>CM028692.1:7216133-7785159 GCA_016771965.1 Brassica carinata
GAGGAGAAGACTCCGAGCTATGGGAAGGATACTCTTGAGGACTTCTTTGAGAAAGTGGTTAGAGAAGGGATGGCTGGTCAAGAGCTTGGTGAACAGTTCTTCTAGTGGGGAGAAGTTTTATGCTAATGAGTTTGAGCTGTGTTGAGTGTTGTTAGCTGTTGAGATTATAAAACTGTGAATTTGAGAGATTTGTTGATCCAAAAACAGTTATAAAACACATATTTCACAGGTAATTTTCCTGGATCAAGAATATGTATATTATACATTATCCTGGCTTTCTCACACACAAATATAAATGGTAGGTAATAAACATAATCATATAAGAACAACAACAAAAAGAATCATGAAGATGACAAATGTGAGTCTTTGCTTTTGAGACCAATAATAATCATATTGATCAACAATCTTTGTTTTGCAACAAGAAGTTCTTGGTTGCTTTTCTGGTGGCGGCAATAAGTGATAAAGATGTTTGGTTTAGTCACTGAGGAAGAACAGGAGGTCCAACGGCTCTGGTGTTGTAAGATCTACAATGTCCACATTTCTGACCGATTATATGGAAGTTTACTTCTGTTGTGTCGTTACAGTCGTTGCACAGTATCCAAACCTGCTCAAATTCCGCAGTCTTGTCAGTTTTAACTTAAAAATGCTCCTGGTTTTGATCGAGCTTCGAGTGATGGAGAAAAAGATAAGTTATTTTACCTTCTTGTCGCGGTAATCTGATGGCATAGAAGTGGCTTCAATCTAAGAAAACCAATGAGTAGAGATTGATATATATGCGAGACTTAACATACTTTAGTCAACGATGGATTTTAAACTAACCTCTTCATCCATTCTCTGCCATGTTTTGGACATATCAATCACTGACCTCGAGCAAATCGGACAACAAAATCTACGCAGACAATAACTCACAAGTTCAAGAACTAACAAAATCAACCATAAGGTTTTAAATAGTGATGATTAGAATTAAACGTCAGTGTACAGGAAAAGGCAGAAAAGGACATGTGTCCTTCTCTTTTATGTGTGTTTGTTGCTTTTGTTTTCGTTTAAATTGGTTTCAACAAGAAACCTTTGTTTTGGTTACGGGTGAGTTTCTAAGTGAACTCCATAGTTGGTTTTTGTTTTTACTTTGTAGGGGCCTGTATTTTACTGAAAAGTAAACCATGTGTAGAGAGAGACTTTCTATTGGAGACTCCGCCACCCCAAGCTAAACTTCTCCACAGTCGACATTCTTTTCTGTCATCTTACTGGCCAAAAAATCTGGAGACGTTATTGGAATTAGCTGAATCAAAGGATCAACTTTAATACATTCATTAACAATAACTCTCCACTCCTCTCACGATTTTTCATTGAATACATTCCGTTACTTCATTTTCGTGAATCTTTGACTATAAAAAGGTATGTTATGTTTCCATCAAATTTATCAGTTCAATCCTTGCGAGTTAAGTTTTCTTGGGTTTCTTTGTGGTCCCTTCCATCGGAACTTTCAGTTTTGACTTGAAATATCTGCATAGGGAGAAGAAAGATTGACAATTATCGTTAGCGCCTCCACCGTTGTCGGTCCCCAGGTCAGACGCTGACCTTACTCTCCAATTTTTTGATTTGATGTTTATTGTCTCCAACTAGGATCCACAAACAGAACAACCCGCCTTTGATGCAGAGCTTCACAGATGTTGGTGATGTCCTCACCACTTCGTTCTCCCTCGACATCATCTAACCGCAAGGTCCTTTCTTTTATCCAATATATGTTTTTCTTTCTAGGATTTATATTCGTCTGGATATTTGTATCCCCAATAAATTACAAGAACTTTTTCTTTCCCGGTTTGGTTTTTGTCTACATTACTTGGTATTTACTTTATACGCCATTAGTAAATATATAGAGACTACATTGTAATGTTATTTTCCTCCAGTGAACTACTTTATCCTTCAGGTGAACTACAAACTGTAATCACTGAGTAGTGTGAATTGTACGTTGACTCTCTCTGTCTCTAATGATACTCCTTTCATGTGTCATTCTTTTGTAGGTACGGTTACATGACTAATACCACATTTAAACTTATATTGGATGTCAGAGAAACCAATGTGAGAGATGTAAAAAACCTTTCCTAGAATGTAAGAAACTGATTCCTAATAAGCTTGAATATTATGATTTTTTTTCCAAGATGAAGCATTGAAGCTTGCTCTACTGCAATCAGTTCTTGCATCAACAGCCTTTGCTTAATAGTTAATCCTGACCAGATATTGAAGACTGTAGAAGTAGTTTCAGTTGTTGGATTGCCATTGAAAATAGTAGAAATTTGTATTGGAAGAAAGTGTAAGAAGTAAGGAAGAGTAGTATTATGGCAATGACGATCATGGAAGGATCTGTTCTGGCTTGCAAGTGTTTGGGGAAGTGATGAGATGGTCAACTTTAAAGTTCTGAACGAGTCTGATGCTGTGATGACTTTCGGTTCAAACACCCTTTACGGCTATTTGTATTGGAGTTGGATTGCAGGATGTGGAAACAGTTTGTATTGGAGTTGGATTGCAGGATGTGGAAACTATTACGGTGAACAGATTACTTTATTTCTCTATATAATATGTTATATCTTCTTCTCTCCCCCCGTCTGTATTGTCAAAATCTGTACCAATTTTTTTCTCTGTTGCTAATTATTGAATTCAAAGTAAAATGAAATTAAGCTGATATTAAAAAAAGGGAATGCAGAACCTAAACCATCCAGAGTTCACGAGAATTGGTATTACATAGTGTTGTGTTCTAGACGAAAGGTGATATGCTATTTTTTATTGGTAGTTTGCCCATATTTCAATGCTAATATTCAATGGTTTCCTTTATGTTTCATCATTACGCTTACTAATAAAATACTTACAAGTAAAAGTAAAATCAATTTGAAAAAGAAAAAAAAGTACAATTTTAAGACAGGTTTTTAGGTTGTAATGAGCAAAAATAGAAGACTAATCGTGTCCCTCTCCAGGGATTGTTACTGTAAATCCATTTACACTTATCAGAAGAGATCCAATAACAACCTGAAGATCTAGATATTTTCCAATTTTAATTGTTTTTAATATATATCACACAAAAAGGAGAACAGAGAGAGAGAGAGAGAGAGAGAAAAAAATCAAATAACATGGGCACGCACGGTTTTGACAGGGTGGCAGGTGAGTAAAAGAAGCTCACGAATGTAACTCCAGAGTAAAAGGAGAATTAATTTGGTCAAATTTGATACGAGTTTTCTTGTATAAATTTGATGACTGAAACTTATTATATACACACTCATCAGAAATATATACCAAACCATATTCTATAAGTCTATGACTTTTACTTTTTGAAAAGCTGTTTTTTCTCTAGTGAATCAATCGTTGACCGATTATCTGAGTCAAAGTTGAGGGTCAAACACTTCAAGACTTAGCCTAATGTATATGTACTGAGTGTCGGTAAAGAACTGATCTTAGTACTTGAAAAATGTTAGTATTTTCTGGATGAGAACAGAGTTGGAGATGCAAGCCTTCTTGATGGTTTAGTCAAAGTCAAGCAATGGTTTAGGAGGGCATCCCATAATGAGAAATTGGTAAACCCCATTTGCTCTAGACGGCGTCTATTTTTTTCTTTAATGCTAAAAATACAAATATCATTTCAAGAAATGAAGATAAAAGTGTTACAATATCATTTTTAGACGGCGTCTATGAAACCTCGAACATGTATGGTGAGTATTAAGTCGGGAGACAATGTTTGTGATCTCCTCTAATCTGAGCTGGATTGATGTTTTGGCGACGTAGGATCTATCATTTGGTTCATTGATGGTAGTGGTGTAGTGGTTAGCAAATCTAATGAAGCCAGTGGCTAGTGGATACTGAGAAACCATCCAACATCTTGAAAAGGAGTAATGGTGTTAGTTTTGGTGACTTATGTTGTTTAAGATACAAGCACAAGAGTTTAAGCAATGGTTTGTCTAAATCTCCGGACATGCTTAGAGCTATAAGGCTCCAATATTTGATTCAGATTTTGAAACTGTCGAACAAAAATAAAGAAGACCACAACTTTTAATGTAGTGCGACAATTTCAAACCTTGGAATAGTTGTTGGTTTTTTCAAGTTAAAGTTTTTGTTGTGTGTTTCAGAGAGTTTGGCTAAGTAAACAAAAGTAACCACATAACAGAACTTATTTGTTTGACTTACAATCCAAAAAGAAAATGAGTTCTTTTTTCTCTTTGTTTTCCGCATGAATTTGCTAGAGCAAGCTTTAAAACTAGGAGAACAGTTTTATTAGAAAACTTGATAGAGAAAAAAAATAGAGAAAAAGACAAAATAAGATTCAACAGTTTTGTTCCAAACCAAGAATCAAGTCCAAGTCACAAAAATAAGACTTAATATTTTATCAAAAGTCACAAACTTAGGGTTTAGAGTTAAAGGGTGGGGTTTAGGATTTAGGGTTTAGGGTTTAGGATTTAGAGTTTAGGGTTTAGGGTTTAGAGTTTAGGGTTTAGGGTTTAGGGTTTAGGATTTAGAGTTTAGGGTTTAGGGTTTAGGGTTTAGAGTTTAGGGTTTAGGGTTTAGAGTTGAGAAATGAGGTTTTGGGGATAAGATTTCAAATTTTGAAAAATAAAAAAATTTAAATTTTCAAAGAATAAACTTAAAAATGTGCTATTTTGGTCATTTTAGTTTTTGAGTGCTATTTTTGTGATATAAACTTAGAAATGTGCTATTTTGGAGATTTGCCAAAAAAAATACAAGTATACGACACAAAAAATAAAAGAAAACAACAATATTTAGATGTAAATATGTGATTTTATACACAATTTGATAATATTTTTGATTTAAAAATGGTTTATTGATTTTAATTTAAAAATTATGTAAAAAAAACTTAGAAATAAATCATTATAATATAATGATACAACACCTTATTTTTTCGCCACTTCCACATGTCATGCAAGTCTCTGTCTTTCATTGCCACACTTTTTTAGATTTCTTTCAGTGTTTAAGCTCTTTTTCGCTTTTTTTTAGCGCTTGGGTTTATAATTTCACTTTGTACTCAGTTATAAGCATGTCAAAAATCCAATAAACATGCCAAAGAAAAACATCATTTGATGCTCTTAGTGTCACCTGAACCTGGACTAGCAATATCTATGTATAAATTGTTTTTGTCTAAACAACATAAGTTGGTGCATGCTAAGCAATAGGAGCTTAGAAACAAAACAGAGGAGCTTAGAAACAGAGGATCTTCAAAACAGACAATTGATCACCCTGTATCCATTGTCTTAGCCCATGAATTCATCTTTGCCATTTGATTAAAGTTTGATTATTGCTTTTGTTTCATGTTGAATTTGAGATCATCTTATTTTGTCTTGCTAGAATTGTTATTGGTTAATTAGCAACATTTTTATTGCTTAGATTAATTCATGATTTTTTTTTTCTCTTTGCTTGTGAGATCTTTGTAATTTGGATTGACACCCTAAGTACTCAATGACATAGTTGAAACTTGCAACTTGTAACTTTTTGCATACCAATCTCGCAGTTTGATTCCTTTTCCGTATCATAGTCATACAAATGAAAAGTAACAAGTAGTTCTTCTCACAATAAGCCCAAATAGACACTTGGCCACAGTGACCTTGATCTTCAAGAGCTGATCAAACACCCAGCTTGACCAAGAAATCTTCAAATTCCCGATGTCCCAATGCTTTAGTCATGATATCAGCTAGATGTGATTTCGATTAGACGTGGTGTGTGGTAATAATACCTTTGATGATCTCATCACGTATGAAGTGGCAGTCCATGCCCACATGTATGGTCCTTGCATGGTAAACCGGATTAGCTGCAAGTTTGATGGCTGATAGACTGTCGAAGTGAATCGGTATGGGCCCAGAGCAGTCAACACCAAAAGCAGGTAGAAATTCACGAATCCAGATGATCTCACATATTGTGTCAGCCATGGCCTTATATTCAACTTCTGCGAAGGAGCGAGAGACACGATCTTGTTTCATTGTTTTTCATGAAAGAGGTGAACCACCAAACTGGATGAACCAGCCGGTTAGAGAACAACGCGTTAAGGGACATGCACCCCAATCAGCGTCGCACCAAGCTGTAAGTTTGAGTTCAGTATTGGCTCGAAGTAATATACCTTGTCCATGACTGTTCTTCAAGTATCTCACTACTTTGAGAGCTGCATTCCAATGTTTAGACCTTGGAGCACTCTTAAACTGCGATATAATCTGAATAATATAGTTTCTTTTGGTAGGAAGATATTTCTTAGTGGAAGAAGCACTCGTTTGCAGCCAGGAAAAGTGCTATGATTTAGGTGTCCTTGCGGCCATGTCAAAAGTGAAGAACCTATGGTTTTTCTATAAATATATTTCGTTGGATTAATGATCAATCTAATATCATGGCTTTTAAAGCATTAATTTTCCTCTTGGTGCAGGTTGCTAGTGTAAGCTGAAGATATTTTCTTATTGTACAAGGTTAACATTACAAGAGTATATATACAAGACAGGAGAGAGCACTAGGTTAAGCTAAATACAGAAGGTTTCATATTTGTAAAGAAGACATTGAATGTGTAATATTGTGTATCCTTAACATGTCCCCTCAAGATGGAGATGGTGAGACAACTCCATTCTTGTTACGGAAGATGAAATGTTGCTCTATTCAACGGTTTGGTCGGGCATCTGCAAGCTGATCTTTTGTGTGAATATGAACAACACGAAGCATACCATTCTGAATCTGACCTCTGATTAAGTGATAGTCCAAAGCAACATGTTTCATCCGTATATGGAACACAGGGTTGGCACATAGAAAAGTGGCGCCTAGATTGTCACAATATACAACGGAGGTGAGGGTAAGGTGATACCAAGCTCAGTCATGAGATTGCATATCCACCGTAACTCCGAGGCGTTGGGAACCGAGCGATATTCGGCTTCAGTAGAGGAGCATGCCACACCACTCTGTTTCTTTACCGACCAAGAGACAGGTGACTTTCCTAAGTATATGATGTAGGCATTTGTGGAGACATAATCATCGGAGTCTCCAGCCCAATCTGCATCAGAGTATGAGTGAAGTGTAAGAGGGTTAGTGTCAGAGAAGAAAATACCATGGTCCGGTGTGCCAGCAAGATAACGTAGCACACGCTTTGCAGCTTGCCAATGGGCTTATGTCGGTTGATGCATATATTGTGACAGTCTGTTCACCGCATATGCTACATCGGGTCTGGTGAAAGATAGATATTGCAGGCTCCCCACAAGTTGACGATAAGGTTTGGGATCAGACAGAGTGCAGCCAGTTGTGAGGGTGAGTTTGGGCGAAGAAGCCATGGGAGTGCTGACCGGTTTTGCACCTATCATGTTGGTTCGATGCAGTAGATCAGCAATGTATTTTCTCTGCGAAAGATGTAGACCTTTTGGAGTTCTGTGTGCTTCAATTCCCAAGAAATAATTCGTCTTCAGCATCTTTTACAGAGAAGCGATCAGCTAGAAGTTGGAGGATAGTTTGCAGTCTAGTTGTGCTATTACCGGTGAGCAGTATAACATCTACATAGACAAGCAGATAGAGTACATGGAAAAGGAATTGAAAAAGCAGAAACAATGGTCTTTAAAACATCAAGAGAAGGATGGCCGAGCCTATAATGCCACTGATTGAGAGATGGTTTGGTTGTGGAGGTTGTAAAGAAGGAGTTTAAGGTTGATGAAGAAAGCGGCCACTCATACAGATCCCCCTTGGTCTTGCCTTGGAACAACGGGATTCCCGAGTAAAGATCCTTCACCTGAAAGTGTGCAGGAAAAAAATTCAACAGAAACTTTGTTAGAGTTACAAAGGCAATACACAGAGATGAGATTCTTATGGATATGAGGGACACAGAGGACATTGGTTAAGGAGAGGTTGCGGTTAGAGGATGGTAATGACAGTGAACCAGTGTGAGTAATAGACAAACCAGAGCCATCCCCAATGAGGACAGAGTCATCTCCGTGATACGGTTGATGAAGTGCAAGGTTACTAAGATCGCTGGTCATGTGATGTGTCACCCCGCTGTCCATAAGCCAAGCATTTCCTGCCTGAGGTGAAGCAACGGCCATGTTTGCGCGAGGCTGCCATGGAGGGTACGATGATTGATTGTTGAAGTTGCGACCTCCTAGTTGAGGACATCTCTTAGCACTGTGTCCCTGCACCCCCACACAGTTGACATCTACCTTGGTAACCTCCTTGAGAAGCACCTTGATAGCTACCTTGATAACCACCTTGATAGCCGCCTCTTGATTGTTTGTTGTCTCTGTTATTGTATCTTGAGTTATTGTGATTCTTGTTCCAGGTTTGAGGTAGGCTCTGAGTGTTTTTCTGTTGACGAGCTTGGGGGTTGTGGGAGGCTGTATTTGCGGTGATCGGAAGCGCCGAGGTGTTGGTGGAGAGCGTGAGAAGCTTGGCCTCTCTGTTCAAGAGTTTCTCATGAACTTCAGAGATTGATGGAGTCACATCTCTGCCTTCCAGATGATCGGAGATAGTCTTATACTCCTCAGGTAAGCCATTGAGAATGAATTCAAGTTGATCTTCACAATCGACTGGTTTACCTAATAAGGCCAGCTGATCACATCTAGTGATGAATCCTTGCACATATTCATCGATGGTTTTTGTTCCTTTTGTCCACTTCTTAAGTTGAAGTCTGAGTTGCTGGAGGTGTCCTCGGCTTGGTTTGTTTTAGGTAGTAGCAAGAGTGCTCCATATTTCTGCAGATGTTTTGCAGGTTGAGACGAGAGACAAAAATGTTGTTTGCACAAGCTGTGTCCGACGACTTGCCTCTCTGAGACGAGCTGCCTGAACCAGCTGTTATCCCGCGAGCAGCGTTTGTGTTTCCCGTACTGCGACTTGCAGGAGCAGAGTTGCCACGTGAGCTAGCTGGTCCTGATCTTTGCTTCTGATTAACTTTCCACCAATCCGGATAACCAATCAATCAAAAACAATTCTCAGCAACATGTCCAGGGCGACCGCAGTTTGTGCAAGTTACAGATCCACCTTTGCGATCTTGACTGGATTTTGATCTGGTTGCTTGAACAGCAAAACTGACTCCATCAACCCTCTAAGTATTCATCCGTCCAAGCTGTTTTAATTCTTCATCCTGAACAAGAGCGTTGTAAGCTTCATCCAGGGTAGGAAGTGGGACACGAGACAGTAAAGATGATTTGATAGCGCCATATTCAGTTTCATCTCGCCCAATTAGAAACTAATGAAGTTTATCTTCCTCGCGTTCTTTACGAACTTCTTCCATAGTCTTGGCTTGTTGGTAGTCAGTCATATTCCTCCAAAGGTGAGTCAATTTCCATAGTAAGCTTCGATAGGAAGCCCTCGTTGTCAGCATGTGGCGAGTTCAGGTTTAAGTCTCTGCACTCGCTGCCCATTCATCACTCCAAAGCGACACTGAATATGCATCCACAGCTCATGAGCAACATCAACATGTGACATCGATGTAGATATGCTTTCATCAATCGTCAATTTCATCCAGGAGACTACGAAAGCATTATTTGCTATCCAGTCTTCATAATCCACAGAGGTCTCCACTGGTTGAGGTATGGAACCATCAGCGAATCCAAACTTCTTTCTTGCCTTCAACGCCAGCTTGAGATTCGTAGCCCATTCATCGTATTTAGGGCCACACAGCAAAGGTTTTGAGATCAAGGTTCCAGGATTATCACTAGAGCTTAGATCATATGGGGAGATTGTGCGACGAGTCTCGGTACGAGCTTTTGTAAGATCACCCATATCGAGAAAACAAAGATTTAGAATTTTGAAGCGGAAAGTTTAGAGATCACAAGATCGAAAGCTATAACCTTGGTGTAGTTAGGTTATGGCTCTGATACCATGTCAAGAAACTAGAGAGGTTATGAAAGTGTTTCTTATTATTCACAATAGAAGGCGTAACCTACATATACATGATGCACATCTAAAGTACATTTTGGTAATGTTTGGAAACATGAATAGTAGAATAAATGAAAATTGTTTAGAAACATGAATAGCAGATTAAGTATTTTCTTTTATTTACACATTTAATCATTGCATTACAATAAATTAAGTATTTTCTTTTAAATTTCTCTTTATTTACAGATTCTACCACTACATTTAAAATAAATTTAAATTAATTAATTAATTACATTAATTATTGTTTCTTTGTGGTGGAATTAAAAACTCAAACTAATTAAAATATATAGTATATATTATATAAAACAACTTTTAAGTACAATATTACCTTATTTAATTTAGTCAAATATAAAAAATTTAGATAGTTCAATTTTCAAGAAAACAAAATATCATAAAATTAATAATAATTCATATAAAACTAATGCAAAATTTTTTTTTTTTTTTAGTATGTTGTTTCATTTTAAAATAAATTAACAAAAAAAATAACAGATTAATATATGAATAATATAATTACATGAAACTGCATCAATTTATAAAAAATTTAATATAATATTCTGTACAAAATAAAAAAATATTATTAAAAAATTATATTAAAAAATAATATATTCTACTCTATATGTAATTACAAAATATAAAAAAATATATGGATTTTTAATAAAACCAACAATTATGAGTTTACGTTAAAGACAAATTAAATCAAACATCCGCAGGTCGGTCAAGTTAGTCAACGTTAAACCGTAAACCTATTTGATCTAAATGGTCCTCGTAAGAGGCCCAATATTTTGAACAACAACGCAAGAAAATAAGGTCAAAAGCATTCTAATAAATGCAAGAGCTAAAACTTCACCAATTTTTTCACCTCCAGCTCCTGAGCAATTAAGTTTTCTACATAGTAAGAAGATGCATATCATTCATAAGGAAACAACTTCTAATTGAACTAATAATGTTGTTAACTTTTCTTTCTTTCTTTACATGAATTACATGTCTTCTTCTCCTTCAACATCACTAGATATTTGTTTCGAGAAATCTCCATATTTGTGATAATTGGTAGTCAGTCATATTCCTCCAAAGGTGAGTCAATTTCCATAGTAAGCTTCGATAGGAAGCCCTCGTTGTCAGCATGTGGCGAGTTCAGGTTTAAGTCTCGCACTCGCTGCCCATTCATCACTCCAGCGACACTGAATATGCATCCACAGCTCATGAGCAACATCAACATGTGACATCGATGTAGATATGCTTTCATCAATCGTCAATTTCATCCAGGAGACTACGAAAGCATTATTTGCTATCCAGTCTTCATAATCCACAGAGGTCTCCACTGGTTGAGGTATGGAACCATCAGCGAATCCAAACTTCTTTCTTGCCTTCAACGCCAGCTTGAGATTCGTAGCCCATTCATCGTATTTAGGGCCACACAGCAAAGGTTTTGAGATCAAGGTTCGGGATTATCACTAGAGCTTAGATCATATGGGGAGATTGTGCGACGAGTCTCGGTACGAGCTTTTGTAAGATCACCCATATCGAGAAAACAAAGATTTAGAATTTTGAAGCGGAAAGTTTAGAGATCACAAGATCGAAAGCTATAACCTTGGTGTAGTTAGGTTATGGCTCTGATACCATGTCAAGAAACTAGAGAGGTTATGAAAGTGTTTCTTATTATTCACAATAGAAGGCGAACCTACATATACATGATGCACATCTAAAGTACATTTTGGTAATGTTTGGAAACATGAATAGTAGAATAAATGAAAATTGTTTAGAAACATGAATAGTAGAATAAATGAAAATTGTTTAGAAACATGAATAGTAGAATAAATGAAAATTGTTTAGAAACATGAATAGTAGAATAAATGAAAATTGTTTAGAAACATGAATAGTAGAATAAATGAAAATTGTTTAGAAACATGAATAGTAGAATAAATGAAAATTGTTTAGAAACATGAATAGTAGAATAAATGAAAATTGTTTAGAAACATGAATAGTAGAATAAATGAAAATTGTTTAGAAACATGAATAGTAGAATAAATGAAAATTGTTTAGAAACATGAATAGTAGAATAAATGAAAATTGTTTAGAAACATGAATAGTAGAATAAATGAAAATTGTTTAGAAACATGAATAGTAGAATAAATGAAAATTGTTTAGAAACATGAATAGTAGAATAAATGAAAATTGTTTAGAAACATGAATAGTAGAATAAATGAAAATTGTTTAGAAACATGAATAGTAGAATAAATGAAAATTGTTTAGAAACATGAATAGTAGAATAAATGAAAATTGTTTAGAAACATGAATAGTAGAATAAATGAAAATTGTTTAGAAACATGAATAGTAGAATAAATGAAAATTGTTTAGAAACATGAATAGTAGAATAAATGAAAATTGTTTAGAAACATGAATAGTAGAATAAATGAAAATTGTTTAGAAACATGAATAGTAGAATAAATGAAAATTGTTTAGAAACATGAATAGTAGAATAAATGAAAATTGTTTAGAAACATGAATAGTAGAATAAATGAAAATTGTTTAGAAACATGAATAGTAGAATAAATGAAAATTGTTTAGAAACATGAATAGTAGAATAAATGAAAATTGTTTAGAAACATGAATAGTAGAATAAATGAAAATTGTTTAGAAACATGAATAGTAGAATAAATGAAAATTGTTTAGAAACATGAATAGTAGAATAAATGAAAATTGTTTAGAAACATGAATAGTAGAATAAATGAAAATTGTTTAGAAACATGAATAGTAGAATAAATGAAAATTGTTTAGAAACATGAATAGTAGAATAAATGAAAATTGTTTAGAAACATGAATAGTAGAATAAATGAAAATTGTTTAGAAACATGAATAGTAGAATAAATGAAAATTGTTTAGAAACATGAATAGTAGAATAAATGAAAATTGTTTAGAAACATGAATAGTAGAATAAATGAAAATTGTTTAGAAACATGAATAGCAGATTAAGTATTTTCTTTTATTTACACATTTAATCATTGCATTACAATAAATTAAGTATTTTCTTTTAAATTTCTCTTTATTTACAGATTCTACCACTACATTTAAAATAAATTAACAAAAAAATAACAGATTAATATATGAATAATATAATTACATGAAACTGCATCAATTTATAAAAATTTAATATAATATTCTGTACAAAATAAAAAATATTATTAAAAATTATATTAAAAATAATATATTCTACTCTATATGTAATTACAAAATATAAAAATATATGGATTTTTAATAAAACCAACAATTATGAGTTTACGTTAAAGACAAATTAAATCAAACATCCAGAGCGAAGTCAAGTTCTAGTCAACGTTAAACCGTAAACCTATTTACGATCTAAATGGTCCTCGTAAGAGGCCCAATATTTTGAACAACAACGCAAGAAAATAAGGTCAAAAGCATTCTAATAAATGCAAGAGCTAAAACTTCACCAATTTTTTCACCTCCAGCTCCTGAGCAATTAAGTTTTCTACATAGTAAGAAGATGCATATCATTCATAAGGAAACAACTTCTAATTGAACTAATAATGTTGTTAACTTTTCTTTCTTTCTCTTTACATGAATTACATGTCTTCTTCTCCTTCAACATCACTAGATATTTGTTTCGAGAAATCTCCATATTTGTGATAATTGTTAGAAAGTGAGATTTGTATTCTTACCAAAGTTTAAATTGTTTAAAGTTATATAAATTTTAAAGTAGTTTACACAATGTGACTCTGAATACCATATAATTAGGTCTCATATGAACACGCTTGAGAAAAACTTTGTTTACCTTCTTCGATTTCTCAATAAAAATAAATATATTTGTCAAAATTCTGGTTTGAGAACATTATAAAATTTTGATATATATATATATATGTTACACAAGTGAATCAAGTAAAGAGATGTAACAACACAAGTTGAAGACTAGCAAGAAGAGGTTGAATTAGTAGTAACCTCAATTAAAGGTTGAATCTTATATATATACATCACGTCATTTTTTAGTATTCTTGAATGATGCAAAAGAAAAGCTACCATTAAATAGTAACAACAAATGTTTTCAAATTTTACAAAATTACAATCCAAGCTATATGTAGAAATGCTTGTATTTCATACACACATTATACTTAAAAATGCAAAAAAAAAAATGAAAATCTTCAAAGCAACAACAAGCAAGTGTTCAAGATAATGGAAGAAATCTTTTTGAAAGACAAATCTCTGGTTTATGGAATGTCCTTAAGCTCTAACTCAGATTTGTCTTTCTCGTTATCCTTCTCCTTCTCCTGTGAATCATCAACCCCAACACTAACCATATCAGCTTTATACTGATGCTTCATCGCAAACACTATAAAAACCAAGAAATTAAAGGCTCCCAAGACAACAAGCAACCAGTAGAAGTAGTTTAGTCTCGCTTTGTTAAGGTTGCTTCTAAGCCAGCTCTTGTGCGTAACCTTATCAACAAGCGAAACAAGCAAGCTGCTCACAAAGAATCCCATCGAAATCGTGCTTAAAAACAACCCGGTGCTCATCGATTTCATCCTCTCTGGTGCTTCTCTTATAAAGAACTCAAGCTGCCCAACGTAAGCAAACGCTTCGCCCGCACCAACCAAAAAATACTGTGGAATCAACCAGAACGCGCTTATCTTATAACCGTTGGTAACCTGTGCCTCGCGTCTAGCGTTCTCTATAACCGCTGCCACCGCCATTGCACCCATTGACAACACGAGCCCTACTCCGATTCTCTGAAGGCTGGTGATGCCTTGAGGTTTCTTTGTGAGCATTCTTGCTAAAGGCACAAAGACTCTCTCGTTAAGGGAAGTGAAGAGGAGAATGGTGAGGATGAGAAAAGCAGAGTAGGACCCTGCAGGAACCGTGAAAGACCCGAGTTTACGCTCCATAAACATGGCTTGTTCCACCGTGAAAGTCGTCATTTGAGAGTAGATCGTCCAGAAGAGAATATTTGTTGCCCAAATGGGAATCAGTTTCACAACAAGTTTCACTTCTTCGACCTGTGTAACGGTCGATACAAGCCACGGATCCTTCTCTTTGAACTCCTTGGTACTAGGAGAGCTCTCTTCTACGACGACCGCGGCTTTGTCTAAACACTTTAGCCTCTCCGTGTGAGGAACCGTTGTGTTTTCATAACCGTTTAAAAGACTCTGTTGCGAAGGGTAACTTTCGTTTCTTTTCTTCCAAGCCAAGAAACAAACCCTCCATATAACAGTAAAAGGGCTTCCTTTAGGTTTCTTGAAACGGTACAGTTTAGTACCGCAGAGCAAAACCACGGCCGCAATCACCATAGTCGCTGCCGAGATTCCGTAACCCCAGCCTCTCCCCACGTTGTCCTGGACGTAAACCAGGACAATAACGGCGAAGAGAGACCCCAAACTGATGGAGAAATAGAATCTGTTGAAGAAGAAGATCATCTGCTTCTCTTCTTTAGGATCACTCGTGTCGAACTGGTCAGACCCGAAACCGGAGACGTTGGACTTGATTCCTCCTCCGCCTAGAGCTATGGTGTAGAGAGCGACGTAGAGAAGAGCTAGCTGGTGACCGTTTGCTTCTACACACTGATGGTGAAGTCTCCTGAAATCATCACATAGTGGTGGTCTAATGCTTGGGATGGTTGTAGCCACAGTCAGCAGCAACACTCCCTGTTTTTTTAACCGAAATAAAAAATCAGAGGGAGCAGTTTCTCGAGCCGTTCGAGCTGCAATGATGTGGTTTAGGGTTTTACCAGAGCTGTGACAGAGGCCGAGATTGCGACCATTGTGTAGCGACCGAGTTTAGCATCAGCCAAGAAACCACCAAGAAGTCCTAAAAGGTTGAGAGTTCCCATGAAATTTGTGACTATGGTTGCAGATTTTGCTGATGAGATGTGTAAATCTCCGACAAGGTATGTAACTAGGTTCATTGATATGCCCATCACGCATATTCTCTCCGAGAGTTCACTGCCTTCACATTTAGTTTAAAGAAACAAAACAGAGACGCTTAGAAACAGAGGAACATTTTTTAGTTGAAACAAAACAAAAAAAAAACAGAGTAAATTTAGTCGGTTTGTGATATGGAGACTTGAGATTGTGTACCTAAGATTAAACCGGCGCCTAACCATCCACCGGTTTTAGACTTATCTGGTGGATTTCCTCGGTAGTCAAAAGCTTCTTCTGAGCCATCTTTTGATCCGTGCGACGACACATGAACCTTTTAAGAGACAAGCAAAACCATTAAGACAGAGAAAGCAGAGCCAAGAAAAAACAGAGACAAAGAACTAAAACTCACCATTGCTTATTGAGCACTTAAGAGAATGTGAGAGAGAAGAAAGAGTAGTAGGGTGGTTTATAAGGAGAGATGGTGGAGGTTATAGTGATAAGGGTTTTGGACACTTTTGTGTGTCCTTTGATTCTATCTAAGTCCAACAAAACAAAAGAAGAAATGAGAGGAGAGGAGATTCGATTCAATGGACATGTGAAGAGAGATATGGGGTTGATTGGGTCTTTTTCAAAATGTGGCTTTGCTTTATGTGTGGTTCTTCATTGATGATCAGATCTAAACAAACACATACGCAAGAGACAACAGTGTGATTTCACTATCTTGTGACACTGACATTTGTTTATTTCATGTGGTTGCAAGGTTTTCAGCTTCTTTGTAATTCCCCATGTCCACCCCTCAATTACTATGTTTTGTCCTTTTGTACCCTTTTCTTGTGGTTGCAATTGCAACTGTCCTCTTCTCCTTGAACAGATCTCTTAATCATGAAACCAAACATTCATACAAATACCTACCATTCACATTGCTTTTCGTTATTAAGATTTTACACTTGGTAACATATCCATTCGTTGTTTGTACATGTACAAAAGGGTTGCGATATATGTTGGGGATTTACTATGCCCCTCGACAAGGTTTATCATGTAAAATAACTTAGACCCAATAATAAAAGCAGAGGCGGTTGGAGAAAGCTAAGTTAGAAAAAAGGAGATCTAGCCGACTTCCTCTTATTAATAGAGAGGAGGTCGCTACGAAAGAGGGGATAGACAAACACACAAAATTGACATAAAAACTAGCGTTTACATCTTTACTTTGGTCTTGACGAGTTCATCTTCTGTTTGTCGGATTCATCTCTATTTTCCTTGTAATCAATTGTGAATTTTCTAATAAACGTCTTTTAAATAACTTTTCGTATTTTCATCTCATACAAACTTAATTGACTCAACAATATATTGATCGATGCCCTTATCCTTTTTTGCTGAATGCACACAAGGTTTCAATACGAGTATGCATGTTCTCTAGTATTTGGACCATTGTGACTTGTTAAGCATCTTAGTCAGTACTATCATTTCAATAACACATGGTTCGAAAACTTGCACATGTTCAATGATTTAGTGTGTATTCTTCTTTGAATTGACTACATATGTTGTTGTGGACCAAAATCTTGTGAGCCGATTTGTACTTGACTAAAAGATAAACTATAAACTTAAATCGGCTAGAACCGAACGACCAATCGTAACCCAAAAAGCCAATGTTGTTCTATGTTTAGCAGCTCGATCTACCGCAACAAATGATAATCAATAATCCTTTGTCAATAAATATGTGAGAATCAAAACATTGTTAAATCATGTTCGGACTCAATAAATTTTGTCGAGCTAGGGCTCTATGATCAACTTATTTTATGTAACATGTTGAATCATTTGGTACTCGGCACCCGATGGACTTGATTTTCTGTTTCTCATGTTTGTAAGAATAAGATCTACAATGAGAAACATCACAATATTTCAGGTGACGCATCTACAAGCAAAGCTAGAAGTAAAAAAGTACAAAACATTTGAACCCTTTTTTTTTGTTCGAAACATTTGAACCCTTTTAAGTAACAAAAATATTATATACGAAAGTAACTAAATAAAGGTGAACTGATAGGTTAAAAAGTCACCAAAATGGAGGAAGATATTTCACTTAGGGAGAGCGCAATTATTAAAAAGCTGCACAAGTTGATGGGTTGATTCCTCTAAGTTGAAATGATGTTAGCAACATTACTCGAAATAAACTTTTTAAGTAAAAATTAAATATAAAGTTGCTCCAATGGTTAAGGCAAAGTAAAGGTTTTAAGATATACTACTACAAGTTGCACCCTCTCTTTGTGAACGTCATGATGATTTTTTCACCATACACTAGGAATTTCTCTTCATAAACTTTAGCATTGGCCCTACTAAATTAGTAACGTATCAACATCAATACAACAATAATATAAGTTTTAATATATAATAAAATGAGACAACTTTCTTGATAATTTTTGAGCTGAATTATCTTCTAGAACCAAAGGATGCTGGATTCTATGGGCTATATATTCAAATCATTTAGATACATTTTTTAGTAACCTTTGCCTCGCAGAGGTCAGTTAACAAGAGTTTGATATCTCTAAAATATATAAGTACTAAGAAAAAGAAAAAAAAAGTACTATACTTAGTTACTTACACTAGCTAGAGTGTATTGCTTGTTCCATGATCTTGTAATAGATTCCGGAACTCAAACAATGAGTACTCTTCTATAGTTATTTTGGTATTCGAATTTAGGTTTATTGGGTTAGTTAAGTTCTTGAGATGATTAGGGTTTTATCTTTCCAAACGTTTCTACAGTTTCTCCAACCTTTAGGAAAAGGGTTAGTGATTCTAATCAAGATTTCATTATTTTATGTCTTAACATGCAATTATTAAGGTTAATGTGGGTCAATCCCACTACCTACAGCCAAACCATAGGCAGTTCAACACGTACGTAGTCATACAATAGAATCAGATATGTTTTACTAACTCTGTAGGATAGTCTTAGGGTATGAATGGTGACCAGGGAATGACGGGTAATAATGCATTCCTCAACATTCCTAAAAAAATTCACCATTCACAATGAAAAAATTTTCCTTCTCATTCCCTCTCATTCCTTTTTTTGTAGAGAGATAAAGAACAAAAATATTCCTTGTTAAATTTGAGGAGGAACAACCATTCCTTTTCATTCCTTCCATTTTATTTTTCTACGTTCCTTTCCTATTCATTCCTTTTGTTACCAGAATGGTCACCAGTCGGACCCTTAAAGACTTTTTTTTTGCTTAAAGATATTCTTAAGACTTGATATTTTTCCTTGCGACAACGTTATATTATAATAATATGTTTATTATATATTTGTTATCCTATTCATTTCAGTTATGTTGGAAAAACTAAAAATAGCTAAGAACATGAACTCACTCTTTAAGAATGGAAGAGACAATCAACTTGTGATTGAATCCTCTCAACAAACAACCATTACAACCATATGAATCTAGAGAGATAAAGTGGCTATGAGATTGATCCAAGAACTAGAATTAAATTAGAAACATATTAAAAAAGAGTTTAGAGGTGATTTAGAGTGAATGGGCAAACAATGATCTGCCCTTAGGCAGACCCAAAATCATGTATCCCTTAACTCCCTACATTGTGAAGACTTTGAAGAACACTTAGTAGAGTAGATGAGTGATACACGAAATTTTGAGAGAAAGCTTGTCTCTTATTTCTTGTTTTGATTACAATGGGAACCTCTCATTTATGAGAAATAGCTTTTAGACAATGAGAGGAAGAAGACAAAGAGAGAGATAGATCTAGTTTCAAAATGAGTGGCTGGGATGTGAGTATTTGAATTGAGTGGCTGAGATCCATCTTCTTTCCAATCTGCTGGATAATAAGGTGTAGTTTTTTCCCAACAGCTCTATTTTCAAATATATGTTCACACCTTCTTCCCATTTGAATTTGAGATGCTTGGCCTTTTCTTGTTCTTTGCACTTTAATTGGCCTTCACATCTCCTTGTCTTACTTCACTCTAATACCCTCCTTCGAGAAGCGCGAGGAAGCCATTGGTTCCAGGCCAGCTTCTGAACTGAAATGACTACCTCATTAAAAAACTCACCATGTAAAACCACTTGGGATAAAAGCATGATGAGGACAAAAAGAGTATAGCCTTTATGGTGCATTTGGATAGCTATGACCTTGGCTTTATTTGAACTTGAAACTTCTTGATGCTTCATCATGAAGCTTAAAGACCTTTAGCTAACATCTTGCTGGTGAGCTGATTCATCACTTTCCTACAGTTACTTCTCCTCAAGATCTTCTTGTCTTGGGTCCATGAATCTGAGGCCATTGGTTCTAACCCCCAAAGCTTGCTTCTAATGCTGCCTTAGATCAACCAAACTTGCATTGTCTTCTTGAGACAACCAAGAACAAACATCAAACACCATTCTTAGACTTAGAACCTGTTGAGTATGGACAGATTCAAAGCACAAAATTAGTGAGTGATGGAGAGAATAAAGTAACCAGTATGAGAAAGTATGAGAAAATGATGGAAAGTAAGAGTATGGTGGAGAGTGAGTGATTTGCGGAAGCAGATTCAGTCCATGGCCTTCAAGCTTCATGGCTGATCAACATTACTGGTGAGGCATGAACATCCCACCAGTTAACATATTTTTAAAGCATTTTCAAAATCAGATTACTGAAGAATCTGTTCAAAACATTTTCAGAATTCAAATACTTTCAAAGAGCTTTTCCCTTTTTTTTTGTTTAAATTCAAAAAATCAAATGCTCTTACAAATCACTTTTCTTCAAATCACCATCAATTTTTCTCCCTCCCTCAAGCATTGGTTTCATTAGACTTTAAATCTTTCACCAAGTTTTGAAAAATATTGAGAGACAAAGGGTAGAAAAGAATGATAATGTTTGAGACAAAACAAGCAAGAACTTCATCTTTTAAAACTGATTTTAAGCATAAACAAAAACAGATGAAGTCTCTTGTTCCATTTCCCTCCCTTAGGCTTTGTTCTTATAATCCCTCAAGATCTGATACAAAGCTTACACATGGGAGAGAGGGAAAAAGAAAAAAAATGAGCTCCATCTTGTCCTCTTTGGAGAAATCATTAGACAAGATGAAGAACACAAAATATTCTTGAAATCAATTTTTTTTTTCTTTCAAGAAATTTCAAGACACAAGTATAATCTTTTCTCCCTCCCTCAGGCTGGAAAGAACATATTTCAGTCTTTCATCCAAATCTTAAACAATGAGGAGATTAGAGGAGAGTCACTGATCTTAAAAAAACATTTAAAGATTGCATCTTGAATTTTGGAAAACATAGTTCATCTAAACTCTCTACTGCTCATGTTTTGAATCCTAGCCACACAGCTCATCAAAAACGATTTCAAAGTGAGAGAGAGAGCTTCCGAATGAAGTAGAACAGAGTGAGTTCATCCCAAGAGAGCAACTAGGCTCTGATACCATGTTGGAAAAGCTAAGAATAGCTAAGAACATGAACTCACTCTTTAAGAATGGAAGAGACAATCAACTTGTGATTGAATCCTCTCAGCAAACAATCAATACAACCATCTGAATCTAGAGAGATAAAGTGGCTGTGAGATTGATCCAAGAACTAGAATTAAACTAGAAACGGATTAAAGAAGAGTTTAGAGGTGATTTAGAGTGAATGGGCAAGCAATGATCTGCCCTTAGGCAGACCCAAAATCATGTATCCCTTAACTCCCTACATTGTGAAGACTTTGAAGAACACATAGTAGAGTAGATGAGTGATACACGAAATTTAGAGAGAAAGCTTGTCTCTTATTTCTTGTTTTGATTACAATGGGGAACCTTTTCTATTTATAGAGAAATAGCTTTAGACAATGAGAGGAAGAAGACAAAGAGAGAGATAGATCTAGTTTCAAAATGAGTGGGCTGGGATGTGAGTATTTGAATTGGTGGGTGATCCATCCTCTTCCAATCATTTGGATAATAAGGTGTAACTTTTTCCCAACAACTCTATTTTCAAATATATGTTCACACCTTCTTCCCATTGAATTTGAGATGCTTGGCCTTTCTTTTCTTTTCTTTGCACTTTAATTGCCTTCACATCTCACTTCGCTTCACTCTAATTCTCACGGTT
The DNA here is from genome assembly GCA_016771965.1 of Brassica carinata. Taxonomy (NCBI): domain Eukaryota; kingdom Viridiplantae; phylum Streptophyta; class Magnoliopsida; order Brassicales; family Brassicaceae; genus Brassica; species Brassica carinata. Next base: position 7,237,951 of record CM028692.1, read on the forward strand.
ACTTTACTCTTTATTAGAGGTGTGAAGAATGAAACAATAAAATCTGTGAAAAGCAGCATCTCAAAAGTAAATGAAAAGAATTATATTGAAAATGAAAGCTAATTGAAAAAAACTAAGAATAGCTAAGAACATGAACTCACTCTTTAAGAATGGAAGAGACAATCAACTTGTGATTGAATCCTCTCAAAGAACAATCAATACAACCATCTGAATCTGAGAGATAAAGTGGCTGTGAGATTGATCCAAGAACTAGAATTAAACTAGAAACGGATTAAAGAAGAGTTTAGAGGTGATTTAGAGTGAATGGGCAAGCAATGATCTGCCCTTAGGCAGACCCAAAATCATGTATCCCTTAACTCCTACATTGTGAAGACTTTGAAGAACACATAGTAGAGTAGATGAGTGATACACGAAATTTAGAGAGAAAGCTTGTCTCTTATTTCTTGTTTTGATTACAATGGGGAACCTTTTCTATTTATAGAGAAATAAATTTTGACAATGAGAGGAAGAAGACAAAGAGAGAGATGATCTAGTTTCAAAATGAGTGGTTGGGATATGAGTATTTGAATTGAGTGGTGAGATCCATCCTCTTCCAACTATTTGGATAATAAGGTGTAACTTTTTCCCAACAACTTATTTTCAAATATGTGTTTACACCTTCTTCCTATTGAATTTGAGATGCTTGGCCTTTCTTTTCTTTGCACTTTAATTGCCTTCACATCTCCTTGTCTTGCTTCACTCTAATTCTCTGGTTACTTTACTCTTTATTAGAGTGAAGCAGACAAGGAGATGTGAAGGCCAATTAAAGTGCAAAGAACAAGAAAAGGCCAAGCATCTCAAATTCAAATGGGAAGAATGTGAACACATATTTGAAAATAGTGCTGGAAGCTAAGAATAGCTAAGAACATGAACTCACTCTTTAAGAATGGAAGAGACAATCAACTTGTGATTGAATCCTCTCAAGAACAATCAATACAACCATCTGAATCTAGAGATAAAGTGGTGTGAGATTGATCCAAGAACTAGAATTAAACTAAAACAGATTAAAGAAGAGTTTAGAGGTGATTTAGAGTGAATGGACAAGCAATGATCTGCCCTAGCAGACCCAAAATCATGTATCCCTTAAATTCCTACATTGTGAAGACTTTGAAGAACACTTAGTAGATGAGTGATACACGAAATTTAGAGAGAAAGCTTGTCTCTTATTTCTTGTTTTGATTAAAATGGGAACCTCTATTTATAGAGAAATAGCTTTTACAATGAGAGGAAGAAGACAAAGAGAGAGATAGATCTAGTTTCAAAATGAGTGGTTGGGATATGAGTATTTGAATTGAGTGGTGAGATCCATCCTCTTTCCAATCTATTTGGATAATAAGGTGTAACTTTTCCCAACAACTCTATTTTCAAATATGTGTTTACACCTTCTTCCTATTGAATTTGAGATGCTTGGCCTTTTCTTGTTCTTTTCTGACTTTAATTGGCCTTCACATCTCCTTGTCTTGCTTCACTCTAATTCTCTGGTTACTTTACTCTTTATTAGAGTGAAGCAGACAAGGAGATGTGAAGGCCAATTAAAGTGCAAAGAACAAGAAAAGGCCAAGCATCTCAAATTCAAATGGGAAGAATGTGAACACATATTTGAAAATAGAGCTGTTGGAAAAGCTAAGAATAGCTAAGAACATGAACTCACTCTTTAAGAATGGAAGAGACAATCAACTTGTGATTGAATCCTCTCAAAGAACAATCAATACAACCATCTGAATCTGAGAGATAAAGTGGTGTGAGATTGATCCAAGAACTAGAATTAAACTAAAACAGATTAAAGAAGAGTTTAGAGGTGATTTAGAGTGAATGGACAAGCAATGATCTGCCCTTTGTCAAAACATCGTTAAATCATGTTCGGACTTAGTAATTTGTGTCGAGCTGGGCTTTATGATCAACTGATCACAATATCCTTGACCAGCACTCTTATGTTTTATATAACATGCTGAATCATTTGGTACTTGGCACCGGATGGACTTGATTTTCAGTTTCTCATGTTTGTAAGAGTAAGATCTGCAATGAGAAACATACACAATGTTTCAGGTCGCATCTACAAGCAAGGTGTAAAGTAAAACATTTTAACCCTTTTAAGTAACAAAAATATTAGTATATTCGAAAGTGACTAAATAAAGGTGAACTGATAGGTTAAATAGTCACCGAGATGGAGGAAGATATTTTACTTAGGGAGAGCGATGATTAAAAGCTGTACATGTCGATGATGAGTTGATCCCTCGAACTTAGAATGATGTTAGCAACATTATTCGAAATACATTTAAAAGGTAAAAATTAAAGATAAATCATCTCCAATGGTTAAGGTAAAGGAAAAATTTAATGTACAATATTACTACAAGTTGCATTTTCTCTTTGTGGGCGTCATGATGATTTTTCACCATACACTAGGAATCTCTTCATAAACTTTAGTATTGGCCCTACAAAATTAGCAATGTATCCACATCAATACTAACAAATTATATAAGTTAAGATATATAACAAAATGGGACAACTCTCGAGATAATTTTCGAGCTGAATTATCTTCTAGAAACCAAAGGATGCTGAATTATGTGGGCTGTCTATTCAAATCATTTAGCTACATTTTTGAGTAGCTTTTTTCCTCGCAGAGTTCAATTAACAAGAGTTTGATATTTCTAAAACTAATAAGGGAACTATACTTAGTTACTTACACTCGATACTTCCATATTCTTATAATAGCTTCTTAACTCAAACAAAATTTACTTTTCTGTAGTTATTTGGTATTCGATTCTAGTTTTATTGGGTTAGTAAAGTTCTTGAGAGTTGAGATGATTAGGGTTTAATCTTTCCAAACGTTTCTACACTTTCTCCATCCTTTTGGAAAAGGGGTTAGTGATTCTAATCGATATTTCATTATTTTATATTTTCACATGCCATTATTAAGGTTATGTGGGTCAATCCCACTACCTATAGCCAAACCATAGGCAGTTCAACACGTACGTAGTTATATAATAGAATCAGATATGTTATACTAACTAATCTGTAAGATATTCTAAAGACTTGATATTTTCTTTGCGAAAACGTGTTATATTATAATATGTTTGTTAATATTTATTATCCAATTTCATTTGAATTATACGATAAATTATAATCCAATACTCTGGACCCGTCCGACCGGGCAGGGGGTGTTTTTTTTGTTTAGGTAATGTAACTAAATATTTTTTACACCATTATAAAATCTATAAAAATTATAATAAAATGGTGACAAAAATACATCACATAATACATATATTGTTGTTACATAATTCCACTAATAGTAAAAGTAAAATGATTAATTTATATAACTGTAAATGCAAATATCATGCAAATATTTGTTTTATTTAACCGATATCATTTTTATTTACCCGATACTGAATTGGCTAGTGGTAAAGGAAATGCTAGTAGCATTTCATTGGTCGGTTTGATAGCGTTGAAAAGAATAATTTACAACATTTGGGTTCATAGTAAAAAGAGAAACTATTTTTTCATTTTTAGAAATATACTTTTGTTTTCTATAAATAATATAATATTTATTTATTTTTGCACGTATTATGTATTTTTTATTATGACATTACGCATAATAATTAAAATATAAAATTTTAGTATATTTTTAGTTTATGTATGTATTTTCCATTAACTAAAATATATATGCGAAAAATAATAATTGAGATGTTTTGATAGGTTTTTGGTCATAAATGATAACTATATTTAAATTTCCAACCCGTTATACAAGTAGTCTTAATTTTTAATTTTTCAATCCGATATATAAATATTCGTCGTGCATTTTTAGTAAAATATTTATATTATACTTATTAAAATGAGTGATTTGTTAGAATGAGTAATTACATTTCTTGTATTTATATTATTATCATATTAATTTAATTTTAACTTATTTACTTTAACATTTTATTATATGTAGAATTTTTATTTTATATGAACTTTTTTCTCTTTTTTATAGAACATTGTTATCTTGTCTAAATGTTTTTCTTTACATACAAAACTTGAAGAATATTCTTTTGAAACTTTCTCTATTACAATTTTCTCATAAGAAAAATTTTAGGTGTTTTTAATTTTTTTAATACTAATACTTAAATGTACATTTTATTACCAAATCTAATATTTCAAATCCTTATTAAAGAAAACTAATTTAAGGTAAAATTCAATTGAAAATATGTAATATCATACATAATTTAAAAATAATTTTCTAATAGCATTTTAGTTTTATATATCTAAAACAATATCGTCAATTAAATAGATTAGTCAAATTGGTTATTTGAAAATTTTAATTAGGTACAAATTTAGAATTATCAAGTAAAATGGATCTTTTTAAATATGTTCTCATTATTAAGTTTTTATTCTCAAATACAACATATCCTTTAAATTTTTAAATATTGTTAATTGATTTTACTGTTTAACGGAGGATAATATCCACAATTTATGGAAAGGGTTTTCTACTTTACATATTAAGGTTTATAGTATTAATGTGCATTAAGTGTAATATTATCATGAATTTGTTGTGAAATCGAATTAGGATCCGAAATATCCGAAATTAGTTAAATATGTTAATATTTCTATATATTTTAAGGTGATTTAGATATTTTAAAGTATTCAAAATATTTTTGTATTTTGTTTTATTTGTTATTTTAATACTTTTAGCTAATTTAGATAGTTTAACTAATATTTAACTAGATTTGTAAATAATTTATATATTTTGAAAAGAAAATTTGTCAATTTTTGAGGTTTAAAAATATATTTTTGGACGATTTTAAACATTGGTTACATCCGATCCGAACCGAACTGAAATCGAATTAGGATCCGAAATATCCGAAATTAGTTAAATATGTTAATATTTCTATATATTTTAAGGTGATTTAGATATTTTAAAGTATTCAAAATATTTTTGTATTTTGTTTTATTTGTTATTTTAATACTTTTAGCTAATTTAGATAGTTTAACTAATATTTAACTAGATTTGTAAATAATTTATATATTTTGAAAAGAAAATTTGTCAATTTTTGAGGTTTAAAAATATATTTTTGGACGATTTTAAACATTGGTTACATCCGATCCGAACCGAACTGAAATCGAATTAGGATCCGAAATATCCGAAATTAGTTAAATATGTTAATATTTCTATATATTTTAAGGTGATTTAGATATTTTAAAGTATTCAAAATATTTTTGTATTTTGTTTTATTTGTTATTTTAATACTTTTAGCTAATTTAGATAGTTTAACTAATATTTAACTAGATTTGTAAATAATTTATATATTTTGAAAAGAAAATTTGTCAATTTTTGAGGTTTAAAAATATATTTTTGGACGATTTTAAACATTGGTTACATCCGATCCGAACCGAACTGAAATCGAATTAGGATCCGAAATATCCGAAATTAGTTAAATATGTTAATATTTCTATATATTTTAAGGTGATTTAGATATTTTAAAGTATTCAAAATATTTTTGTATTTTGTTTTATTTGTTATTTTAATACTTTTAGCTAATTTAGATAGTTTAACTAATATTTAACTAGATTTGTAAATAATTTATATATTTTGAAAAGAAAATTTGTCAATTTTTGAGGTTTAAAAATATATTTTTGGACGATTTTAAACATTGGTTACATCCGATCCGAACCGAACTGAAATCGAATTAGGATCCGAAATATCCGAAATTAGTTAAATATGTTAATATTTCTATATATTTTAAGGTGATTTAGATATTTTAAAGTATTCAAAATATTTTTGTATTTTGTTTTATTTGTTATTTTAATACTTTTAGCTAATTTAGATAGTTTAACTAATATTTAACTAGATTTGTAAATAATTTATATATTTTGAAAAGAAAATTTGTCAATTTTTGAGGTTTAAAAATATATTTTTGGACGATTTTAAACATTGGTTACATCCGATCCGAACCGAACCCGAAGGACTCGAACCGAATCCGAACTGTTATACAAAAATATCCAAACGGGACTTATGAGCTTAGTACTTTGGAGTTTGGTTATAATCCGAACCGAACTGAAATCCGAATTAGGATCCGGAAATATCCGAAATTAGTTAAATATGTTAATATTTCTATATATTTTAAGGTGATTTAGATATTTTAAAGTATTCAAAATATTTTTGTATTTTGTTTTATTTGTTATTTTTAATACTTTTTAGCTAATTTAGATAGTTTAACTAATATTTAACTAGATTTGTAAATAATTTATATATTTTGAAAAGAAAATTTGTCAATTTTTGAGGTTTAAAAATATATTTTTTGGACGATTTTAAACATTGGTTACATCCGATCCGAACCGAACCCAGAAGGACTCGAACCGAATCCGATCCGATAATTAGTAAAACCCGAATGGTACTTCTGAACATAGCACCGAAAATCCGAAAATCCGAATCAATCGGACCGATACCGAACGGGCCACCGAACGCCCAGGCCTACTTTTGACTCCTTATTCATGCACGGTCCCTTTAGCTAAAATATTAAGCTTTACTACCTAATTGTAACGAGTCATCACAATAAGCTCAAAATACAAACACAATTCAGCTAAAGACCGTAAAACCGTTAAATACACTAACCATTTTATGAATAATAGTAATCTGAAACTGTATTCTATTAATTTTTTTTAAGAAGTATTCTTCTAACAATTTACACACGTATTCTACAAGATTTTAATTTGAACAACGACAACGTGATTATGTAGTTTTTTTTTAAACTATAAATGTTTACTCTCCTCAAAAGTGGTGAGATAATTTGTGCTATTTTAAGCTGTGAATTGAAATATTTTTACCCTGAGTTTTCCTGAATTATATATTTTTGCTGCTTTCAGAGTAAAATAGTCTTACTCTTTTTTTTCTTTTTTTTCTTTTTGGAACACTAATATAGTCTTACTCTAAAAAACATTTACTCCAAAATAACAATACAGCCACACCATTTTTCACTTCTTTACTTTATTTGAAGTAAGTTTGGTTAAATATATTTCAATTCTTGTTTAAAAATAATGAACAGTATAATTTCAAATTTGAAAATACATTGTTCACATTTTTACTTTTTAAGATGAATTTTTAAAATTATAATTTGGTCATTAACTTTTCTTTATTCTTGTCCTTTGTCAAAATAAATTATATACAATACTAATATCCGATTAATTTCAAAGATTCAAATATTTATTTTATTTAATTAGATATTTATATCAAAAAGCCTAAAATATTCATTTAAAATTAATCTCAATTAAGAAGAATCAAAGATAGATAAACTAACTTCTTACTTCAAAATACTTTTGCTAATCAATTATAGGAATATATATATATATATATATATAATTCTTTATAAATATGATGTTCTTTATTTATGTTATGTAATAGTTTTATAATGCGATTATATTTGTTTGATATTAAATTGTAATTGTGATGAATTATTATCAAAATAAAATATTTGAATAACATTAGTAAACAAGAAAAATTGAAAGATGTTATTAATAATTAAAGATAAATTGGAGATGAAATATTTTTGAAATATTTTTTCCAAAAATAAAATGAAGCAGTTCCTTGGATTATCTATTGCTTTATTTTTTTCATTTTGAAAAAAAATAAACTTTTAAATATAATAATGAAATCAACTATTGATGCCCTTATAAGATCTATCGTCTAAACATAAGAATATATATATATATGGTTCTCAATAAAAATAGAAAATTATAATTTTAAATAATGGTACCACATATTTTTTTTTTGACTGAAACACATAAATATTTCCAATCACCAAAGAAGCATCATTAAGTTACTTAATTTCCATTTAAAGAACCAAGTTACTACTCATGATAATTTATACTTCACTTTAGTGACTAGATTGACTAGATTTTACTTATTTAACGTATGTAAATGATACAAGTAAATTAAGTTTGTTCTCTTTTACGTATTTAATTGAACGAAGTAATCAATACAAGTAAGATTCATATTCTCTCTGACGTATTCACATCTTTTCAACCTGGAAAATATGACATATTTTTATTCTTTTTAGTTCTTAGCTGCAATTTTGACCGTCTAAAGTTTTGTCTAAATCTTTGATTAACGTACATATGCATTGCATTGATTAGCAAATGCAAATTGTACCTGTATATATAAGTTAATTCTCACCTAATATATCATTTTCTTAATTTCTTGTTATGCTCCAAAATAAATAAATAAAATGAAGCTTATATGAAAATCCGTTTCCGTGGTTGTTTCATGATGACAATTTGTTCACGCAATCTCTAAGCGTTTCCCGACCACAGCTCGTTGTTGTTGTGCTTATCTTAGCATTGTGGGCAACGTGAAACTTCTGGTCCAATCATGTACTATAATATAGATGTGTTCGAGATAAATTTACAATATGATACTGACACGTATACAATTTTGCGGAAATTTCGATCATGTATATCTCAATTTTTTTTTTAAAAAAATGTATATCTCAATTTGGTGGACCAAAAAGCATTCTAGATGCATGCACATGTTTTATACAAAGGGCATACATACATATATTCGATGTCGATGCTACGTTCCAATACTTAATATGCTTTTTGCTTATATCAATATCTTAGTGAGGTTTAGGTATAGTAACCTCTAATGTCAGAAATTTCGCTCAAATGTTGTTATATCAAACTACAAATAGAAAACAATTAAATCAAAACCGGTATAAGGAATGTAAAATGGTAATTAAGTAAATGCAAAAATGGATGTTGAACCAAGCAGTCTTACCTGGTGGTAAGAAAAAAAATTTGAGGGACAAGCAGTCGATAATCATCAGTTCAGTTCAAGTTTCTTAGAACTAAATTATCATTGCTTGAATTCACGGTCAAGTTATTATTAAGTAAAAAAAACACAGAGTGAACAGTGCATGGCGAACCCCTGGTTCCCTTCGAGCAATGCTTCCGCCCTGTCCCCGTCGCGTTTCACCGCTGGTGATGGTTCCATCCCCCCCCCTCCCTCCAGACCCTCCCGATCCTGACTTTCCTCCGCTCTCCTCCTCCTCCCCCAAACCCCCTCGTGCTTCTCTGCAAACTGCCATTTCGAAAAGGCCTGCAGTGAAGACTCCTTCTCCCTCCCAATCCCTTATCCTTCCAACTGTTGCAGACCATAGTCTTCCCAGCTCTGCTCCGACTCAAACTAATGTCTCTGGATCTGAAAGCCCTCTGCTTGGATTTAAAACCACTGTTCATAATAACCCTAGAAATTTCAAAATCTTTCCTCCTAAACCTTCCTCCCCTATCCAAACTAATCATGCTTCAAGTCCTATCCTCCCACTACCTAAGCCTTCTGCCCAATTCCCCCCTGTTCAAACCTCTATCCCCACCCCTACTGTTCCGGCATCTCCCTCCTCCTTCCAAACTGGTAGTCACCCTAAAACTAATCCCCCCCTTACCATTCCTGTCCCTCAGACTTGTAACTCTGTCCCTGTTGAAAAAACTGCTGGTTCGAGCTCCTCTGCTCCTCCTTTAGTCGAAAAGATCAGAAGAATGGAGGATAAAAAATTGAGACGCCTTGCTCCGGTGACCCTATCGGATAAAGGAGTCCCTCGCGTGCTGATTCCGGACAGAGTATTTCAGAAAGGCGCTGAAATTCACAAGGATTTTATCATTTGCTATTTCAATGGTAGACCGCCTCCCTTCTTTCAAATTCAGAGTGTCTTAAATCATATGTGGGGCAAAGGAAAAAAGGTAGAGATTCATACTAATCCCTTATCTCGCTCTATGCTGGTGAGAATTCCTTCTGAGTATCTGAGGCTCAAGATTCTGGAGAAGAGTGTTTGGTATGTTGGTGAGTCCATGTTCCATGCTGTCCAATGGTCTTCTTCTGCATCCCCTTCGTCTCCACCGTTGGAGTCTATTCAAATTTGGGCTCATTTATCGGGAGTCCCACTTGATCTGAGGCATGAGGAAGGATTAAGTCTGATAGCAGGGTTAGTGGGTGATCCGAAGGAAACTGATGACTTCACTAAAAATTTAGTAAGTCTTACACTATCACATGTCAAGGTTGCAGTGGACTTAACTAAGCCTTTACCAAGTGTTGTTGAATTTTCAAGAGAAAATGGAGAACTAGTGGAAATCCAAGTCTCCTATCCGTGGGTTCCTCCTACTTGCTCGCACTGTAAAGAGCTTGGTCATGTGATGAGGAATTGTCTTCACCTTCCTCCGTCTCAGAAGACAAAGGAAAAACCTGCAAAGTCAGCAGCCAACAAACCATCAACCTCTGGTGCTACAAACGTAAACTCTGAAACAGCTACTGCTGATGTGATGAAAAATCCTGCCCCTAAACCCTTTGAAGGCTCACCTTCCATCCCATCTCCTCCCTCTGAGATGGTTATTGACTCTGCATCCCTTCCTGACCACCCACCTCTCCTCCCTGTTCCTTCTAATACCGTAGCCTCCACCTCAGCACCTATTCTCCCTTCCTCTCTTGCACCTGTTGCTAACCCTCCTAAATCCTTAAGCCCTCCTGATTCCTTTTTTGCGCCCTCTCTTAAAAGACCTCGCCCTGATCCTAACCAGCCTGTCTTTTCCTCATTTTCAGCCCAGCTTTCTTTTTTCACTCCTCTTTCTACCACAAAAGGCCTTACCCGTTTTAATCAATCTCCTTCTGCTCTTATGCTCTCCCCAAACCCTTTTTCTGCTCTAGATCCTGATGGTTCTCTTCTTCATGAAGAGACCATTGACTAAATCCCTATGTATAGTAAACTATTTTTTTGGAATATCCGTGGTCTAAATGACCCGGTTAAGCATAAGCCATTTTGTGATTGGCTCCTAAGCCATCAGCCCCTTTTTGGTACTATCTTAGAAACTCACATCAAGGATCACAACCTAAACCCACTAATGCATAAAATCTGCAGAGGGTGGAATTTTACCTCAAATCACTCGGAGGATGCTGATGGACGCATTATTGTTATTTGGAGAGACTCTGTCGCGGTTCATGTCCTGCATCAGTCACGACAGACGGTTACGTGTGAAGTTAGGATCCCTGGTATCTCTCGGTTTACTTACACGGCAGTCTATGCTGCTAATGAAAGTGCAACTCGTACTGACCTTTGGGTGGAGCTTTTGCAGCTGTCACAAGTCCATTCTCTTGATTCGTCTCCCTGGATCATTGGTGGTGACTTCAACCAAATTGTCCATCCTGCAGAGCATTCATCAGTAGCTGTAAACTCGCTCAACTCGGATATGGTTGAATTCAAAGACTGTCTTACCCAGCTTGGCTTGTTTGATCTCCGTTACCAGGGACCTCTCTTCACTTGGTCTAACCACCAACCTGATGGTCCTATTGCTAAAAAACTTGACCGTCTTCTCATAAATACCCTTGTCCTCAACCTATTCCCTAATGCCTCAGCTTTCTTCCATCCGCCTTTCATCTCTGATCACACCCCTTGTATCCTTGACCTGGCCTTTAAAACCCCTTCGTCTGGTAACCGTCCCTTTAAATTCTATAACTACCTCTCTAAACATCCGGACTTTCTCCTAGTGGTTCAAAACGCATGGGCACAGGCCGGAAGCATGGTCTGGAACCTCACGGGTCTCTGCTGGAAACAAAAGAAGATTAAGGGAGATTTAAAAACACTAAACAGAGAAAATTTTTCTCAGATTCAAAAGAGAGTTACTGAGGCTAACCGTTTGTTGACTGATTTGCAGGTACAAGCTCTCCAATCTCCTTCCCCTCATCTCTTTCAGCAAGAGAAGAATGCTTTCCAAACCTGGCAGTTCTTAAGGGATATAGAGGAATCATACTTTAAGCAGCGTTCTCGAGTTAATTGGTTGAAGGAAGGGGATCAGAACACTACCTTCTTTTATAGAATGGTTCAGACGCGCCTCAGTTTCAACTTGATCAGATCTTTCGTGCTTCCCTCGGGTGCGATCATTGTAGATGCCACTCAAATGAGCAACCATGCAGTTGCCCACTTCAAAAGCATCCTAGGACCGGTCCCTGTTCCTACTCCAGTTGTCTTCTCTTCCTCAGGGTGGGTCCAGTCCCTCACTGAGTTCTCCTGCTCCCCCTCTCTAAGCCTTCAAATGACTGCTATCCCATCTGCTGAGGAGATCACTACAGTTCTCTTCAAGTTAAATCCAAATAAGGCTCCTGGTCCAGATGGGCTTACCTCCGGGTTCTATAAGGCTTCTTGGAGCATCCTGGGTGCTGAGGTTTTGAGCTCTATTACTGACTTCTTCACTTGCTGCTTCATGCCTGCGTCTGCCAATGCCACGATCCTTTCTCTTGTTCCAAAACACTCTGGTGCTTCCCTTGTCACAGACTATAGGCCCATCTCGTGTCTCAATACAATTTACAAGGTGGTTTCTCGTCTTCTGGTGAGGAGGTTGAAGCCACTCCTGCCGTCTCTTATAGCTCCTAGCCAAACAGCATTCGTCCGTGGACGCTTATTAGTTGAGAACACGTCGCTGGCAGGAGAGCTGGTAAATGGCTATCATAAGAACAAGGGGCCTAAGAGGATTACGATAAAAGTGGACATAGCGAAAGCATTTGATACCTTATCATGGGAATTCTTATTCTGCTGTCTTCAGGGACTGAACCTGCCTCAGCTGTATCTATCATGGTTGAGGGCCTGTATCTGCAATACAAATTTCTCAGTCGGTTATAATGGCTCGGTTCATGGATATTTTAAAGGTACAAGAGGTCTAAGGCAGGGTGACCCCCTATCGCCCTACCTCTTTGTAATTGCTATGAATTTCCTGTCCTTAATGCTTAACCGTGCAGCTCAAGAAATGAAGTTCCAATACCACCTCAACTGCCAATCCTCTAAGCTCACTCACCTTTGTTTTGCGGATGATCTCCTTATCTTTATTGATGGATCGTTGAGTTCTGTGCAGGCAGTACTTCAGATACTTCGCGAGTTTGAAGAGAGATCGGGCCTTGCTGTCAGTCTTCAGAAATCGTCCTTCTTTGCTTCTGGATTAACTACTTCGGAGACGGATCAGATTCAAGTCTCTACGGGTATGCCTATGGGGTCTCTTCCGGTGCGTTACCTTGGAGTACCTCTCTGCACTAAAAAACTAAGTCTTTTGAACTGTGAAGTCCTCCTGCAACAAATTAAGAGTAAGCTGTCATCTTGGAGTGCAAAGTCCTTATCCTTCTCTGGAAGGCTCCTACTAATCAAGACAGTCATCACGGGAATTACCACTTTCTGGTGCTCAACCTTCATTTTACCCAAAGCTTGTATCAAACGCATCAACTCCCTTTGTGGTGTCTTTCTTTGGAGAGGAGACATAGAAGAGCATCATACTGCGAGGGTCTCATGGGAGGTTGTCACTAAACCGAAGAAGGAAGGAGGACTAGGAATAAAGAACCTAGCAATCTGGAATAATGCTTGTTGCTTAAAGCTGATATGGCTGTTGTTCTTCCAAGCAGGATCGGTGTGGGTAGCTTGGTTTAAAGAGGAGATTCTAGATGGCAGCCTGAGCAATCTGTGGATCAAAGCTCCAACTAGGCGTTACTCCTGGCAAGTTAACAAGTTGTTAAAGCTCAGTTCATTGATCTTCGGATTTATAAAGCTGAGAGTACAAAATGGCCTTACTGCAAGGTTCTGGACTGATAATTGGACTCCATACGGATCTCTCAAATGCTATCTCGCATCTTCGGCTGCGTCCTCCCTAGGAATCTCTGCAGAAGCCACTGTAGCATCACTATATCTCCACAACTCCTGGCTGATTCCACCTGCAAGATCAGAGACTCAGGTGAATATTCATGCTCTATTAACCACGATGGAGCTGAATGAGAATGATGATTATTATGAGTGGGAAATAGATGGGTGCATCACTCAAAGATACATCACTGGTTTAGTTTATCAGAAGCTCTGTGAGGCAGGAATCTCTGTACCTTGGTATCGCTCTGTGTGGAACAGGAGTGGGATTCCCCGACATAGCTTCCTGGCTTGGTTATTTGTCTTGAATCGTTGCCCGACGAGAGATCGCATCCTACGGTGGGGTTTTCAAACTGATCCAGTATGTGTTCTCTGTAACTCTTCGGCCGAAAGCCGGGATCACCTCTTCTTCGATTGCGGGTTCGCTTGGTATCTCTGGGAATTATGCTCCTTGCGCTGCGGTTTCAACCCTGAAAGATCATGGATAAGAGTGTTGGAGCAACTGCAGGCGCTTAACCAGAAGTCACCTAGCTCTACACTACTGCGAATCTGTTGGCAAGGATGTATGTACTGGACCTGGACTGAGAGAAATGCTAGGATCCACCGCCAAATCTTCCGGTCACAAGATTCAATCTTCCAGGTTTTGGATAGGCAGATCAGAAACAGAATACTCTCTGTTCGTGACCTTAACCCGACTCTCTCTTCTTCACTAATGCAGACATGGCTTGCCTAGTCTCCCTCTTTGACCTGTCTCTCCCTCTACCTATCGTGAGCTTCGTGATCATCGTTGCTTCCGACTTCTGCTCTTTCCTCTATTCTATGGGCCAGTTGGGTCTTGATGTGTTGTTGTCAATTTCTTACTGGGCTTTGTTGGGCTCTAAATAACTAAGGCTATGCTTGTATCTTTTTCATTTTTTCTGCATTTTAATTTGAAAGCTAAAGTTCAAAAATTATCATTGCTTGCCCAAGTGAAATGGTGCCATAGTATAAGCTCCATTTAGAATTGTTTAGGACCTCGGCCCATCGTCCATAGTTTTAAAAATGGCTGTTTTAAAATATGGATGTTGAAAACAAAAATTAATTGATAAAAAAGTTATGATTTTTTTGGTATATTCAGTAGCTAATGGTTTATATTACTCATGGAGTACTGATAAAGGACATTTTTATTTGCAAACAAAATTGGCCTTACAGTTTTCTCACCCAATTATTTTTATATCATTTATGTTATAGTCAATAAATTTATCTTTTAAATTAATTTATATCAAAATTCATATTTTGTGTTTTACAAATAAAAACTTGTTTTATTTGATTTGTGAAAGAATAAGAATTATTCCTCCATCATATTCGATATTCTATTGTTAAGACTTTCATTCCATATTCTTAGGGAAATTGTAACAAGATCACTTATATATATTCTCTATAAATGAAGGGAATACAATTTTTATCATGGTATCAGAGGTTTTATGCAGATAGACAACAAGATAAAGAATCTGGAAATAGGCGATCAAACCATTCTCGTCTATGCTCAAAAACTCAAGTCACTGGCCGATCTGCTCTCCAATCTTGATGCTCTGGTGAATGATCGAAGTCTTGTGATGTATATGTTAAACGAGCTTAATGTTAAATTCGACAACATCATCAACGTCATAAAGCATCAGAAACCATTCCCATCCTTTGATGATGCAAAAGCAATGCTGTTTAATGAAGAGACGCGCCTCAAGAGGTTCAACAAACCGAACTTGACTAACTCTGATAATTCTTCCTCACCTTCAGCACTGGTTTCAGAATCATCTGCTCAACCACAACATCAGAATCAATGCAACAATGGGCGCGGGAGAGGACGTAACAATCGCGGCAGAGGACGGTACAATCAAAATCAAAGGCAGCAGTTTCAATCTTAGAATCCACAACAATTCTGGAACGGCCCTCGTAACTTCAACAACAACTGACCAACTACTCCACAAATAGAAGCGAATGCAACTGAAACACAACTTCAGCCAACGCGGGACTTTGCAGAGACCTTCAATTTTCTGATCCAACTTTGGAGGCTGGTACATGGATTCTGAAGCAACTGCTCACTTAGCATCTTCCTCAGGTATGCTTCAGTCTTTTAGCAATTTACACATCGGAAAATCAATTACAGTGGATAATGGATCCTCCATTCTAGTTATCAAATCTGGTTCCCCCTCTCTTCTCACTCCTAATTGTTCCCTTCAGCTTCATGATATTCTTGTTGCACCAAATATAATTAAAAATCTCATATATGTGCGTCCTCTTATAAGAGACAATTTTTGTTCCATTGAATTTGACCCCTTTTTCTCTGTGAAGGATCTGATCACCAAGACAACTCTTCTCCGCAGTAATAGCGATGGAACTCTACCCTATGCTTCCTCTGCAGAATAAACAGATCACTGGTCCTTCATTTTTTGTCTCTTTCTCGCCTACTCAATGGCATCATCGCCTTGGGCACATCACTAAAGAGACCTTGAATTCTTTGATTTCTTCTCATTCTTTTAGCTTGTAATAAAGGCAGCATGATTTCTTCTTGTAATGCTTGCCAACTTAGGAAACACATTAAACAACCTTTTTATCAATTGAACTCAGTATCTCTTAAATATTTGGACATCATACAGTCTGATATATGGACTTCACCATTATCAAGTGTTAGTGGGATTCGATATTATGTTCGTTTTCTAAACGATTTCACTCATTTTCTTTGGGTTTATCCGCTTCGTCGCAAAAGTGAAGTGTTCACTAAATTCCTTCACTTCTCTGCCTATATCAATCACCAATTCAACTCATCTATCAAAACCTTGCAATATGACAATGGATGCGAGTATGCTAATGCTCAGTTTCAGCGTTACTTTGATGAGAACGGAATGGCTTTCAGATTCTCTTTCCCATATACCTCCCAGTAAAATGGGAAATCTGAGTGTATGATTCGTACCATTAACATTACTATGCGCTCTCTCCTTTTTCATTCAGCTCTTCCTTCTTCTTTCTGGGTCGAGGCCCTACATGTTGCTGTCAACCTTCTCAACATTCTACCTTCTGCTTCTATAAAGAACCAAACACCCTTCTTTTTTCTCTTCAAAAAACGCCCATCATATGAGCATCTTCGAACTTTCAGATGTCTTTGTTATCCCAACCTCAATAACTCTCTCATTCACAAACTCTCCCCGAGGTCCTCTGCTTGTATTTTCCTCGGTTACCCCAGTCAACACCGAGGTTATCGCTGCATGAATCTCTCTACAAAAAATAATAATTTCTAGGCATGTTATATTTGATGAAACTCAGTTCCCTTTCCATTCATCAACAGCCTAGAGATTTGGCGCAGTATAAGTTCTTAACAGAACATGACGACATTTCTCCTTTGTTTCAAGATATTCTTCAACAAACTCATCCAGAACCTCTATCCTTACCCATTACTGATGCTCAAACTGTTCTACCTCCACCATCTCAAACAGCTTCATCTCGTCAATCTATGACCACGAGAAACAAAAGTGGGTTCTCAAACCAAAACAAGTTCTTTCTCTCCTCACAGCTACTATTTCTTCAATTCGTACCACAATCCAAAAAGCTTTAAATGATCCAAACTGGAACTCTGCTGTAAATGAAGAGTACGATGTTCAGATTGTGAATAAGACATGGAGCCTTGTACCACGTCCTAAAGGAACTAACATTGTCAATTCTATGTTGCTTCATAAACATAAGCTTGACGCAGATGGAGAGTACAATCAGAAGTGTCCTGCACGTCGCACTTTCCAAGGGGTAGAACATAAATCAATTTGATGTAAAAAATGCTTTCCTCTATGGGACTCTCTCGGAAACTATTTATATGCATCAACCACCCGGCTTTGTCAGTAAGTCTCATCCTCATTATGTTCGCAAGTTGAACAAGGTTATTTATGGTCTGAAACAGGGTCTCGAGGCCTGGAATGGGAGGTTCTTTGCCTATATCACTTGGTTTGGTTTTGTTCAAAGCAAGTGCGATACATCCGTGTTTATCTATACATGTGGCAACTCGACAGCTTACTTATTGTTATATGTCGATGACATAATTCTCATTGGTTCCACTGATAAGTTACTTGCAAAGATCACAACCTACCTTAAAGCCAAATTTTCAATGACGGATATGGATAAACTACACTATTTCATGGGTGTCAAGGTTGAGTACAACAATCAAGACATGCTACTATCGCAGCAACTCTATGCTAAAGATATCTTAAAAAGGGCAGGAATGACTGATTGCAAGCCAATCTCTACTCCTGTCGATGTTAATGCAAAACTTCCAGGCGATGCAGGTGACAAAATTGACAATCCCACCGAATACAGGAGCCTTGTTGGAGCCTTGGAGTATCTCACCTTCACAAGGCCTGATATCACATATGGAGTTCAGAAGGTATGCTTGTTCATGCATGACCCCAGAACGCAGCATTTGCAGGCGCTCAAAAGGATTATACACTATGTTCAAGGGACTCTAAACCTCGGTTTACAACTGTTTTGTTCTTCACTCAACAAGATGGTGGCCTACTCCAACGCAGATTGGGGAGGCTGCCCAGACACTCGTCCCTCTACATCAGGTTTCTGTCTCTACCTAGGAGACAATCTTATCTCTTGGTCTTCGAAACGCCAACCTACAGTGTCTCGGTCAAGCGCAGAGGCTGAATACAAGGACATAGCTAATGCAGTTGCAGAAACTTTCTGGATACGACATTGTGTATGTGACAACATAAGTTCAGTCTACATGTCCAACAACCCCGTTCAGCATCAACATACCAAGCATATAGAGATTGACATACACTTTGTAAGAGAAAAGGTTGCCATGTGTCAGGTAAAAGTGTTGCATGTACACTCCTCTTCACAATATGCAGATATTTTTACGAAGGGCTTGACAAGCACACTATTCAAAGACTTTAAAGATAGCCTAATCGTTAGATCAACGGATGATTCGACTGCGGGAGGGTGAAAGAATAAGGATTATTCCTCCATCATATTCGATATTCTATTGTTAAGATTTTGATACCATATTTTTAGGAAAGTTGTAACAAGATCACTTGTATATATTCTCTGTAAACGTTACTCTGTAAATCAAGAGAATACAACTTTGATCATTTTGGACAAAAAAAGAAATACTTATTTATAATTTTAATTGTTTTTAATAAATTTTTGTTCATATTTTTAGATACTATTTTGTAAAATAAATATTAAAATATTTAAAATTTATTATTTTAATTTAAATTAAACCAATAATTATTTTGTTTATCTTATAATATTCTTGTAACCATTAATTGGTAATTAAAAAAACATAACATAAAATATAAAATAAAAATTAATGAATAGTGTTTTAAAAAATTAATCAATTGATATTAAAATAAATGTATTTTAAATAATTATGTGGAAGAAAGAGTGGATGAAGTGGAGATATTAAGAGTATTTCTAACCCCCCCCCCCCCCTATAATTTTAAATATATGGTTTTGTGCACTCCAAAAGTAACCTTAAAACCTTAAATTTTAAGGTTTTGTAAATTGAAACCTCAAATATAAAGTTTTACTGTATAAACTCTATATTTAAGGTTCTTTATTTTTCTAGTCATTTCACTTGTGTATCTTTCAAATATTGTTAATAACTCTATTGTTTAATCATTTTAGTCATTTAATACAAAATATTTAATTAATACTACAAAATATTATACAAAGATTATATAATATTTTGCATGATCTAAATAATATCGTGCATTATTATGCATAACATGATTATTGAAGATGAACATGACATCAACGCACCAATTAGAAATGCAAGATCAACGTCAGTGTTACAAGTTGAAATAGTAATAAATAAGAATGCTCGTTTTCTAAAATTTTAACTCGTATTCTACAGATAGAAATAAACAAACTCATTTATCATTGGAAAATACCTTGATCATATATAGGATTATTATTGAGGTAATTATTAATGAATAATTATGTAATTTATTTAAATTTAATGATTTTGTGTTTTTTATTTACATGCAATATTTTACTACAGTATAATATTTTATTTATTAATTTTTATAATACTTGTTGTATATTTTATAGTTATTATGAAAGATTTCTGTTTTTAATTAATTTTGATTAAATTTAAAGACTATTATATAAAATACAAAAATTTTAAAGTTTACTATAAGGTTTTGCTTTTGGAGAGAAACACTCTCGATCTTTATATTTGAGGTTTTGACAAGCTTTAAAATAAAGGAGTTTTTAGAGATGCTGCGGCTGTAGATACTTTCATTGGCTGTTGAAATTTTTTTGAAATAAATTTTGGTTGGTAAAGACTATACGATCCAAGATTAATATGAGCACTCAAGAAATGTAACAAGTTCACCATCTCAACTCCTTTACAATTTTTCTTTCAAATAAAAAAATAAAAGAGTTACTAGACACCAATTAGTTTACATCCATCAACAAAGCATACAAGTTCTCAACACATAGCCAAAGACTACAATCTTAAGATATTTTGCATGTTTTTTTCTGCTCATCAGACAGAATAGTATTTGATAAAATAAGCATTAATTATATGCGCGCAGTGTTAGATTAATCTCAAATCACTTTAACATGAGAGCTAATTTATATATACTAGGGTCGGCCCGCCCTACGGGCGGGAAGTAATAAAAAACTATTAATATTAATTTTATATTAATTTTATGAAGCATTGTTTAAAAATTGTAGATTGAAGACAATATTATATAAAAAATAGAATTCGAAAATTATATTGTTATTTTTAATAAATATTCTAGACTGAATTAATGACGGTAGCCTTTGTTATTCTATCGAAGAACAATCTAATATACTAGAATTAATGATGATCTTCATGTGTATATAATTATGTAATGATCATAATAATGTTTTATATAATTTTACATCTTTTTCTTGTTCATAATAATGTTTTATATAATTTTACATTAAACATATCTATATATTATAAATTTAATGTTTTGGTATTATATATATAGATATGTCTATATATATATATATATAATTTACAATAATTATGGACTGTAAAAAGTTGTGAATATCGTCAATGATTATTTTGCAATGAAATTTCTTTTGAAGCAGACACAAATATATACGTTAAATTAAATTGTTTTTTTGTCTTCAATTTTTATTATTAAAGTGTATTGATTTATTGGTATATTATTCCGTATAAGAATATGAAAACTTTAATCTCACTAAATATATTTAAAGTGAGTACTTTAGTTAAGCTGTATACTGTATAGGTCCATTGAACCTTTGAAATATAATAGATGGGTGTAACCGACTCCTTGCATGAAACCTGAGATAGTTTCATCACATTTACGAATGGGAGTAAAAAAAAAAGCTTAGGAGCTGTGTTTCAGAATATAAAAGGCCAGGGATGACGTAAAAGTTTGTGAGATGATGCATTCATGACTCTTGAGCCAAAACAGTCCCCAAGATTTATCAGCGCCTTAGTCGAATTGGCCAGACCCAACAACCCTAAAATCAATCTGCTTCTGATGCTTCGTCGTCTTTCATCAGACTCACCCCCATCATTCCAGCTGCAACAACAATCCAAAGCATAGAAAGAAAGCTACGAAAATGATCTAAGAGAGTCTGCATGCGTAAAATGAACTAAAACAAACAAACCTGGCGGAGAGTTTCAACTGTTATCTTTGTGTTGTGGAGTCCTAATGTTGACAGCTGCAAACACATCTTGAATAACACATATGGTAGAGTCGTTAACCCCGTGTTGTTCAGCTCCAGCGTCTGAAAACCACCAAACAACACAACTAAGTTTTCGTTAAAGCCATGTGACACAAGAGTGGAGAAGAAGGTGACTTTGGTTCACCTTTAGTTTACTCAGTTTTGTGACTGTCTCAGGAAGTTCTGACAGCATGTTTGCAGAAAGATCAACCTGAAACGTCCCCAATTAAACGTTATCTGCCAAAAACAACTCTAAAGTTATCTTAACAAAATAAAGCTGTTTCACCTCCATGAGGAAAGAGCAGTCTCTAATACTCTCAGGAAGGTTAGTTATCCTGCAGCAGGGGGAAGAGACAGAGAGAGAATGAGAAAGTCAAAATGCAAAGATGGTAAACTTTTATCTTTTGAAGCATAGATTGCCTGTTATTGTTGGATTTAAAGATCTCGAACTGCGTAAGAAGTCCAATCTCATTAGGTAAGCTTGTCAACTTGTTGGACACATCAAGCTGTCTTAGGGTGAACCCACTTCTGATGGCAGAACAGTTAGTCTGCAAAACAAACAAAGAAGAACGTTTATAAATGCTGTGTTCTAGAAACAAAAAAGACACTATCTAGTATTCAAGGCATAAAAGACCCACTTGTTATGGCTAACGGAGAGAAACATCAGACGCTTTGGAGACGCTATCCCTTCCCATTGAATTGATTCATCAGACAGACAATTCCCTTGAAGAAACAGTTTCTACAAAGACAGACCATTCCCTTGTCAGATTCCACCACACCTTTCATCCCTCCATTCACAGAAACTTTGAAACCAACTACATAATTCTTGCAAAAAAAAAAAAATCAAGTTGAATACAATCCTTGATTCCTCTTTTCCTACAAAAACAAACCAAAAAAGGATCGCATCTCTTATAAACTCACCTCGTCCTAGAGACAGTCAACCTCTGATGTGACAGTTTGAACTGCATCAATAGATTTTCCCATCTCTCTCACACTCTCCTTCGCTTGCTCCATCACTTGCTTTAACAGTTTCTCATCTGAGCGCACTTTGACAAAGGAAGAACACTTGGAATAGATAATTTCTGAAATATTAGAACAGAAATGTTGACAAATGTATTAGCCTACAGATGATGGTTTTCATCACAGTAGCTAGTGGAGAACGATAAGAAAAAAAAAACTCTACAATTATCCATCGATCTAGTAATATATGTTGAGATATAAGAGATGCAGGATAAGATCAGAGGAAAAGAGAAACACTCATCCATATTTATACCCAAAAACCACCGCCTTTCAGATCGAAAAAGCATTAAGACGAAGTAATGGGGGAGAGAACCATTACGATTGGTCGCTAAGAATCTTCTGAGACCGTTTCAGAGAAGCGGAAACGACATCTACTCGGCGCCGCAAGATGGAGGAAGACAACGCTCAGTTCTCATCTGGAGGTAAATTAGGATTACACAGGATGAACACTCTATCAGGCCAGATATGAATTACGACACCCAAACCCAAACACGTATTACCCAGACGAAGCCCAAAAAGTTACCTTATTAATGAAACGACACGTTTTGGGTAAATGGACACGTGGCGCACCGAGGTTCATCGAATTGATGACGTGGATGGCCTAAAAAGGAGAGAAACTCTACTTTATATAATTAGATAATCAGTAAAAATTAATCCAATATGATCAAACTTTTGATACCTTTGCATAATCTTCTATTCCCATATGTTTGTTTACTTTTTCTTTAAAGGGATCTAAAGAAGCAAAAGATTTAAGAACGCATAATTTAACTCATAAAAACAAACATATACTAAATGATATAATTTGGTTGGTAAGAACACGGTTTCTCAACACGCACAAAAATAACAAAGTCTGGTAACTTATTACGAAACCTCGCCTACAAAATATTCAACACTAACATATCTATTAACTCAACACCAATAAATCTCCACCTATCAATATAACACACACGTATCTAACACATACGAAAAGAATATAAAGTTTAACTTACAAGAATCATTAAAAATAGCAAAGGACAGACAAACACATTTCCGTAGCCATAACGACAAAACAGAAAAATGGTATGTTTGTAACTAATCTGTAGCAATCTATAGCTATCTAGCTACGGATATGATCTATAAACATGATCTAGCTAAATAGCTATTAACTAGCGCGGAATTAATTGTTGCTAAAATTTCTATAGTTAGCAACACATGGTTATAAATATTTATGTTGTTATATGTTTGAAATTTGCATTTGTGATATAAGACTGAAATTGGTAATGTTTGAATTAAGATAATGTGTAATTGTGTTATATGTTTGAATCATTTCAATTTTTGTGCTTATTTGTTTGGTCTATATTTGAGTTAGGGACTATATATATAGGGTTTGATTTTAGGGATTATGGTTTTAGGGTTAAGGGTCAAAGTTCAATAGTTAAAAAGTTGTCAAAAATATAGTAAACTATAGTTGGTTAGAAATATATTAGATAATTAGAAGTGTATAATTTGTAATGTAAAAATGAAAATATTTTGTCATTACTTTTGTTAGGGATTATGGTACAGGGTTTAGAATTTAGGACTTGTGGTTTAGGGTTATGAATTTATATTTTAGAAGTTGTTAAAAATATATAAAAATTTGGTTAGTAAATTATAATTGGTTAAAAATTTATATTAAACAATTAAAAATATTTAAATTTGGTTATTATAAATATATTTTTAAATTTTTAACAATTTTATTTCTTTCCATTAATTATTTTTCCTCCACACATTTCCATCTTCAAAATTTTTGGCTCCAATAGTTACCTTTATTTTTTCATTTTCCTCCCAAATATTTTTGGGGTTTAGCTCCAGAATCCCAAAACCTTTTATCACTTAAGTGTTACGACATAGAACAAAAAAAAACTCTTAGAGCAGCTCCATCAATTAGGAGCCCTTATGGGTACTTAACAATTAAATAGTAACTAGAGCTGGACCCGTCCGATCGGACGGGTACTTATTTTTATTTTTTATATATAAATGAATATTATTTAAATATCTATCGGTTTATATTTTTAAATATCATATTTCTAAATTTTTATAAACACAACGATCAAATAGTTTATGTCTTGTAAAATAGTAACCCGTGTCCGTTATTAAACTTTTGACAAATTAATATTGACCTATTGATAATTTGAGTAATATTTCTTATAACATGAAATTGTTTGTCAAATGTAAAGAGAATTTAAATATTTTGATCATGTATGGATAATATGGTAAGATTTAATACATTAGAAAAAATAATATTTGGTTATAAACATTAAATATTGTTTTACAAGTAATTCAAAGATATTTAAATTTCAGTATTGAATTTTCTTGTTGAAATTGATAAACATATATTCTAGAAATTCTTGAAAAATATATAATCTTAGGTGGGATTTAATTATATTAAAAAAATATTCAGTTACAAATATTTCATCTTGTTCTATAAGTAGTTTAAATATATTTAAAATCTTAGCATATATAGATTTTATTTTTCAAAATAATTAATGGTAAGTTAAACATATATTTTAGAAATATTCATAATATTGTTTAGTATCAAATTTAAATTTGATTTTTTTTTTCAAAATAATTAATGGTAATGTTATCCAAGTTTAATATATTGTTAAAATCGATTTTAAATATGAATATTCCTAAAAATCAACTAATTTATTTTAGGAAATATATTAAATACGAAAATTAAATTAAAATTGATTTAGGAAATTGTTTAATAAATAGGAAAAGACAAGATTACTTAAATATAGGTTCATTTAATTACTTCAGTGGCATACCATTGTAAATAAAAGTGAAAACTTAGGGACATTCTATATGTGTACTTCTGAATTAATAAAGTAGATAAAAACAATGATTGTAAAAGTTAAGGACCTTTATTTAGGTAATTTAATTTTTCCTAGTCCATTGGTAGAACTTCATAGGGGTTCTCAAGTTTTTTTTTTAGTATGATTTTAAATAAAAGCATGCATAAAAGAATGATTTTGAACAAGCAAGCTGCTCACAAAGAATCCCATCGAAATCGTGCTTAAAAACAACCCGAGTCGTATTTATTAAGAAAGAGCGATCACTAACATTAACAATCCAGCAAACAAAACGTACATTCCCATTCTGAGAGATTCAAACTTCAGATGAACACTAAATTTCAGAGCATGTGAGATCCTTGTGAGCATGCCAGAACATTAAAATCATCATACACCAGTAATCAATCATGATCAAGCACGGATCCTAACAACACGAGAACACATGCATCTATCTATCTATTAAAATGTGTGTGTTTCGATTCTGCAGTATTATGTATAGTATCAGATTCAGCGATATCAATATCCTGATCAGGAAGCAAGTCCTGTAACGGTTCGCTTCTTGGAGCCTCAAGATAAATGCGTACGTAGATGATGTCGTACCTGCGTTTCTTTGCCTACGGCATCCTCCTCTTCTGAACTGATCATCAGCTTCCGGAAGGGATGAGCTTCACATACCTAATAGCAACTGCCTTGTCACTGTATCCTTCTCGCTTTCCATTGAATGAGTTCCGGATCATACCCGTTGGCTACAAAAGATTCTTACTCAGTTAAGTTATGAATCAAAGTTTTTACTTTCTCTGTTTCTACTCATAATAAACTTACTAGAACTATTTACAGATTCATCACAGTAGCAACATTATCCATATTCTTCAATTCAATTTCAAAGAAAGCATCTAACTTTATCGCAATAGAGGAAGAGTTGAACGAAGTACCTTCTTACGGTTGCGATAATGGTTTTGGCTTCAACCACCATGGACCCAGACTTAAGCTGTGACGGAGGCGACCATGGTTTCATAAAAATTGTTGAAGTCCGCTTCCCAGATCCTACTCATCGCAAAACCCAAATCCACATCCTCATCCTTCACCTCCTGGCTCTGATCCGACATCGTTTTCCTCCATACCAACACCACAAACACAACGTCGTCCGATACCGATTCGCCTAGAACTTCGATTCTTCACCTCCTGGCTCTGATTCTAGATGGAGAAGATGGAGAGATCGAGCTTTGGAGGAGAAAGAGAAACAAAACTGATTACGGGAAACGAAAGAGAGAACATTAAACTGTGGTCCAATAAGAACGTGTCACATTAGGGGTACTTACCAAACCTAAAAAGCCCAATTTAGAGATCGCTCCTTTCATTTATTTTCCTTTTTCATTTAATTTTCTCCTCTTTTTTCTTTAGGACCCGACGTAAGGAGCTCCAATGGACATGGTCTTAAACATCCTCTCGAAACTCACTGAGTCTTCTTCTCGATCTCGCGCCTCAGTCATGCTATCTGGTCCTTTCTTCATTGCTCACACCAGACAAACCTATAATCGTCGCCATCCATGACCACCGAAGTTGAATCTCCCGGGTACGTTTTGCATACCCCTCTTTCTTCTATTAGTTCAGATAAGGGTTTTGATTTGGGGGTTTTTGGATTAGGATTTCAATTTTTCCTCACTATATTTCTATGTTATAGGGTTTCGATTCTGTAGAGTTATCAGTTTATGTATCAATGGGTCTCAGTTAAGGTTTCAGTTTGATTTGGGGTTTCTCTAATTCGTCTCTGAGCCTCTGTAGATCTAAAATTATTTTGTTTCTTATCTTGTTCTCTTAGACGTTTCTGCACCGTTTCTCTAAGCAAGAAGAAACCTCCCAGTTCCAACGGCAAAGATGCTCACAGGTACACCCCCTAAGGTTCTTAATTCTTCTTTAATTGAATGGCTTTCTTTTGTGGGGATATAGACATAGTTATTTGGTATGTTTCGATCTCCTTCTTAGATCAATTGTTCGTATTATTCATATTAAATTTGTTTCGTTCTCAAAGTATACGTCATTGTTATAGTGTTTGTTTGGAATTTGAAAATTTTATATGTTACCTAGGTGCTTTATATTCAGTTAAAAAGGTTTGAGCTTCAGAAAATAGTGGCTGCTTTCCTCAACCTTAAAGCTCGATGAGCATCTTCTCGTATCGTCTTGTAAGTTGTGAACATTTTTAATAAGATTAAATTCTAAATTCTCTACCTTTTTCGATCTACAAGAGGAACAGTTAGTTTCCTTTGAGTTTGTTACAGTAACAGGTACCACAGTTCCAAGGATTATACTCGTCTTTGCTGCCCTTGCAGTTAGTGATTCAAATGGCATCAATTCTGACCCAGATGTTTTTTGTTGTTTATCTCGTGCCCCTTGTTTTCTTTCTGATTTCAACCACCTTATTAGACAGTTATTGATAATTTGCCCCTTCTTTGCAGATCGTGGACCTGAGTCAATACTCTCTATAGAAAACCCTCTGGACTAAATAAAATAAAGGAGTCAGATTCTAGGGAGCATAGTTCAAAGCAAAGGAAGGAGTCAGGTTTTCTTGAGCGACAAGCTGCTCCACAACTATATCACTGGAATATAAGGCATCCAGAGAGTCACAGACAAGCCCAATACTTTTTCATCAGAGTTCTCCATACCAGTCATAACACGCATCCTTGACTTCACAGGTACTCTCTCAATATACTCTCTGTTTGACAGCCTTTGATTCTCTTTCAAACATCGTATCTAATCCTTGTTTTGTCTTTCTTCTCCTAATGCAGAAAAACTTGCACAGAGATCACTGGAGAAGTTTAGTTCATTGTTGTTTCACAACACTTCTTCAACACTGATCATGAGGATGACACCTCCAACTCATAAACAGCAGTCACACCTCTTTTGATAGGCATTTTACACGGTAGATGTTCAACAATTCTGTTTATGTTTCTTCTTATTTGCTTTAGTTCTTCTGTTTTCTGTAGACATTTGATTAGTCCTATATTGTGTAATGACACTAAGATACTGCTATGCTAATCATAAATATTTGGTAATTTGATTTGTTGTTTTTTTCTGTTGCTAAATGTTTATGTATTAACAATTCTTTTGCCACGACTTTAGATAAAACTGTGGCCATTTCTATACTAGAATACAACATTTTAGGCACAAAATTTGTAGCTACATTAGCTACAAAATTGCTAAGCATATATCTTAGTTAAAATCTGTAGCTATACTTAGCCACGCAAAATCCCTCGCCAAAAGCGTTGCTAATGAGCAATGGATATCGTGGTAGCTATGTTGTTGCTATCAGCTACGGCTTGTGCTCTCGCGAATCTGTTGCGAGCCGGCTACAAATTGACGACAGATTGTAATTAGCGTCGGTGCTGAGGCCAGGATTTTCATCCCTCGCCATCTGTCGCCTGCTGGTTTTTAGCGATAGATATTTTAGCTATAAATAAATCCGTGGCTAATTCACTTGTTTCTTGTAATTTTGTCATTGATCTGAGAGCACACTTCAGAAATCAGACTGCTCTAAATTATGTGTTTCACTCTGCAGATATGTGCCTTCTTCCGAAAACAAGAAATCTTAATATTTTAATCTTCATCACTTTTCGGTGAACTCTAGATTAGGTCTTCCCCCTCTATTTGTATATATCATACTCATACAAATTATAATCCCATGTAACCAGTTGTATATGAAGAATTTATCCGAAATATTTTTTTAACTTTCAGTTCTTCCAAATAACTCTTTTTTTGTCATCTAGTATTATTAAATAAACAAAGACAAAAATAAATACAAGGGAGGTCGGAACAGCCCAGAAACTACAAACATCAAAAGGCTCAAAATGAGCCCAGCCAAAAGACAAAGCCCAAGGAAAGATGGATGGCCCATTCAAGCTACTCCACACGTTAGACTTTTAAAGAAGAGGGGACACGCACCCTAAAGTTAAAAAGCCACCATACTTCACTGGCATGCACATCGCCGAAGAAGCTCTAATTGGAAATTCACCGGAACCAACCCGGAAACAGGACACACCATTAAAAGATCCACCACAACGAGATCTGGAAGTGAAAAATTCACTAGACACAAAGCTCTAATCTTCAACGTCACAAACCGCAAGACGTTGAGCATTAGAGCCAAAAGGATCTCAGCTTCAAATCAGGAGTTCCAACCAACTACCTTGGCTGTGAAACAAACAACTAAGGGAATCTCTTGAAACAGATATAGAGCGAAGAAGAAGAGATCAAGTACAATCTGGGATAACCCGGAACTAAGCCACCGTCAAACACCAGCGGATGATGCGAGGTGGAACCAGAAGCCGACGATTTATACATGGAGAAGGCGCGTCTTCGGAGCCAGAAGCCGACCAGTCGATGATGCTATCGGAGCCACCAGATGTCGGAACCTAAGCCCGATACACGGGAAACAACGCCGGAGACCACCGGCGAACAAACCTAACCACCGACTCTCTCTATAAAAGATACAGAGAGAGTTAAGAGGTTCTTCCAAATAACTCCATGGCTCCCTTTTTCAAGCTTATCCTGTTTGAAATATTTTCTCAACCAATTAAACGTTTGTATTCTTACCCAATCTCAATGGCAGTTAATCTTTACTCAATTTCAAAACAACTTACCATACTTATATATGTCACACAACACTTTTTGTGTTAAGAGCCTTGATGTAAACAATGAATACAACCATTATAAAAATGTATAGATTTTGGTCTTGACATCACTGTATTTTAGCATATGTATTAGTAAATCAGACTTAAATTTGAAAAAAAAAGAAAAGAAAAAAAAACTATTTTTCTTGTAAAATTTAAAATATGCATAAAGTAGTATTCTATGCATCAATAAACTCGTTTAACATGTTAAATATATTTGTTGATAAAGAAACATTAAATATATATATATATATTTAAACATGACCTACAAATAGTTTGAAACATATTTCCACCCGAAACCGCTCAATTAGCCAAATGAAAAAAGAAAATCTCAATAACACATGTTCATAAACATTTGGATATTTTGCTTATATATTCGCTAGTGATTAGTAGAACAGT
This sequence comes from Brassica carinata, assembly GCA_016771965.1. NCBI lineage: Eukaryota > Viridiplantae > Streptophyta > Magnoliopsida > Brassicales > Brassicaceae > Brassica > Brassica carinata. Next base: position 7,268,209 of record CM028692.1, read on the forward strand.
ACTCTTCCATGTATCTCGTATTAACTCTCCCTGCAAGAATTTTTTCACTAGCTAGGCTCTTGGCAACGAAGAACAACAAGAACTGTTCAAATTAGCTAAGGACGAGCAACAGCATTTCCGTAGCCATAGTCATTAGCTACGTAATCAGTGACGGATAGCAACAAAACTAAATTTTAAATAATTTGTAGCAATCTTTAGCTATTAGTTACATATAAGATCTGTAGATGTTCTGTAGCTACGCATTATTTATAAAAAAGTTGTCGCCAACACTTTTTTTTTGCTAAAAACAAACAACTATAGATACTTTTGTTACTAAATGACCGCAATGGTATGACATCATTAATCCATTACAAACATGGCAATAATTTAGTAACACTGAAGAAAAAAATTAGTAAGTATTTAATTTAGGATATATAAATTCATTTCTGTAAGTTCTATCACTACAAGAAAACAGCTTGTTTGCAAGGAAAATTTGCGAGGAAAAATTTTCCATGCAAATTTGCGATGCATTTGCAACGCCATTGCGAGAAAAAAAATAATCTTCGCAAATTCCTTGCAAATTTGCGAGAAAATTTTTCTCTCGCAAATTTGCAAGAGATTTGCAAGGGAATTTACAAAATCCTTGCAAGTCCCTCGCAAATTTGCGAGAAAATAGTCTCTTGCTAATTTGCGAGAGTATTGCAAGAACTTTGCGTGTCACTCTTATTTCCTCTTAACTTCTTCTCAAATTTGTGATGGGTTTGCAAGAGACTTGCTTTATATGCACTGTATATTGCAATTCTTTTGCAAATCTATTTTTCTAGAATTTGAACGGTTTGATTTTCATCAAGGATTTTGGTGTTGGATAACACATTTTAGATAATTATTTAGTATTTAAAATGTATGTAGAAAAATATTTTGGAAATTTAATCAACTATGGTTATGAACTTATTTCCGAACTAATATTATGAAGTACTTAACATCTAAACCTTATAATTTATATAATTAATATACGTCATCTAAATTTCTAGAAAATGTTAAACATATTTTCATGTTAATTGGTTTTTGAAACAGAATACATAAAATATATATAGTCCGAAAACACAACAAAACCTCAAACAAAACCCTAAAATACATTTACATGGATTTGCAAGGAGTTTGCAAGGGAATCCTTGCAATTCCCTTGTAAATTTGCGAGGGATACAAATTCCCTTGCAAATCCATCTTTTCGAAAATTGAACGGTTTGAGTTTCATCAAGGAATTTAGTGTCGGATAACACATTTTATTGAATTATTTAGTGTTTAAAATGTTTGCCAAATTTATTTTTTTGAAATTTAATCAACTATGGTTATGAACTAAATTCCGGGAACTAATATTAGGAAGTACTTAACATCTAAGCCTTATAACTTATATAATTAATATACGTCATCTAAATTTCCAGAAAATGTTAAACATATTTCCACATTAATTGGTTTTTGAAACCAAATACATAAAATATATATAGTGCGAAAACACAACAAAACCTCAAACGAAACCCTAAAATACATTTACATGGATTTGCAAGGAGTTTGCAAGAAGTTTGCAAGGGAACCCTCGCAATTCCCTTGCAAATTTGCGAGGGATACAAATTCCCTTGCAAATTTGCAAGCGATTTGTGAGAGATCCCTTGCAATTTTCTTGCAAATCTATTTTTTTTGGGAATTGAACGATTTAGGTTTCTTCAAGTAATTTAGTGTCGGATAACACATTTTATTGAATTATTTAGTGTTTAATATGTTTGCCAAATATTATTTTGGAAATTTAATCAACTACAGATATAAATTCAATTCACGATACTTCGAATTTCTATTACGAAGTAATTAGCATTAAAACCTTATAATTTATGTAATTAATATACATCAGCTAAATTTTCGAAAAATATTAAACATAATTTCACGTATTGTTTTGAAACCAAATACATAATATATATATATATATATATTCTACCCAAAACATGACAAAACCTCAAACGAATTCTTCATGACTATGTTATACCCTAAACCATAGACAAGAATTTAAACCCTAAAATCTTCACAAAAACCTAAAACACTAATATTTTTATATTTTAACCTCATCTTCAAAAATAAACTCACGCAAATAATTCTCTATTTTATAGGGCTTAAGCTTTTTAGGGGTTCGTCAAAATTGTACTTCTAGATAACATTTTTAGTAGAGATATTAAACATTTCAAATTTACTATATCTGAAAAGGTCAGAAATTTTAACTAATATTACGACATACGTAGCAACATTCGAAATACTTAAAACAACATTTCCAAATTTTAACAACATATAGAGAATGTGTTAAACTTTTTGAACGACTTGACAAGACCGAAACAAATCCGTAAAACAAATTAAATTTAACAATTCTTTGTAGCCTAGCTGGTCAGGATTCTCGGCTCTCACCCGAGAGACACGGGTTCGTGTCCCGGCAAAAGAGATCTATTTATGTTGTAAAAACGGTTTGCGAAGGATTTACTTCGGAACCCCAAATATTATACTCCAAGCTTTAAACCTAATCCTTTTACCCAAAATAACAATTCTAAATCAAATCTTTTATTTAAAACTTAAAACACTAAATCTTAAATATAAAGCACAAATCTACTCTTTTCAAAATTTATTCTTAAATGTTATCCTTAACACTAAACCCCTTTACACCAAACCTTATACTCCATATAACTAAAATTTAGACTAAACTCTACACACAACCCTTAAAACTCTAACCTTTTCACTCTAGCATATAAGCCTAATTAAACCTCATACACTAATAAAAACACTAAATCAAAATACTAAACTTACAATTTTAATCATTTCATATTTACAATTCTAATATCAAATCTAAACCTCAAAATACTAAATTATAAACCATAAAAGGAAAATGAAACAATCAATCTAAACATATCACTTAGATAAAAACTATAAATTAACTTTCAGTTTTTTTTATACAGTTATAGCATAGAAAAAATAAAACATAAATTAGTTTTCTTTATTGCCTAATCTTTTAATACAGATTCATTTTGTCCATTGATTAAACTCAATCCAAAGGTCCATATTAGTTCCTTCTTATTTTATTTGGCTTATTTCGATTGGTTGAGAAGCATTGGCGAGGATAACTAATGTATAATCTCAACCCTTGATGAAATCTAATCTAAGGGATCACATTCTTTCATTCCTTTTCTTATGTCATGTGCTTCTTCCCTTCTCTCATTGTTTCTTTTGTTTACAAACAGATCTCACATAACACACGCACACATAAACCAAAACATATCTGGTTTTCTTCTCCATTCATGTAATCTCGATCTCATATATTCCTCTCCTCTGTTCATCTCCGCATGATGTGGTGTGAAAATATCTCGGCCGACTATACGCCACCATCACCGTCGCGTCGTCACCGTCCACCTCGTCTCCTCCTCGTCACCACAGTTCCTCGTCTCCTCCTGTGTAATCTCTCTCTCTCTCTGTGTTTTTCGTTCTCATTTTAACTTTGTTCTTTATAAAGTGGTTCTAGCGGCAGAAGAAGATGATATGCTAGATTATGGGATTTGTGGCAGATGTGGTGCTCGTAGGAATCACGTCAGATGACTTGAAGTTGGGAGAGGAAGAAGAATATCTGTGAGATCCGGTGAGGCCTGAAGCGGAAGATTAGGTTTAGTTTTTTTTTCTGGTCTTATTTTTTTTTAAAATTTTGGTCTAGTTTGTAAACCGGATTTTATTTGTAAACCAAAATTTAGTTTATAAAGAATATTTTATTTTAATTATAAATCAATTTTTGATTTTTCTATTTATTTTAATTTATTTGATTTAAAATTTTGGTTTATTTGTGATTTAAGAAAATTATGATAACAAAAAAAATAATCGGTCAAATAAAAATCTATTGATTTAAATTTTGCAAGAAAAAAAATTAATTGCAACGGAAAAGGCCTTGCAAATGTGCAATGAAGTAGCCACCGTTGCAAAATTGCAACGAAACACTGCCTTGCAAATTTGCGACGAAAAGGATCCTTGCAAATTTGCGAGGAAATCAGTTTCGTCGCAAATTTGCAACGGAAAATATTTCCTCGCAAATTTGCAAGGGAAGACTTTCCGTCGCAAATTTGCGAGCATTTTGCGAGCGATATCAATTTGCGACTAGCGATTTGCAACGGAATGTGTTTGCTCGCAAATATCTTGCAATAGGCGATTTGCAACGGAATTGCGATGTATTTTTCCGTTGCAACAGACGAGTTTTCTTGTAGTGTATGTATCAATCAGAAAGCTAAAATACATCGAATTATTGTTTCATATGAACATATAAAAAAAAGATAGATTATATGTTATAGGGTTGAGTCGTTGACAAAAAAAGTTTATATATTATAGAACAAAAGCCTTTAGAAATTATTTCAAGGGTTAGGTTCCAAGTTGGAACTCCTCATAATGTTGGTTCTGAGATCATAAATTGCACACACCCACTATGTTGGTTGAGATTAATAGTTTCAGATATTTTCATCAAATCAAGGCTGTCCACAATTCCATTCATTTTTGTGGTTGAACTATGGAAGCACTATGTTTGTGTACGTGGTAGTTGTGGAAACAAGACTTGAAAATTGGAATATTTATGTACGCTGTAATTGTAGAAACAAGGCCTAAATATCTATGTACGTGGTAGTTCTAGAATCACTATGTTGGTCCCTTTTTCACTTACGCTAATATTATGGTGATGACGTCCAATTTTTTTAGTGTATACTATATCATGAATCTTTTAATCTTACAGATTAACTATGCTGATATAACCAAACAGTTACAACAGGATTTCTGCTCCTTTTAAGCAATTGCCATTATAAAGGCTCCTAAATTGGAGATTCGCCGATTTGATACTGTAAAGCTATGGAGATTCAGAGATTTGTTCTAACAAAATGTAGGCTTGTTTGCTAGTGATAATTTATAGCAACGGTTTGACCAAAAAAAAAAAATATTATAGCAACGGTAAAAATATACCGTTTTGATGGCTATCAATTATTTGGATTGAACTAGAGGGCAACTTACCACCAATAAATGACATCTTTTAGACCTAACATAGAGATCAAGCTTAGTTCTGTCAATAAATGACCGCGTAAGAATGAACTGAGTGAGCGGAATCATCCTATATCAAAATCTACACATATTATAAGAGAGAAAAAATCCGAGTATGTTTGATTTTTTAGAGGATATGTTTGTTTTTTTGATCAAAAAGAGGATTTGTTTGTTTGACTAGAATGATAAACAAATCTTCAACAACACGAAATCACTCGCCCGCTATCAATTGGTTACAAAAAATGAAGGCTAGATATGTTCTTGCATGTTGACCATAAAACCATTAAGAAACAATTTATTCGGAATCATTTTTTCGACAAAGTTAAGAAATGTGTTTAACTTAAAAGATGACTGTATGAATACAAACTTGATGTTAGCCACCTAAAAGGAAAAATACAATATGTAAATATTACACTCCATTTAGATGACTTTTTGAAACTAAAACATGTGCAACATTGTTATAAATGCGTCTAACAAAAGAGAAAGAAGAGTTCCAAAGCTTGTTGTGCCAATAGTTTATAACATTAAGCAGATGCATATCAGAAATATAGTCAGTCAGAAAATCCTTGCATAGCACGAACTAAATCTTGAGAATCACTTTTAAAATTATATGATTATATCCTAAACAACAACACATTTTCCTTCCGCCTCTACGCTCGATGAAGCATGTTCCAAAAACTGCGGCATCCCAATTTTTATGCATTCTCCATATGATCTCTAATAATCCACCCAGCTGTTAGTTTATTCGTAAGAAGGTTGAAGGCAGCATCATAATCGATTCGGAATCATATCCACAAATATATTGTTCTGCTGTGAATCGGTGAGAAAATTTATATTATTCCATAGCCTAAAGGTTCTATATATATACAAGGTTTTAGACCGTCATAAATAGACCGTCATAAGATAAATAGAAAAATAACAATTCCTAGTCTAACTAGAAAAAAGGTAAATATAAATATGGAAAAGTACAAAGTAGATAAGTAAAAAAAACATAGTATGGGCCGTCTCTTCCTTCCTCATGTGGTTATGGACCGTCCACCATATGATTTATAACACTCCCCCTTGGACGCCATAACCGTTCAGGGTTCGTAGTATGCTTAATGTTGCCTCATTAAAACCTTACCAGGAAAACCCAGTGGGACAAAACCATGGTGAAGGAAAAAGAGTACAACACACACTATTGATGTATGAGCTTCTTCAACGTCGCGGTTGGTAAGGCCTTAGTGAACAGGTCGGCTGAATTGTCACTGGATCGGATCTGTATCACTTGGACTACACCGGCCTTCTGCATCTCGTGTGTAGAAAAGAATTTGGGCAGGATGTGTTTTGTCCTGTCCCCTTTGATGTATCCATCTTTGAGTTGAGCAATACATGCTGCATTATCCTCATACATCACGGTTGGACCCTTGTCTTCTGTCATCCCACAATCTGATCGTATATGTTGGGTCATCAACCTCAACCAGATACACTACAAGCTGGCCTCATGTATGGCCAATATTTCCGAATGATTTGAGGAAGTGGCCACGAGTGTCTGCTTCATTGAACGCCATGAAATGGCCGTTCCACCATGTGTAAACACATAGCCTGTCTGAGATCTAGAATTGTGTGGATCCGAAAGGTATCCAGCACCAGCAAATCCAACTAAATCATCTTTGTTTTTGTTGGTATAAAACAGACCCAAATCTTTTGTTCTTTGTAGGTAACGAAGAACATGTTTTATCCCGTCCCAGTGCCTTTTGGTCGGACAGGAGCTAAACCTAGACAGTAGGTTCACGGCAAAGCATATATCAGGCCGTGTGTGAGTTGCTAAATATATCAATGCTCCAATGGCACTGAGATATGGCACTTCGGGACCAAGGACATCCTCACCGTCCTCCTTTGGACGAAATGGATCCGTGTCCAAGTTCAGAGATCTCACAACCATAGGGCTGGACAAAGGGTGAGACTCGGACATATTAAATCTCTTGAGTATTATTTCTGTATATGCCATATGATGCACAATGATTCCATCATTTATGTACTCAAGCTGTAATCCTAAACAGAATTTTGTTTTGCCTAGGTCTTTCATTTCGAATTCTATCTTTAGATATTCGACTGTTTGGAAAATCTCTCCAGAGGTTCCAATGATGTTTAAATCATCAACATACACTGCTATAATCACAAACCCCTTATTTTCGAATTTCTTTATGAAAATGCATGGACTGATATGATCATTTCTGTATCCTTCTTTTACTAGGTACTCACTTAATCTGTTGTACCACATCCGGCCAGATTGTTTCAGTCCATAAAGTGATTTATTCAACTTTATGCAGTATTGTTCACGAGAGCTCTCTTTATTTTTCAATTCAATACCCTCTGAGACTTTCATATAGATTTCAATATCCAGTGGGCCATATAGATATGCTGTAACGACATCCATCAATCTAATATCTAGATTTTCTCTTATGGCCAGACTTATCAGGAATCTAAATGTGGTTGCATCCACCACAAGAGAATATGTTTCCTCATAATCGATTCCTGGTCTCTGTGAGAATCCTTGTGCAACGAGTCGGGCCTTATACCTCACGGCTTCACCATTCTGATTTCTCTTCCTCACAAAGACCCATTTGTATCCCACTGGTTTTATATCATTTGGTGTTCGGATTATTGGACCGAAAACACCTCTCTTCTTTAAAGAGTTTAACTCCACGTTTATGGCTACTTTCCACTTAAGTCAAGCTTTTCTTTGCATGCATTCATATATAGACGTGGGTTCTTGATCCTCATTATCCATTAGTTCGAGTGCTACCTCATAAGCAAATATATCTGTGATGACATCTTTTATATTCCATTGTTTTCCAAATAGGACATAATTTATTGACATCTCATTATTGTCCGGACTATCAGTACCATGAACCCCGGCGTCCCGAGGATCGCTGCTTGGTACGTCCGGACCAATATCTATTTCTATGGATTTATGTGCGCTCTCATCTCGGGTAAGATCGGCCACTTCCTTGTCTGGGATTCCAACCTCGGATATAGCACCTTTCTTTGTTTTTCGAGGTTTCTTATCTATGGAACCAATTGGTCTACCACGTTTCAAACGTGTTTTGGAATCTGTAGCAACTTGATTGTGTCCCTCTTGAACATCAATCCGAACTGGTGCATTAATAGCTGGTACATGTGACTTAGTCACTCTTTTCGGGTCAGCAAAAGATTCTGGCAATTGATTAGCTAGCTTTTGCAAATGTATTATTTTCTGGACCTCAAGATCACACACTTGATTCCGAGGATCTTGCCAATTTATGGATGTCTGATTCCATGATATTTCTTTTACCAGCTTATTATCTCCCCCAAATGCTGGAAGTTCGGATTCATAAAAATAACAATCCGCATACCTGGCCTTAAATAAATCACCCGTAGTTTACTCAAGGTATTTTATAATTGTGGGGGAATCAAATCCAACATATATTCTCATCCGTCTCTGTGGTCCCATCTTTGTTCTCTGTGGTGCTGTAATAGGAACATAAACCGCACAGCCAAAGGTTTTTAGATGGGAGACGTTTGGCTCATGACCCGTTAGTAATTGGGATGGGGAATATTTGTGTTCACTAGATGGCCTGATGCGTATAAGCCCGGCCGCATGAAGGATCGCATGTCTCCATGCTGAAACCGGCAGCCTCGACCTCATGAGTAATGGTCGGGCAATCAGCTGTATTTGTTTTATAAATGATTCAGCTAAGCCATTTTGTGTATGTACATGTGCCACGGAGTGTTCCACTGTTACCCCATGGACATACAGTAATCATTAAACGCATGGGACGTAAATTCACTAGCATTATCAAGACGTATAGTCTTCAAAGGAAAATCTGGAAAGTGAGCTCGAAATCTTATTATCTGAGGTAGCAATCTTGGAAATGCCAAGTTGCGGGTCGATAGGGGACAGACATGCGACCATCTGGTCGATGCATCAATAAGGACCATAAAATATCTGAATATTCCACAATGTGGGTGTATTGGTCCACAAATGTCTCCTTGTATTCTTTTCAGAAAATTAATAGTTTCCTTTGTCACCTTAATAGGTGATGGATTTACTATGAGTTTCCCTTGTGAACAAGCAGTACACATTAAGTGTTCAGTGATAACTCGTTTTTTCTTTTAGTGAATGGACGCGGGTATTATCAATCAATTTACGCATCATAGTTGACCCGGGATGACCCAGCCGGTCATGCCGTAAGGTGAAATTTTCGATGGCTGTTTGATTATATGTGGCATTAGCTTCAATCATACTGACTTTAGCATGATAAAGATCAGTGGATATTGCGGGTATTGATTCTAAGACCTTCTTTTGGCCATGGGCAATTTCAATAATCTGAAGGAATTCTTTATTTCCTTCGCCCTTAGTATCAATATGATATCCATTCATTCGAATGTCTTTGAAGCTTAATAAACTTCTTTTAGAGCTGGGAGAATACAAAGCATCTGAAATTTCGAGATGTGTTCCCATAGGCAACAAAACGTTGGCCTGGCTGTGGTCCTCTATGAGACTAGCTATACCCGCAATGGTGGAAATGTTGGCATTTTTAAGGGTTAGATTTATGAAGTATCTTTTGTCTTTTAAGATCGTGTGGCTCGACCCACTATCCACCAAGAATACATCCTCTTTCATTTCTAAAAATGTAGGATGATACTTAGAGACTTCATTTATATAATTTATATAAGATTTTTTATTATAAAAATAATTCTTATAAGATAATCCATAATAAAAATTTATTCCATAAATAAATTCCAAGAAATGACTATAAAATAAAAACACCAAATCATAGTATCAAAGCAAATAAAACAATACAAATGTCGAAATCAGTCTCTTAGAATATATGAAGTTTCATACTCCATAAGATCATCTTTTTCATGATCAAAATCGTTCTCATCATCATGGATCACCATGTGGGCTTCAGTATTCTTCCCTTTCATACTCTCTTGATAGAGTTCAACTAGATGCTTGGGAGTCCTACAAGTCTTTGCCCAATGGTTGCTCATTCCACACCTATGGCATACAGATTTGGTCGAGTTGTTTGAGTGCTGTGATTTGAATGAAGATCCGCGGTCTCGACCATGACCTCGTCCAAACGAGCGTCACTGGTTCTGTTCTCGACCAGATTGGTTACCTTTTCCGCGGCCATGTGAATTGTATTGACCAAGGCCACGTCCTCTCCATCCACCACGGCCTCGACCATGTAGTTTACCATGATGGACGTGGTTAGCCTCTTTATCAACCTCAGTGGCCGCATGGGCTTCAGGTAATGGTATGGATCCTGGAGGTCTCATCTCACTGTTCATCATCAGTAACTCATCATTTTGCCTAGCAAGTAATAAGCATGAAATCAAGCTTGCATAAGTCTTGAATTCTTTTGCACGGTACTGTTGCTGAAGCAACATATTGCTTGTGTGGAAGGTAGAGAAAGTCTTTTCAAGCATATCTTCCTCTGTTGTATCCTCACCACATAGTTTAATTTTAGACACGATCTTAAACATTGCTGAGTTGTATTGATCCACAGACTTAAAGTCTTGGATCCTGAGGTTTTTCCATTCGTGTCTAGTCTTTGGTAACATGATCGTCTTTTGATGATCGTATCTCTGTTTCAATGCATTCCAAAGGTCTAGAGGATTCTCAATGGTTAAGTACTGATTTTTGAGACTCTCAATCAGATGATGGCGAATAATTAATATTGTCCCATAACGATCTTTTTCGTTAGCACTGTTATTCTCGGTAATACAATCACCGAGACCCTTGGATTTTAGTATGATCTTTGTATCAAGAGCCCATTGTAAGTAATTGTCTCCAGAGACATTTAGAGCAGCAAAATCCAGGTTATTGATTTTCGACATCTGAAATTATATATATATACTTTTAGAAATTTTATATCTTTATATCAATATTCTATGGCACACGCATCAGAAAAAAGTTTCTAACAAGTATATATGATGCAAATAATATGATCAAGGTTGTAATGCATTAGGTCACATGACCATTAGATCACACGACCATACTGGATGAAGCCACACGGCTATAATGAATCATCAATCCTAACACTTTCTAGAGGCGCATCGATCAATACTCCTATAGAGTCATCGATCGATAGACGCGAGGCATCATCGATCGACACGTGCAATGGCAGGTCAATCGATATTCGAGACAGATAAGCCCAAACTTTTAACCTCAATTAAAATCAAGCAATACGAAATTTGATCAAGAAATTTAAGCAATCAATCAATCAAAACACAATCGATTTAAATTAGGGTTTTTGAATTGATGTCATGGCATGCGGATTGCATCAAGTGGTTTTAGGGTTTGATGTTTTTAGGGTTTTGATTTGATCATAGATCAAGGGAGATTTTAAGCACACGATATGATCATTGGATCATGGGTTTTAAGATTCAAAACCATTATGGTTTCGATTTTAATTGTTAAAACAATCTCAATATGGAATAATGAATATAGTATGTGCTTCTAGCAACCTAATAACCGTTTGATCTATCAACCTAAACAGAGATTCAATCCAACCAAAACCTAGTTCCATAATTTAGGGTTTCTATTATCCTAGATTAGGGTTCTTCAAATTTTTAATAGTCTTAAACCTTTAACAATTAACCAAATTCGATGATGGGTGTTTTTAGGGTTTCAGATTTTTTTTTAACCTTTAGATTTGAAGGGTTGAAAACCGGACCACCAAAGAGAAGGAGATCACGAGCTGGTACCGGCCACAAGAACGAAAGATCCTTGGTCGAATTGGAACTGCTCGGATGGATGCAAGTCAGATGGATTTTTATCTATGTCGGTTGAACCAATATCGATCGATGCGCGTGGTGGTACGTCGATCGATCTAGGGTTTATAGGATGATCTCGAACCAGAAAAGAAAATTAGGATTAGGGTTTATGAGAAAGTAGTTGGCGGCTTGATTAGGGTTTAGAGGTGGTCGATTTTTAGCTAGGGTTTTTAGAGAACAACTCGTGCTGATAACGTGTTGTGAATCAGTGAGAAAACTTATATTATTCCATAGCCTAAAGACTCCATATATATACAAGGTTTTAGACCGTCATAAGATAAATAGAAAACTAACAATTCCTAGTCTAACTAGGAAAAAGGTAAATACAAATATGGAAAAATACAAAATATATAAGTAAAAAGAAAACATAGTATGGACTGTCTCTTCCTTCATCATGTGGTTATGGACCGTCCACCATATGATTTATAATATATTCTTTCTTTTGCTAGACAAACAATTTCATATTTAAATATCCAGTTAGATAAAAAAAGATTGCTTTTGAACTATTTCCAAAAGGTTATTCAAAAAAAAGAACCATTTCCAAAAGTCAGTTAAAATCTTAGAAGATATTTATTGGTATGAATAAGTTGGTGTCTCAACAGTTAGTATAATAATAACAACAGAAATAATAATAATATAATAAAATATTTAATATTTTTTATAGAAAATGAGAAAGTTAGATTGATATGATTAACTATTTGAATTTTTAGAAAATCACATAATATAATTTATTTTTATTTTATAAATCTAATATTTGGAATATCCATTTATATAATTTAGAACAAGTTAGACAAATTATTTCCAAAATAATTAAATCTGATTATATATCTTATGTTTTTCCATTAATCAAAGGGAAATTCAGAGAAAGGTTTTTTGAACATATAGAGCATTAGTATTGTTAATATAGTTATGAGTTTTTCATAAATAGGAATAGAGAAGGGAAAAAAAAAACGCAAAGGCAGTCAAAGAATTTGATAAAAATATTTTTAGATTTTTGATAGCTCCTTGAACACTTTTCACTTTGAGGTATTCTTGGGTTCACCCCATAGGGTGAACCTCTAGGTTCACCAACCAATAGAATTGTATTATTTCAAATTTGATATTTTTTTAAAAAGGAAACAAAATCTTGTTAAATTATATTATGTTTTTAAAAATAAAAATACAAAATAAATAAATAATAATAATCATTAATAAGAACGAAAATAATTCTTTAAAAAATATATTTTAACACTAAACCCTAAACTCTAATTCTAAACCCTAAACCTTTGGGTAAATCATAAACACTAAACCTTAAAATCTAATCCTAAACCCTAAACCCTTGGATAATCATAAACACTAATTTTTAACACTAAAACACTAAACCCTAAACTCTAATCCTAAACCCTAAACCCTTGGGTAAATCATAAACAGTAAACCCTAAACTCTAATCCTAAACCCTAAACCCTTGGGTAAACCATAAAATAAAAATACAAACAAATAAATAAAAAATAGTAATATTTACAAAAAAACAAAAAAAGATCTTTAAAAAAAACACTAAACCCTAAACCCTAATCCTAAACCCTAAACCCTTGGGTAAATCATAAACCCTTTTGATAAATATTAAACATTAAATCAAAAATTAAATATTAAACATTAAATCAAAAATATTTTGCAATTATTACTTTATTTATTTATATTTATATTTTTATTTTAAAAACATATATAATGTTACAATATTTTTTTTAAAAAAAATTTCGTTATTTATAAATATTATTATTTTTTGTATTTTTATTTTAAAAACATAATATAACTTAACAAGATTTTGTTTCCCTTTTTAAAAGATATCAAATATGAAATAACACTATCCTATTGGTTGGTGAACCTTTAGGTTCACCCTAGGGGGTGAATCCAATAATAAGTCTTTCACTTTCTCAATGCTTTTTAAATATGAAAGTGTGAAACTATATTATTAAAAACCTTGCCGATTTTCTAACCGATTGACGTGGACTGGGCTTACCACAAGCACTAGAATTCTATCTCAACAAAAAAAAAAAAATTACTCAAAGCGAGAATCACGAGTCCACTGTCCTTATAAGCCGTAGCCCGTAGGTCAATTGCCACCCTCTACATAAGAACTTCACTAGACTTACACAGACCACACACATCCTTAAGCAGAGGAAAACCTCATGGCCTCGTCTCAAAACGATGGCGCATACCAACCACTTATCCAGCCTCAGCTTTCTCCGGCAACGGAGTCGAACAACGGCGAGTTAGAAAGAGTGCTATCCGACGCTGAAACTCCCCTGTTTGACCGTCTGCGTAAAGCCACGATCATTGAATCCAAACTTCTATTCAAGCTTGCTGCGCCTGCTGTCATCGTCTACATGATAAACTACCTCATGTCCATGTCTACTCAAATCTTCTCTGGCCATCTAGGAAACCTAGAACTCGCCGCCGCTTCTCTCGGAAACACCGGAATACAAGTCTTCGCCTACGGTCTCATGGTAACAAAATCATCTATTCTTTTTTTCTACGGTTATGGATTTTGAGATTTTATTTTTAACACTGACCTATATATATTACAAAACTATTCTACAAAACATTTTGGACTGTTTTGTAATAACTTTAAAACTTGAAAATATGTAGCTAGGAATGGGGAGTGCGGTGGAGACGCTATGTGGACAAGCGTTTGGAGGGAGGAAGTACGATATGCTCGGCGTTTATCTCCAGAGATCCGCCGTGTTACTCACGCTCACCGGCGTCCTCCTTACCTTTATCTACGTCTTTTCCGAACCCATTCTTCTTTTCCTCGGAGAGTCGCCAGAGATAGCTTCCGCCGCCTCTCTCTTCGTCTACGGTCTCATCCCTCAAATCTTTGCCTACGCAATGAACTTCCCGATCCAAAAGTTCCTCCAAGCGCAAAGCATAGTTGCTCCGAGTGCTTACATTGCAACAGCCACACTCTTCGTTCATCTTCTCTTAAGCTGGCTCGCTGTTTACAAGCTTGGGATGGGGCTTCTTGGAGCGTCTCTTGTGCTCAGCCTCTCGTGGTGGATTATAGTAGCGGCTCAGTTTGTTTACATCGTGACGAGTGATCGGTGTCGTGAGACGTGGAGAGGGTTCAGTGTGCTGGCGTTCTCGGGGCTACCGAGTTTCTTCAAACTCTCCGCCGCCTCCGCCGTGATGCTCTGCCTTGAGACTTGGTATTTTCAAATCTTGGTTCTTCTTGCTGGACTTCTCGAGAATCCAGAACTTGCTCTTGATTCTCTCTCCATTTGGTAAGTCTTTCGTCAAAAATATTTGCTTTCAAAAATAAATATTTGATTCGTTGATTTCGTCAGCTAAATTAATTCACCTATTCTAGTTCGTTATAAATAGGAAGATAATCTTGTTGCCAGATATAAATAGAGGAAATAATCTGTAGATAAAGAAAAAAATAATTTCCTCCTAAAATCTTTTTTTTAGTTAGCCATTTATTAGAATTATTATTAGTGGGAGTTTTGTAAGTTGAGTTTGTCAAATTGAATTTCTCTTTATTAAATGAATATTAGTACGAAAGATATTATCAGTTTTTAATTAAATGAATATTTCATATATTTGAAAAAACTCACCAATTTTTTTGTGAAGATTAATATCCACTCAATTAAGTACCAATATTTTATTTTCACAATTTTGAGTTGTGAGTATTTTTTTAATTGTTTTGTTAGTTAAATATTTAATAATTTTTCATTTGTTAAAATCCTACTTAAAACAAATTAAAAATATATTCTTTCCATTCCAAAATAATCCATGTTCTAGAGAAAAAATGATTGTTTCAAAGAGACACTTCTTCTGTTTCAAACGGTTACAAGTTTTAAGTTTTTCACGCTTATTAATAAAATATATTAAGTTTTAGTATTAAGCTTCATCAGGTTTGAAAGTAATGTAAACTAGGTGATACTCTCGTGCTCATACACGAGTATAAATATTTATAAAATAAATATATATTATAATAATTGATTGCTATTTACTTTTAATTTTAAATTAATTTATAGTTTTATGCATAATTTATATTACTTTAATTAGACATATAATTTTAGATATGTTACATCTAGTCGGTTTTGTTGTTTTTACAATCGGTTTAATTATCATTTGGATATATTAGGTTGCATATATTTCTCTGAATTCAATTATAAAATTTTTTTATTCAAAATATATTAAAATTTTGATTAATTTTCTTATTTGCATTAGGTTGGTTTTTGTCTTAGATATGTAAATATATTTTAGGAAGATTATTTATAACTTAAGATATATTGTGCTTAGAATAAAATAAAAAAATAAACTAAAGTGTTTGGTTCCAAATTCCGTAAATTAATATAACGATAATATTCTGCAATCTCATGCATATATATAAATTTTACAAAAGAATTAAATTAAAACAGTTGCTTAATATTTATTTTCATTGTTAAGGTGTATTGAGTCATCTTATAATTTATATTTATAAAATAAATTATTGTTATTATTATTATTATTATTATTATAAAATTATATTTTCTTATTATAGTTAAATCTATGATTTTAGATATAAATTGGATTAGTAGAGTCACTCATGTTGTGAGTATCTTAAGTTACATAAATTCTTTCAAATTCAAACTGAGGTATAAGCACTTTTATTATAATTAAGCCAAGTCAATTTAATTTTATTTATCGTTTAAATGTGCATGTATTTTCATAACATATATATATTTATATCAAATTAAATGTTGATTTAAAAAAAAAAAATAGAAAATAAAACGATGATCTATAGAAAGTTACATAATAAGTAATTGATACGTTTTTGGAAGCTCATGAACACATATCAATATCTACAATAACTAAAATATTTTAAAAAATTGTAAATGATTTTATGCCTTTTGGTTATGGTTATATTAAGTTCCACAAACATAAAAACATAAAATTTAACAGAAAATTTAATATTAAGAAAATATATAATTTTAATAATGCAAAATATAATATATCTACCTCATTAAAGTGTATAGTGTGATTTTAAAATATTTTATATTTGATCAAAAGATGTTTATTGTTAAAATTTATTTTTTCGTTTTTTAATGTCTCTTAAAAATAAACAATAAAAAATTGTGATTGTATTTGAGAAATCTTATTATATAAGTAAAAAAAATTATAGATATTTTTGCTGTAATTGAAAGATATTATGGTCAAATTAATATAAGAAAATACAAATAACATTTCAATAATACTAATTATAAAATATTTTAGTCAATAAAAAATATATGAGTTTATGTTACTTAATTATTTTATGTAATTATCTAAAAATAGATAAATATATTAAAAATATTTCTGTTACTGTGAAAATATAAATATAAAGAAAGTATATTAGTATATTTTATGTTATTTAAAAATATTTTAAAATGGAATATTACTATTTTGTGAACTTTCCTTTTTAATGAAATCGTATTATTTATACATATATTTTGGTTTTTAAATTTGCTTTATAAACTTTATAATATTTTCTTTTTATTATATATGTTATTTAGAAAATATTAAAAAATAATTTAAATAAAAATCAATAATAGTATTTAAATATAACATTTTAATTCATTAAGGGTATCATCGTAATCAACCAGCGTGAGAGTTAACGTGAATGTGACACGTAGGAAACTGACTTCTCAGATAATATTATAGAGGTGTGTTAAAATTTAGTAAAGAAATCTTTCTATATTTCAAAATTCGCACCATGATCTAGGCAATGACAGAAATAGTCTTAAAGCTTGATATGGTGAATAATAAGCCACTTTTTAATTATATAGACCACGAGTTGTTGTGTATATACAGAAAACTCCATTTGATTACCACATGACTCGTATCAATGTAATTCTATTATTTAACTTAGTCCAAGACTCCAGATAGACAATAATATTCTTTGTTTTTCATCCAAAAAGACAAGCATATATACGTTTCTTTATTTTATTGTTTAGTGCATATAGTCTTTTCAACCAAACAATATTTTTATCTTGAAATTCGACGTTAGTACATAGTTTTGGACTTTTTGGATGAATGATTTTAGAAATGATTTCTCAACACTCTTAGTATTGCCATTTCTAGATGGAAAACACAGAACAAAACTTTGTCAAAAAGATGAAAGTTTGCTTTAGTTAGAAACAAAACACACTTTCCACTTCATACTTCCTCGTTTTTGTCTTCATCTTCAATATATTATTTTACCCTTTAATTTCTGTATGAGCATTTAAAAATGTGAATATTTAATTATTAGTTTGGATTATGAATTTAATTGCTGGGAGTCCAACATAATATTCTTTTACTCGTCCAATTGTTGGTTAACCGCATCTTCTTCTTTCTGTGTGAGTATAGTACTATATTCTTCCATTATTTAGATGAATCAAATAATAGCTTTATACTACCAAACAGAAGAAGCCGTTTAATTTGGGAATTGTACCAAATCATGATAGAATTTGCATCTTTACAATATAATATCTCCATTTCTTTTTCTTTAATATCTCCATTTCTTAAAACTGAAATTAAAGCTGAAATTTTATGATATTGTATTAATCAAAAGCAATGACATAATGGTTTATAGCTTTATATAATATATGGTATGTATAAGCTCGACTTACGATATTATATATTCATTACTTTTTATGTTTCAGCATGACGATTTCAGGATGGGTCTTCATGATATCTGTTGGATTCAATGCAGCGATAAGGTCTGTTTTGTCCCAACTTCTTTTCTTTAATCTCAACTATAAAATCGAGTGTTACCAAGTATTATCTCCAAAATATATAAATGGATTCTTCTTTTTCGCACATCCAAATACGCTAAATCACAATGAACTCTGAATTTTTTTTTTTTTTTTTAACTTTTGACGAAGTGAAAAATAAAATCTGATGTTATGATGTTTATTCAGTGTAAGAGTGAGTAATGAACTTGGTGCTGGAAACCCTAAATCAGCAGCGTTTTCAGTAATCATCGTCAACATATATTCTTTAATCACATGTGTGATTTTAGCCATTGCTATTATGGTGTGCCGTGACTATTTGAGCTATGCATTCACTGAAGGTGAAAAAGTTTCAGCAGCTGTTTCTGATCTCTGTCCGCTTTTAGCCGTAACGCTTGTCCTCAATGGAATCCAACCCGTCCTTTCTGGTAAATACATACTTATGAACCAAAATATACAAAAAAATATATATGTTTTCTAACAATTGGGGAATTTTCATCCAAGGTGTGGCCGTTGGATGCGGTTGGCAAACGTTTGTGGCAAAAGTTAACGTTGGGTGCTACTATTTTATCGGAATTCCTCTTGGAGCTCTCTTTGGGTTTTACTTCAAGTTTGATGCCAAGGCAAGATACTTTTCTGATGATTTTGTATTAGCCATGAGAGTAACTAAAGGCTAATGATAGCATTTCAAATTGTTGATGTTTCAGGGCATATGGACAGGAATGATTTGTGGTACGCTTATACAGACAGTTATTTTGGCATGGGTCACGTTCAGAACAGACTGGACAAAAGAAGTAAGCACTCTTAACCATTCAAGCCACCGTGTTTGCGTTTGGATCTTGTTACACTTCAGGACTAGCAAAATTTTATGTTTGTTTCAGGTGGAAGAAGCTTCCAAGAGATTGGACATATGGAGCGACAAGAAAGCAGAAGTAATTTCCGAATGATGTTTTAGAGAATAAGCCCAAGTTCATAATCTTAGTCTTTCAATAAAGCTCCATGAGCTAGGTCTTTCTCTATTTCATTATTATGTTAATAAGCTCTTAAAGAGCATAAAGTCACTTGCTTTGGTTTGTCTACAATGTTAAGCTTGAAAATCAATAAACTGAAAGATTATTTTTGCCCAAACATTTTACCTTTATGCATTAATTAAAAATAAATAGTACATTTAATTAAACTTATAAAATCAGCATAGATATTAAACATAAGGGAAAGAAAATTAAACGTTGTTTTATTCAATCTCAAGAACAGCTGAATCCAAAAAAAAAATAAGAATAAAACTTGGGTTCACCCATAAAGTGAATCCTCTAATTCACCTCACTATTGATTACCAATCAAATTGCTATGTAGGATTAGTCAAAAAGGCATTAAAACTATAAAAAAAAGGGAAAATAGCTTTAAAAAAAAAAGGAAGACGTCGACTTAACGTCGTTCATCAGATCACCTCGTCGCCTGCTGCTTCTTCAAACTCAGAGGCTTGTTCTCAATCCCTAAAAAAACACAGATTGTAGTTTTCAAACAAAGGTTCGAGATACGTTTTGCGTCGTCGAGTTACTCTCTTTTATCCTTTTTCAAATGTTAGAATCGATGTTTTTAGATCAGGTCAATTCTCTAAAACAACATAACTAACCCTAAGTATAATTATTGTTTGTTATATCTCAGGATCATCATGCCTGCGTGAACCAAAATCCATTTTATACTTCTGGAAAGAATATCAAATAACAAGGAAGTGTGGGAGATGGGTTGTACCCTCCCCTGCAAGGCCCATCAAATGAGGAAACCTAACTCGCCAAGACGACTTACGCGACCTTTAAAGAAGAGAGGGACGGCTCGGCTTGAACATCTTTAGCCACGCTAAAGTGGCTCGCTTTGGAACCGACCGGCAAAGACGCCTAACGGGCCAACTCTGAAGCCCATTTATGAGGAAAGCCCAACGAGACTCAAGACGAGTTAGGGCGAACGACATGACAAGCCTATAAAAGAAGGGAGGACCCAGACTTTTACATACTCACTCGAGCGGCTAGATCTAGGGTTTCGATAAGTTCATAGATACCGCCAGATTTCACCGGCTGTTTAGTCACTCTTTCCATCCGCTTGTAATCACATACCTCAGATCTATAAAACGTCTTTGTTCGCCTCGCTTCTCTCTTTATATTGTTCTTGAACCAGTTTACCCTCAAACAATTTGGCGCCCACCATGGGGTTGGGAACAAAGTAGCGTTACAGATCAACCATGCCCGGAGACCCGAACACCTCCGGCGACGTGAGGGAAGAGCCAAATCCACCCTCTGAACATGAGACTCCTCTTTCGCTCGACTTCATGAACTCAGTCATGGCCGCCAACAGACGAGATACGAAGCAAACCTATCACCGCTATGCCTCGGCGGGCGCTGACAGCGGCTCCCGCCGGACAAACGAGTAACCCTCGACCTTTTCGACGGCAACTCTTCAACACTAACCCTACGGCTCCAGTCGCCGACGACGCCCCCGAAGAGTTAGAACCCACCGAGACTCCCCCCGCGGAAGCAGCTCCAGCAGGTCCAGATCTCACGACCATAAGTGAGATAGCCGCGCTCAAACTCAACTTTCAACAGATGAGCTCCACCATTCACAAGGTCACCAGTGCTGCGCCACAGATCGAAAGCGTTCTCGCCTCAACCGAACGTACCCCGTTTACCAGCGCGCTAACCGACGTCAACTTCCGAAAAATCGAAAAGATGCGCGTCCCACAGTACAAACCTGGCGGCTGTCCCGTGGAGCATATGACAGCCTTCAACATCGCGATGGCTCGCGCTCGACTACCCGATGACGAGAAGGATGCTGCCTACTGTCAACTGTTCGTGGAGACACTTCATGAACAAGCTTTAACTTGGTTCTCAGGACTCTCGGAGAACTCCATCAGCAGCTTCAGGGAACTTTCGTCGGCGTTCCTGAAGACCTACATCATGTTTGCCAAGCAAGAAACGACAGCCTCCAGCTTATGGAACCTCAAGCAGACGAAAGACCAGAGCCTTCGCGACTTCATGGAGCGCTTCAAATCGGTCGTGTCCAGGATCGACATCCCTGACCACATCGCCATCGACGCCCTGATGAACACTCTGCACCTGGATTCCAAGTTTCGAGAGGACTTGTATCGAAGCCCTTCCACGTCTCTCCAGGACGCCATCGCACGCTCGCACAACTTCATCCGCATGGAGGAAGATACCAAAGCAATCTTGGTTAAGCATGGCATTGCAAAAACGCCGATGCCTAAATCCGCTGAAGCAAAGCAGGAGCCACGCCAGCACGCCCCTGTCGATAAAAACAATCCAAAGAACGGTCTCTTGTTCGTTGTCGACGAAAACAACCGACCGGTCACAAGCTTCTCGGTACGTAGCGAGCCTTGGAACGTGTACAATCGCGAGACTGCAGCCCTGAAAAATTCCGCATTCCGCCGCCAGCTCCACCCACACTACCCGCGCCACCTACTACGGGTGCCGGATCCTCTAAAGGAGTCGACCTCACCAAGCACTGCAAATACCACGATGTCAATGGGCACGACACGTCTGAGTGTCGGATGGCGTACGCCCAATTCCTTTCAAAGGTTGAGAGTGGCGACTTCAAAGTTCAACCTCCAAAACCGAAACAGAAAACCGGCAAAAGTTGGTCCAAGAACAAGGAGAAGCGCGCCCAGCGAAAGTCTGGCAGCAAGGGCGAGGAGCAACGCCGAGAAAATAACAAACCCGCAGACGACGCTGACAACGAAGCCTCTTCGCGACGAGGAGCAACCGGCGAATCGACAACGATCGGCGATACGCTTCAGCAGCCCCTATCGTCGGCGATGAGGATGATTGCCGCTAACGCCAAGCGACTTGCGGAACCTCCTCGCGCAAGGCCACAACAGCGATGAAGTCAACTGCGCCGACCTTCGCTTTAAGCTCCTAGCCAGCAAGTCACAACGTCTGGGAACCGCCGAGCCCACCTCGTCGACCGACACGCCGGTCACCGATCTGCGCGACCAACTCAACGCCAAGAAAACTGATTTACGCGTGCGGCTCAATCGTTCCAAGCCAACATATCTTAGGAGGCGGCTAGAGCGACCAACGTCATCTGAAAAACCGGTTCCATCGAAGCCGGACGACCAGAGCGTTTCTATGGACCTTAGCGTTCTTAGATATCAAACGAACGATCGCGACCCGCGGTTAAGCGTCATCTTGGCGGCTCGTCACCTTGTGGCGACTCTGTCCGTTCAGTCAAAGATTACCGGCGCCAAGCAACCGCCTCGAGGCGATGGCCCACGAAGCCGCCGAGCCACACCCCGATCAGCTTTTCTTCCGATGATCTGACTGGAGTCCACGTCCCACACAACGATCCCTTGCTAGTCGTCCTTGAAATCGGTGAATATGATGTAACCAAAGTGTTGATCGACACAGGCAGCTCCGTCGACCTTATCTTTCGAACAACGCTGGAAAAGATGGGAATCGATCTCGCCGGCGTAAAACCTTCGTCGAGAACGCTGACAGGTTTCAACGGTTCCTCGGAAACCATCCTTGGCACAATCCATCTTCCTGTCCGAGCGTGCGGCGTTACCAGGACGGTTAAATTCGCCGTGGTTAGCACGAAGGCACCCTATCATGTCATCCTTGGGACACCATGGATACACTCGATGCAAGCAATACTGTCTACCTACCACCAGTGCATCAACTTCCCCGGGGTAGATGGGACAGTCAAAACCGTCCGCGGAGATCAGCAAGCCGCGCGGGATTTCCCGTTCTTTTTTTTCACTACTACTGGGTTTGCTAGCCACTCCGGGTAGCGAACCTCTGTGATCGAGCCGGCCCCGAGTAGTCGTTCGACTTCACCGACCTTAACAAAGCTTGTCCGAAGGACAGCTATCCGCTACCGAGCATCGACCGCCTCGTGGAGTCAACCGCAGGAAACGAGATGCTTACCTTCATGGACGCATTCTCAGGTTACAATCAGATTATGATGCACCCTGACGACCGCGAGAAAACGGCATTCATCACAGATCGAGGAACATACTGTTATAAAGTCATGCCCTTCGGCCTGAAGAACGCCGGCGCGACTTACCAGCTGCTCGTTAACCGCATGTTCGCGGACAAACTGGGTCAAACTATGGAGGTATACATCGACGATATGCTAGTCAAGTCACTGCAAGCGGAAGATCACCTTAGCCATTTACGCGCCTGTTTTGAAGTACTCAACAAGTACGGAATGAAGCTAAATCCGGCCAAATGCACGTTCGGAGTCTCTTCAGGCGAGTTCCTCGGCTACATCGTTACCCAACAAGGCATAGAAGCCAATCCGAAGCAAATATCCGCCGTCCTCGACCTTCCTAGCCCCAAGAACAGCCGCGAAGTTCAACGGTTAACTGGTCGCATCGCCGCCCTTAACAGATTTATCTCTTGATCGACCGACAAATGTCTCCCTTTTTACGACCTTCTCCGCGGCAATAAAAAGTTCATTTGGGACGAGAGGTGCGAGGAGGCTTTCCAATAACTGAAGAAGTACCTCACGACCCCGCCCGTCCTTGCCAAGCCAGACGAAGGAGACGCCCTGTCATTCTACATTGCGGTGTCCAGCGGTCGCCAGCGTCCTCATTAAAGAGGACCGAGGGGAGCAAAAGCCGATCTTCTACACAAGCAGGCGCATGACCGGCCCGGAGACTCGTTATCCAACCCTCGAGAAGATGGCCCTAGCCGTAGTAGAAGCAGCAAGGAAGTTGCGCCCATACTTCCAATCGCACACAATTGAGGTACTCACCGACCAGCCGCTCCGCACCGTCCTGCAGAACACAAACCGGGCTGGTCGCCTCACCAAGTGGGCTGTGGAGCTCGGTGAGCTGGATATTGCTTACAAAAATCGAACAGCCGCAAAAGCTCAGGTCCTAGCCGACTTCCTTGTCGAGTTGGCACCAGAACTGGAGCAGGATTTGCAACCACTAAACCAGAACTGGATACTGCATGTAGACGGCTCCTCGACGAACAAAGGCTCAGGCGCTGGTGTCCAACTCCAGTCCCCGACTGGCGAACTGATACGACAATCTTTCAGCTTTGGTTTCCCAGCGTCGAACAACGAAGCCGAGTACGAATCATTGATAGCCAGCCTTCGTTTGGCAAAGGCCGTCAAAGCAAAACGTCTAAGCGCGTATTGTGATTCACAGCTAGTAGCCAGTCAGTTCAATGGAGATTACGACGCTCGCAACGACCGAATGGACGCTTACCTCCGTGTCGTCCAAGACTTAGCAAGAGAATTCGAATTCTTCGAGCTCACTAAGGTGCCTCGTGGCGACAACGCCTGCGCGGACGCACTAGCAGCCCTTGGCAGCAGGCTCCGTGATCAAGTCAAGAGGACTGGCGCTCGTAAACCATCCTTGGCACAATCCGTCTTCCTGTCCGAGCGTGCGGCGTTACCAGGACGGTTAAATTCGCCGTGGTTAGCACGAAGGCACCCTATCATGTCATCCTTGGGACACCATGGATAGCACGAAGGCACCCAAACATTTTACCTTTATGCATTAATTAAAAATGAATAGTACATTTAATTAAACTTATAAAATCAGCATAGATATTAAACATAAGGGGAAAGAAAATTAAACGTTGTTTTATTCAATCTCAAGAACAGCTGAATCCAAAAAAAATAAGAATAAAACTTGGGTTCACCCCTAAAGTGAATCCTCTAATTCACCTCACTATTGATTACCAATCAAATTGCTATGTAGGATTAGTCAAAAAGGCATTAAAACTATAAAAAAAAAGGGAAAATAGCTTTAAAAAAGGAAGACGCCGACTTAACGCCGCTCATCGATCACCTCGCCGCCGCTTCTTCAAACTCAGAGGCTTGTTCTCAATCCCTAAAAAAACACAGATTGTAGTTTTCAAACAAAGGTTCGAGATACGTTTTGCGTCGTCGAGTTACTCTCTTTTATCCTTTTTCAAATGTTAGAATCGATGTTTTTAGATCAGGTCAATTCTCTAAAACAACATAACTAACCCTAAGTATAATTATTGTTTGTTATATCTCAGGATCATCATGCCGGCGTGAACCAAAATCCATTTTATACTTCTGGAAAGAATATCAAATAACAAGGAAGTGTGGGAGATGGGTTGTACCCTCCCCTGCAAGGCCCATCAAATGAGGAAACCTAACTCGCCAAGGCGACTTACGCGACCTTTAAAGAAGAGAGGGACGGCTCGGCTTCGGAACATCTTTAGCCACGCGGCTAAAGTGGCTCGTTTGGAACCGACTGGCAAAGACGTCTAACGGGCCAACTCTGAAGCCCGTTTAGGAGGAAAGCCCAACGAGACTCAAGACGAGTTAGGGCGAACGACATGACAAGCCTATAAAAGAAGGGAGGACAGCATTGAGAAGGGGATCCAGACTTTTACATACTCACTCGAGCGGCTAGATCTAGGGTTTCGATAAGTTCATAGATACTCGCCGCCTCGTATTTCTCCGGCTGTTTAGTCACTCTTTCCATCCGTTTGTAATCACATACCTCAGATCTATAAAACGTCTTTGTTCGCCCCGCTTCTCTCTTTATATTGTTTTTGAACCAGTTTACCCTCAAACAGGAAGTAAGAAGATGGAGAAGAAGAGCATCTAGTTAAAAGATATGTTTTATATTGGAATGGAACTTTTGATTAAATCTACAGACGAAGTGGATCTAAGAGAAGCTCCCAAGAAGAAGAACAAAGAAGAGTAGCAGAGAACAAGCTACAAAGAAGGAAGAAGAAGAAGAGACTTCAGGCGTAAGAAACGGAAGAGTGAAGAAGAAAAAGAGACTTCTCTCTCTACAAGAACAAGAAAAGAAACGAGGGAGTAAAGGGTGTGTGTGTGCTTGTGTAATAATGAAACAAAAGACAAAACAGAGTGAGTGTGAAAACAAAATCAGAGAGTGAGTGAACAAGAGAAACACAGTGAGCAGTACAACTAGAGCTAAGAAGAATGCTTTCACATCTCTGTTTATAAGACATTATAAATGTTTACAAAATTTTCTTATAATGTATTTTATAGAATTTTCACATCACGATGTCAGGATTCATCGAGGAAGAAGGTGAGAGAGAGAATAACTGTTTGTGGTTTGGTGTTCATGACGATGCATTACAAAGATAGGACCAGGATCATGGCTATAAGTGATTCAACATCGACAAAATGAAAAGCTATAAGCCAATGCTTCATTGTGAGGAGAGAATGAATTTTTTTTTTTTTTTTGCTCTGGTTTGTTCTTCGTTGGTCACTAGAGGAAGAGAACATCT
Organism: Brassica carinata; assembly: GCA_016771965.1. Classification (NCBI taxonomy): domain Eukaryota; kingdom Viridiplantae; phylum Streptophyta; class Magnoliopsida; order Brassicales; family Brassicaceae; genus Brassica; species Brassica carinata. The sequence goes on from CM028692.1 coordinate 7,295,054, forward strand.
ATGAAAGGAAAGGAAGAACATATAAAGTTAAGAAGAATGCAGCATTATGGTCATCCTCTTCGCATACTAATATATTCAATACAAGAACAGAGCAGTCTATGAAGTGTTGGGACATTGTATGTGCTTTGCTAAAGCTTTAGGCAGAGACGTTGAAGCTGAATCCTTGACTTTTGAAGATAATAATAAGTGTAAAAACAAGAATAGGCTAGAAACACCAGAAGTAAGAACAAAAACAAAACATGATTAATATATGCTTTCTCATTTAAAATAACAGAGTTTTACGATGATCCACCACAACTCTTGTTAAATCCCTACAAAATATGAGACATACACAAATTAAAAAAAAAAGATTGATAACTCAAATTTAAATAATATAGAGAATGAAGTATTAACCTCGAGCAGTTGTGAAAAAGAAGGTTCATTGTCTAAGGTCAGATTAGTGGCAGCAGCAGATAACTGAGTATCAGGAGGAAGACTTGAGTCCTGAAATATATTGATTAAGTTCCAAAATTAGATGAAGATTGGACAAGCAAAAAATTATATATCAAATACCTGAAATGAAAACTTCCTTTTTGTTGTAGAATTATAGGATGATTTTGATATACCATGATTTTTTGTTTTAAGCACACTCATATATCGACCATGGCGTCCGACTTTTTGGTTTCTTGGTCGTCCATGAGGAGTTTTTCTTTTTATTCCACTTGCAGAACTTCTTCTTCATCTTCTTCTTCCACAAGTTCAAAATCTGAAGAGTGGACCATCCATTTATTAGCTTTCACAAGTTTCTTTTTCTTTTCCACCAATTTTTCAAGCAACTGAGAGGCACCTTCATCTGCGCACAACGTCAGTTCTACATGTTCAGCAGCAACAGACGCAATCTCACGGAAAGTATGGCATATATGACTATATCGTTTTCCAATCGATTGCTTCACTGTATCATTAGGTGTTGCTGAATGATAAAAGGATATAGTTCGTGATTTAGCATCTTTACTCCATCGATTCAGAATGTAAGTAGGTGGAATTCTTCTAACATTCTTCTTGGCCAACACTTTTAATGCGTGACGACATAAGATTCCACCAAAAGAAAACTTCATGCAACTACAATGTATCGTTTCTTTTGCAGCAACATAGTTAACCAAATGATTTCTTCCAACACCACGAAAAGATACATTGTATTCAGCACTCACCATCTCAGACTTATTGACCATTATGGCAACATAATCTCCTATAGCTATGTATTCCTTCTGGAACAAGGTAAAGACTTCTGGTGTATACACGTCCAATGCATGTTGTAACATTTCTACAGGAGCCGACAATACTGGCGAGGTATGCATCATACTGCAGTCAGCAGTTAATTCTTTAAATCGCCGATCATCCAACACTCTCTCATAGTGTTTAAAGAAGCGCAACAAGTTATAACCGCGCTTCAAGTAATTTTTCAAAATATTATTCATACTTTCACTACTCTGTGTGCTCATCATATCAGCTGTAAAAGTTTGACGACCATATACCCTTGCCCGTTTTTCTCTTAATTCAAACAAATCCTTCAACCATTTATTCTCTGTCAATCCATGCTTCTCGAGCATTTCACTACATGCCGATAACCACTCTACTTCATTCTCATGGTCATATACACATTTTCCAAAGTTTGTGGCAAAATGATTTGGTCCATGAAATACACAACTCAACCTCTTTGCAGCATTTTGGTAAATATGCCAAACACATAACATATGTTTTGTTTCAGGGAAGACTTTTCCTATTGCATTTTCCATTGTTGCACATTGGTCTGTAAGAATTGTTTGCGGTTGTTTTCCAGACATTCCTCCAAGAAAAGTCTGAAAAAGCCACTCAAAATATTCTGTCGTTTCATCATCTAAGAGAGCAGCGCCAAACACAATAGTTTGCTTGTGATGATTGACCCCGAAAATGGAGCAAACGGTCTATCATATTCGTTGGTCTTGTAAGTTGTATCAAAGCAAATGACATCTCCAAAAAGATTGTAATCACTAATTGACCGATCATCTGCCCAGAAAATATTAGTGATCATATCGTTCTCATCAAGTTGCATTGAGTAAAAAAAGATGAATCATCCTCTTTCTTTGTCTAAAAGTACTCCAAAACCGCTCCAGCATCTCCCTTTTCCATTGCTGCCATTCGCTTAAACCATCCTTACTAGCTTTTTTTTTCTTGTAGTCCATTGTCTCCTTACGTTGAAACCATGATTGCCTCCATACTTTCTATACGCTTGATATGCAGACTCATCAGAACTAAACTCCATTCCACTACAGAGTTCATATTTATTCTGATTTTCATTGTTTGCCTCTAAAACATCAGCATCTTCAGTCCGAATATAATCCTCCTTATTTCCTATGTCCTCTTCTTCATCGAAATCACTAACTGAAACATTGTCATCACTGAATGAGGCATCCTCCTCAGCTAAAAACCCATCCAAATTCTGATTTACCAAACTGGTTTCACCTGAGATTTGCAAACTAAATTCATTCTGAGTAGCGGAAACAGTTTCTTGATCACTTGAATGACTACTCTCCATTGCAACTATATAGCAAAATACAAACACCAGTCAGAGATTATCTTAGATAGCATAGAACAATTAAACCTTATTTTAATGGAGATTCTAAATAATTGATGTTTTAAAACATATCAATTTAATGCCAATCATCAAGTTTTATCATATATCACGACCTGCCCTTATTTCAGTCATAAACCACATCAATTTAATGCCTTCCCACGACCATAAGGTGTACAAGAGCAATGTATTCCAAAGAGTAAGAGAATCAGTAGCTACAATTTAGTATATTAGTTCCAATTTGTCAACCTAGTATGTTAGTTCTTTTTTCTTTCAAAACTGGATAGTTAAATAAGTTTGACAAAGCACGTGACCTCCTCTATTCCATTTTTTCTGCTATTGCCATGATCATACATAGATGTGATTAAAAAAGATCTAACAACTCTAAGCTTAAAACTATATGATCCTGAGATATATATAACAAAAAATAATTATACTTAGGGTTAATTTTGTTGTTTTAGGGAATTGACCTGATCTAAAAACATCGATTCTAAAATTTGAAAAAGGATAAAAGAGAGTAACTCGACGTACCGACACAAAACGTATCTCGAACCTTTGTTTGAAAACTACAATCTGTGTTTTTTTTTAGGAATTGAGAACAAGCCTCTGAGTTTGAAGAAGCAGCAGGCGAAAAGGTGATCTGATGAACGATGTTAAGTCGACGTTTTCTTTTTTTTTTTTTTTTTTAAAAGCTATTTTCCTTTTTATAGTTTTAGGTGATGATTGTTTGGATGGTTTCTAGATTTTAGTTTTTGGTTTTTAGATTTTAGTTTTTAGTTTTTGGATTTTAGATTTTAGTTTTTGGTTTTTTTTTTTCAGTAGATTTTAGTTTTTGAAAAAACATGAATGGCAATTTTGGTTTTTAGCTTTTGATTTTTGTTTTGAAAATTAATTATTTTAAATTTTTGGTTTTAGATTTTACTGCAGTTTTAGTTTTCAGAAAAACTTTAATGATTATTTTTATGTTTTCTTTTAATACATTTTATTAATTATTTTTCTCTGAAAGTTGAAATAAAAAAATAATAAAAAATCTAAATTTTATTAAAACAAAAATGTAGAGTTCTGAATTGTATTTTTCTTTAATTTTCTATTTTTCTAAAATTTGAACTGATTTGTTTTTGTTTTTCTGTTATTTTAAATTATAATGTTTTAAAAAATAACTTATAACTTAAGTTCTTTTATTATTAAACTTATAATTACCAAAAGAATATATCATAATTTTTTGATAAAATAATAGCAATAGATTATTAACAAAACATGCAAACTTTACGTAAAGTAAATTTAAATAACTACTTTAACTTTAATGACAAATTTATTTATTGTTTCCTATATTAGTGCATAAATGTAACAAAAAATTTAATTTAAAAACAGAAAAAAATTCAAAATCCATCGTGAGTTAGAAAAACCAAGAAAACTTGGATTCTGGTTTTTGTTTAAAAAATAGCAGTTATGTGAAAACTAGTTTCCTAAAATGTAGGGAATCAATTTCTTTAAAATCTTGATTGTTTAGAAATTGGTTTTTCCAGAAACAAAAACCAAAAACTAGTTCAAAATCTGTAACCAATCAACCTCTTAATGCCTTTTCTGACTGAAAAAAACTTAGGTTCACCTCCATGGGTTGAACCTTTAAATTCACCTCTCCTCCCATATTCTAAACTCAAATCCTAGACCGTAAACCTAAACCATAAATCTCTAAATCCAAACCCAATACCTTAAACCCAAATCCTAGACACTAAACTCAAATCATAAATCCTAAACCCAAACCTATAGCGTCTAGTTTTAGGGTTTGAGTTTAGGGTTTATAGTTGGGTTTTGGGTATAGTGTTTGAGTTTAGGGTTTATGATGTGAGTTTAGGATCTATGATTTGGGTTTTAGAGTATAGGGTTTGGATTTAAGGTTTACGGTTTGGGTTTAGGGTCTAGGATTTGGGTTTAGGGTATAGGGTTTTGGGTTTAGGGTTTAGAATTTGGGTCTAGGGTATAAATTTTGGGTTTAGGATTTAAGATTTAGAGTTTAAAATTTAAAAATTTACGGTTTAGTTGGCGGCCTCAGCATCATTAAAATTGGTATTATTCTTTTTTACCTATTTAAAAGTAAATTTAATGTTTTTATTTAATTATCTACGTGTCATTTTGATTGATTATGGAAGGAGAGGTGAATTTAAAGGTTCATCCTAGGGATAAACCTAAGTTTTGTTCTTTTTGACTAATCCTACGTGATAATTTGATCGGTAATCAATAGTGAGGTGAATTAAAGGATTCACATAGGGGTGAACCCAAGTTTTATTCAAAAAAATAATGGGGATGTTATAAAAGAAGGGGAAAGTCTATTTCTTTATTAGACAATAAGGGGCCCTCTATATAGGGAATTACATAATTCGAAACCCTAATAAAATATGTGCTAGGAAATACAAAATACATAAGAATATGGGCCTTCGGATATGGGATTCCACCAAACCTTGGTTTATAACACTCACCCTTGGAATACCATCTCCGAAGTGGTTTGTAATACGCTTTGGATGTTGCCTCATTAAAATTTTACCAGGAAAACCCAATGGGATAAAACCATGGTGAAGGAAAAAGAGTACAACACGTATTACTCCCCCTGTTGAGTACATCTCTGGATGTCGGTAACGCCTTAATAATTAGATCCACCAAACCCTCGCTTGAGTGAACTTGGACGGACAAACAACCTGTATCATCAAAACTAATTTACCCTTCTTCGGGTAGGTTAGTATCAAATGGACCCAAGTCTTTAGTTCCTTGTAGGTAACAAAAATATGTATAATCCCGTTCTAGTGCCTTTAGGTCGATCATGAGCTACATCTAGCTAATAGATTACGGCAAATTATTTATCTAGCCTTGTATGGCTCACCAAATCCGTCAAAACTTTATGGCACTTAGACATGGCATTTCAGGACCAAGGATCTCCTCATTTTCTTCATTTTGGCCGAAATTATATTTTCTAAACTGAGGGACCTTATAATTATGGGACTTGTCAATTCGTAAGCTTAGTCCATATCAAACTTCTTGAGCACGTTATCTATGTATGTCATTTGATGCATAAGGATTTTCTTTTCAAGGTGCTCAATGTATAATCCAATATATAATCTTGTTTTCCCAAAACCTTTCATGTTGAATTCGAATTTTTTATTGATGTATTCTATCTTTGGAAAATTTCTCCAGAGGTTCCTAGGATATTCAATTCATTTACATAAAGATATTCAATATTGTTCTCGAGAACTTGATGTGTTCGATAGTTCGATACCCTTTGGAACTTTCACATAAATTTCGTTATCCAGTGGACCGCATAGATATGTATTTTATTTGCCAGACTTATAAGGAATCATAATGTCGTTGCATCCACCACATAGGAGTATGTCTCCTCTATAATTGATTCCAGGTCTTTGTGAGAACCTTATGCAATTTGCCATTCTTATTATGTTTTCTCACCAAAGACTTACTTATGTCCAACTGGTTTGACTCCATCTCTTCTCTTAAGAGATTTCATATATCACGTCTTATAGCATTATCAATTTTCTTAATCAATTTCTCTGAGTAATTTCTATGAGTGCACTCTATGATAGACGTTGGTTTCATGATCATCGCTTTTGTCAAGCGCTTTTGTATTCAATTATTATATCATCATCGATGTCGATATTATTTTACCGGTTCCATTTATAATCCAGACATGACATAATACATTTAGATCTTATTATTTTCAGGTACCTGATCTTTACTCATGGTCATGTCTAAGGTTTCCTTTGGACAACCTTAATTTTGGATCTGCCATTTCAATTTTATGCTCTTCTTATTTTCGAGTAATACATGTATGAAACCGTCTTATATTAACTACGTCCAATATCAATTTTATTAGAGCATAATCCGCTGGTATATTTCAGTTTGGGTCATCAAACATATTCATATTTGAGGATCATTATTCATTCTCGAAATCGTTTACCAGCTTATTATTTCTCTCCCTGATGTTGGATATACGTATTTATCTAATCCATGGCTTAGTCTCAATCATATCTCTCGTAGCCTTATGTATTCTTATGGAGATTTATATCTAACGTATACACTTAATTCAATTTCAGATCCCATCTTATAACTTTGTGGTGGAGCAACTTATTTAAGTTCTCTATATGTGAACATTAATTTTTGACCCTTTATCAAATTCATGGGAGAGTCTCTATTTATTCTTTGGCATTATACGAACAAAATTTTGCTGCAACTTATAAGGATTCATAAATCCACCGGTATCAGCAATTACTCTTGTAAACTTATTGCAGATTTTGACAAGGATATGTACAACCATATGTCGTCACTTATGATGGATGATCAGTCCATCCTTAGGTGATCAATTCCACAAAATTCCTTGCTTATTTTCGAAATATCATGGTGAATACTCATATTATCAATTCCCTTATTCAAAGGGGCAGCATATCCTAAACCATGCAATAGAATGTCGCATACTTAACCGGAATGGCATGACCGGTTTGCCAGTCATTAATCTCCATATAATCTTTATTGTGCAATTTCGTTTTCAGATTTGATTTTGGCCGAGTTCTATTTGGACTATTATTGTCGTGGATGCTTAACTTATTTAGGGATTTTGGGATTCTCTGATTCTCCCCCTCGAGATAATTTAATATCAAATTTTGTTCCCAAACTTAGGTAATTTAATATCAAACTTTGTTCCCTTAGACAATAATTTTGAAAACATCATGCATTAAATAAATCAAAGTGTACAACAAATAGCCAGAAATAAATTAAGTCTGAATATATTATTGTCTAAGATGTAGATTTGGCCAAGATAGATTATTCAAAAGTTACGAGGAAAAAAGTTCTTAGCACTACAAGAAATTACGAGGAAAAAAGTTCTTAGCATGTGGCCAAGATACATGCCTTTAACAACGAAAAATTACGAGGAAAAAAGTTCCTCGTAAAATTATGTGGTGATTACGACGACATTACGTGGAAAGACAGTTTCGTCGTAACAAGCCTTGTAAATTTACAAGGAAACGCTTTCCTCGTAAAAGCAATGCAAAGTTACGAAGAGAGTACGCGGAAGTTAAAAATTTCGTCGTAATATACATGGAAGATTACAAGTACTTTACGAAGAATAATGTAACCGTTATGTTAGGTGAAAACGTGAATTTAGTGAGCTTGACTTGACAATTTTCGTTGTAAAGTCGTTGTAACAGCCTTGTAAAGACTTGTAAAATTCTAGTAAATGGATTTCCTTGTAAATTCGTTGTAATACATTCAGCAACCAAAATCTCGAGAATTCCCTATATATATATGGTACTTCTCAATCCTAAAAACTCACACATTCGAAATAAATAAAAAATCAAGAAAAAAAACTCAAGAAAAAAAAATCTTGAGAAAAAAATCTTGAAAAAAAATCAAGAAAAAAAAAATGTCTAATGACAGAAATATTTACGAGATACGAAGTTGGATGTATTCGCATAAAGATTCCACCGGTAGAGTGACGGATGCATTTCTCAGCAGGCAAGAAACATTCATGTACCAGGCGGGCTGTACACCGATCACGCAGGAAAGCGGTAAGATGTTCTGCCCTTGTCGGAAATGCAAGTATTCAAAATTTGCACGTAGTGAAACTGTATGAAAGCACTTAATAAACAGAGGGTTTACACCACAGTACTATATTTGGTATCAACATGGAGAGGATTATGGTGGAAATGAAGCTAGTAGTAGTAATAGCAATTTTCAAGATGCTGGTAATAATGTAGAACCGAATCAATTGCATAATGAATATAGTTACCATCAGGAGCAGCAGATGGTAGATCATGATAGGGTTCACAACATGATTACTGATGAATTTTTAGAAACTACTACAACAATAGCTGAAGAAACCGGAAATGTTGAAGAACCTAACTTGGATGCAAAAAAGTTTTATAAAATGTTAAATGCTGCAAATCAACCAATCTACACTGATTGTAGAGAAGGTCTATCTAAATTATCCCTAGCAGCTAGGATGATGAATATTAAAACAGATCATAATTTATCTGAGAATTGCATGGATGCATGGGCGGAATTGTTTAAAGAATATTTGCCAGAGGACAACGTGTCAGCTGAATCTTATTATGAGATTCAAAAATTGGTTTATAGTCTTGGATTGCCTTCGGAGATGATAGATGTTTGCATCAAAAACTGCATGATCTACTGGAAAAATGATTAGAAGCTAGAAGAGTGTCGATTCTGCAAGAAGCCACAATTTAAACCGCAAGGACATGAGAGGAATAAGTTACCGTACCAAAGGATGTGGTACCTACCAATTACGGACAGGTTGAAAAGAATATATCAATCTGAGAGGACTGCTGGAGCGATGAGGTGGCATGCTGAACATGTCCAGAGGGATGGCGAGATCGCTCATCCATCAGATGCAAGAGCGTGGAAACATTTCAACAAGGTGCACCCAGATTTCTCAACCAATACTCGAAATGTATATCTTGGGTTATGCATAGATGGGTTTAGTCCATTTGGAATGTCTGGGAGACAGTATTCTTTGTGGCCAGTCATTCTTACGCCGTACAACCTGCCTCCGGAGTTGTGCTTGGAACAAGAATTTCTTTTCTTGACCAAATTAATCCCTAGTCCGAAGCATCCAAAACGATCGCTAGATGTTTTCCTTCAACCATTGATACAAGAGCTAAAAGACTTGTGGTCATAAGGGGTGAGGACATATGATTGTTCTTTGAAAAATGATTTTACGATGCGAGCAGTTCTGCTGTGGACGATAAGTGACTCTCCTGCTTATGGGATGCTGTCTGGATGGACAACACATGGAAGGTTATCTTGTCCATATTGTCAAGGATCGACATATTCTTTTCAGCTGAAGAATGGTAGGAAGAGTTGTTGGTTTGATTGTCATCGTCGGTTTCTTCCCCTTTCCCATCCGTACCGAAGAAATAAGACATTGTTTAGGTACAAAAAGTTGTCAGAGACAGTCCTCCTCTATATCTCACTGGAGAACATATCTTATTAATTAATTTTTTAAATTTTTTTGTTATTTTGAGCAAAGGTGGCACTGGTCCTTGGGAATCACCGAGAGAGTGAAGGCGGAATTTGTTACAAAAGCAAAGATCCGCCTTTGTAACACCGTCTCGGATTGGAAGCACAAGTGGGAGATCTACGGGTATGAGGGGAAACCCACCGAGACCACGAAGGCCAACAACTGCTCTGCTTCCCGAAGGACGAAGGATAAGGATGGTAATTTGCCCATGGTTCATAGAACTGGGAAAAATCCACACGCCGAGATCCGTCTATAAGCTGTAAGTTTATTATTAATTTTAAATTTTATTTTTTCAATCTAATTTTTGATTGAATTTTATTTTTAATATTTAATTTAATTTATTTTTTCAAATTAATTGTAGCTTGAGAAGACCGGAGTATTACCATCTCTGTCTGACCTATTCAAGATGACTCACGCCTCAGCAGACGGGGTTTTTCTAGATCCATGCTCGGAGAAGCTCCTTCATGACGTGGCTGCTTGGATTCAAGAGCGGGAGACGCAGCTTACACAGGAGTCTCCCGATGGATTACCCGTCAAATTGATTACCGAAGAAATCGACAGGATCTTCCATGAGGCAAGCTTCAAAAATATATTAAATTTAATTTGATTTTTAAAATTTAATTATATTGATATATATTTTTTTAAATAGGTGGCTCCTAAAAAGAAGGGGTGGACGGTAGGAATAGGCTCCGTCAACGAAGTCGCAAAGGCGACTTGGTCATACTCTTCGAGACAGGATCAGGTGGTTTCTCAGATGCAGACTCGGATGGATACCCAACAGGTCCGTTTGGACTCCCTTGAGGATCTGTTGGATGTTATGGCGGTGGGAAACCCGGTTCTGCAGAGAGTGTTGGATGCTAGACGAGCCGCTCTGGGATGCAACAACCTCTGCCCGAGCCTACTGGTGATGATGCTTCTCAGGATCCGACCCCCGCTCACGACTACTTCGGGACCTTCCCGTAGCTTTTTTATTTTATTTTGTTTTTGTTTTGTATCATGAATTTAAATATTATCTTATTTATAACTTTTATTATGTTTTTAAAAAATATTAAATTTTCATATTTGGTTTTATATTTAAAATATTTAAAATTTTGAATATTTCTTAATATTATATTATATAAAATAAAAATACATCGACGTACATGTAAGTTCCTCGTAAATTTTACGAGGAGGTTACATTCATGACATGTTAACTCGTCGTAAAATTTACGAGGGGTTTACAAGGCATGTTTACGAGTATATTACAACGTAAGTTAACTAGGCTGTTACGACGAAGACTTTCCTTCCGTCTTACGACGAAAATCTTTCATCGTAACGTAACAAGTGCATTACGACGAATGCTCCGTTACGACGGGTGTTTAACAACGAAACACGCTTCCTCGTTACTTCGTCGTAATTGGGCAATTACGACGACTTTCCCAATTACGATGACTTTACGTCGAATATAGCCCTCGTAAAAAAATATGTTTTCTTGTAGTGCTAGGCGATCAAACAAATCAGATTTTGGGTTTGAAGCATGCGAAACAGATTTGGTAAGGACATACGATTCAGATTTTCAACATATCATGTGATCAAGCAACCAAATCAGATTTCAATCAGTAGCATGTGATCAAAGTAATTTTTATTTCTAATAAGATTTAATTATGTGATTTCAATTTCCTAGGTCTAATCGATTTTTAATCAATTACCATATGAATAATTTCAATCTAATCACGAAATTTTATCCCTAGGTTTCATATGATCAAATTCTGGAATTCTAATTTAAAAATATTAAGTTTTAAATCTTCATGAAATTTCAATAAACATGCGATCAGATTTTAGGTTAAATTTCAAATCCTAATAGGATTTAGACACAAGAACATGTAATTATTATTAGTCTAATTATGCAACCTCAAACATGTAATTATGCATAAAAAATATCAAGTTATACAAGCATAAAAGCGACCAAGATAAAAACCCTAACAACTTTGTAACAACCTTGTAACAATCTTCCTATTTTTAAGGGTTCTAGGTTTTAGCATGCAATTTCAGTTTTAATGTTTATGTTTCAATTTCTAACATTAAAACATGTAATTTCTATTAGATATCAGATCAAATCATTAGGTTTTATCAATCTTAACATGTGATTAACAAAATCAGATTTTAAACCTAAACATACGATTTGATTTTCTATGTCTAGCATGCGATTTTGATTTTAATGTTTAGAATATGATTTGCAAACCTAAAACATAAAATTTCTATTAACAAACAGATCATACAATCAAGTTTTAATAATCCTAGTATGTGATTAGGTGATCAAACAAATCAAATTTCAATTAAGCATGCGATTTGTAATTTTATGCCTAGCATGCGATTTCTAATTTTAAAAACATGCAATCAGATTTTTTAAAACAAACAATCAGATTTTAAAGCCTTAAACAGGATGTGAAAACAAGTTTTATAAAGTTTTCATCAAGAGGTTTTAATTTTAAAGCTATGCGATTTTTAGATTTAAGCAAAAGTGATTCCTAAACACATTAGGAATCGGTTTTTCAAACATACCAAGTATGCGATCTGACTATTGACATAATCAGATCTGAAACTATAGTTTTAGGTATATGATTCAAGTTTTAGAATTATTAGAATCATATTAGATAGTATAGGTTTATACAATTTGCGGTTTTAAGCATGACATGCGATTTTAGGTTTAGATTAGTTCTTAGGTTTAAAACTTATGACTATGTTTTACTAAGTTTTAAACATAAACTATATGGTTTATAAGGATATAAATCGAATTATGCATTCATAGTTGGTTAGGTTTTGATTTATATGATCGCATATTAAGGTATATGCGATCGGTTCTCTCTTGTATGGTTCGAGTTTAATTACATTAAACTCGACCTCTAAGTAGTTTTAAAGTTTGAGATAGTTTACCTTTGAACTCTTTTTGATCTGAATGGAAAAGAGAGTTTGATCGCACGGGCAGCAACTACTCTCGGCTTGAACTCCTTGTTGATATTAGATTTTAATTCCCTCGGTTCATGAAACAACACGAGGAGCATTAGATAACATGAACGCCATAAGCTAACAAGATAACATGAATCAACTAAGGTATGATAAACTTATCTTGCACAGGATTTGAGTTCGGCTAGAAAATCTTTGTTGGAATCGAATTTGGTTTCCAAAGCAAATTGGCGTGCACTGTATATGTGCGTGAGGGTGCGTCGGTGGTCAGATCGACAAGCGGTTTGCACTGATGGGTTCGTCTCGGCGAGGGCTTCGATTTGATATCTTGATCGTTTTCTGGGTCCTCACGGTTTGAGAGAACGGCCTCTTTGAAGCTCCGAGGCATATTCCTTTGCGTTTAGGGTTTGATGCTTTTCGGCTGAGTTGAAGAATATTTCGTGCTGATAACAGTGTTATAAAATAAGGGAAAAGTTTATTTCTTTATTAGACAATAAAGATCCCTTTATATATGGAATTATATAAGTTCGAAATTCTAATACTATATGTGTGCTAGAAAATACAAAGACATAAGAATATGGGCTTTCGGATATAGGCTTCCACCATACTTTGATTTATAATAGGGATAAAAAAAATGACTTTACTAAAATATTACCAGTAGAGAGTTTTCAACATGATGTTTTCAATTAAATGCAAACGAAAATATATAAAATATTAATATCTAACTATAAATGAGATACTTTTGTATAATTTTTATGATCATGAGATATTTAACAAAATATTTCATGATATTTTATTTTAAGAACTATGTTAAAATATCCTTAATGAGAGTAGAAAAACCATCAGATTAACAAACCCAAGAAAACAGTTAATTCTAAATTGCCTTTCGCCGCCACTCGCCAGCCTCCAAAAGATATACACTAGAGTACACAAGCCACGCACATCCTCAGACGATAATCCCCATTCCCCAGTGACAGCACCCAAAAAAAAAAAAAAGAAAAAGAGAGAGCAAATCTTACGCTTCTTCATGGACTCCTCTCAATACGATAGCGTACACCAACCGCTTCTCCACCCTCCGGCTGATGGAACGGTACCGCTTTCTCCATCAACGGAGTCAAGAAACGGCGAGCTAGAGAGAGTGCTTTCCGACGTTGAAACTCCGTTATTTCACCGCCTTCGTAAGGCCACGATGATCGAATCCAAGCTACTCTTCAAGCTTGCTGCGCCTGCGGTCATCGTCTACATGATAAACTACCTCATGTCCATGTCCACTCAAATCGTCTCTGGCCATCTAGGAAACCTAGAACTCGCCGCCGCTTCTCTCGGTAACACTGGAATCCAAATCTTCGCATACGGCCTCATGGTAAACCAAAACTCCACAACATCGATTTTCTTATCTAGATATGTCTCTATGTTCTGTTTTTGCATGTGTATTTGTGTCTCTATGTTCTGTTTTGCATGTGTGAGTTTTTATTTGAGTTTTTTTTTTTTTTTGAAAATACCTAGCTAGGAATGGGTAGTGCGGTAGAAACGTTGTGTGGTCAAGCTTTTGGAGGTAGAAAATACGAGATGCTTGGCATTTATCTCCAGAGATCCACCGTCTTGCTTACTCTCACGGGCCTTCTCCTAACGTTAATCTACGTCTTCTCCAAACCCATTTTGCTTTTCCTCGGAGAGTCGCCGGAGATAGCTTCCGCCGCGTCTATCTTTGTCTACGGCCTAATCCCTCAAATCTTTGCCTACGCCGTAAACTTCCCTATCCAAAAGTTCCTCCAGGCGCAAAGCATCGTGGCGCCGAGTGCTTATATATCAACGGCCACTCTCTTCGTTCACCTTCTCTTGAGCTGGCTTGCTGTTTACAAGCTTGGCATGGGGCTTCTCGGAGCGTCGCTCGTGCTCAGCCTCTCGTGGTGGATTATAGTGGTTGCTCAGTTTGTTTACATCGTGACGAGTGATCGGTGTGGTGATACGTGGAGAGGGTTCAGTGTGCAGGCGTTCTGGGGGTTACCGAGTTTCTTCAAACTCTCCGCCGCCTCCGCCGTGATGCTTTGCCTTGAGACTTGGTATTTTCAGATCTTGGTTCTTCTTGCCGGACTTCTCGAGAATCCAGAACTTGCTCTTGATTCTCTCTCCATTTGGTAAGTCTTTTCTAAGATATGTGTTTCCTTAAAACAGATATTTGACTCGTTAATTTCGTTTATCATAATTGATTTGCATGCTCTAGTTACTTTTTTTTTTTACAATTTGCACAGTGAAGTATATAAACTCTAGTTATAAATAGCGCGAATAACACAAGGATACAGAAAAAAAAAAAAAAGATTTCCTCTTAAACCAAATTGACAATGTTATTTTTCTTTTTCCCTTGACTAAATAGACATTGATACACATTTATTTTTTTATTTTTTTCATAGATAGACATTTATTTCATGATTTATTTCTCTCTCCAGGAAACAAAATAGTTTGAACAACAAAAATGATTCTAATTCATATTCTGATAACGTATTTTATAGACTCTTCTGATAAAGGATTTCTAAACCATTTGAAAACACATAACAAAACTGTGTGTAGGAGTTCAAAACTATGTTTGGTTGTAGGCTTTGTTGCTATGAAAGATAAGTTAGTGGCGAACATGACTCTTTTTCTGCTACAGACATAATCTTTGGTCACATCACATTTCCTCTCTTTTGTCTTCTTCTTCTATATTAGTTTTTTTTTTCTAAAATTTCTCTGTGAGCATTTAAATATGTGAATATTATGATCTAATTTTAAAGTTATTGTGCTTGGATTCGAACAAACATCCTTTCTTCGTCCAATTTAACGGATAAAACACTGCATCATCTCCTTTATTTTATTTTTGTCGTTCATCACTCCTTTATTTTGTTGAAGATATCATACAATATTATTTCACCAATTAGATAAGTTATTCATATAATAGATCTAGTACTTTAGTTTTGACCCAAAAAAGAAGATCTAGTACTTTAGTTTTGACCCAAAAAAGAAGATCTAGTCCTTTAGATTTTTTTTTGAACTGAGGCTTTCAATTTAAACATAAAACATTACAGGATAAGGTCTTCTAGTTTTTTTTTTGGCTAAAAAGAAGGTCATATAGTTGGAAAGAGTTTGCATGAAACAAGCTTCATGATGAGACCAAAGGTCTTAATAGTACTTTAGTTTTTTAAAAAAAAATTCCTCCTAAACTTCTGTTTTATCACCAAACACAGATGGAGCCACCAAGTTTAGGTACTTCAACCAATTCAAGATAGAATTCTCTTCCTTCTCACTTTTCAGTTTGCACTAATAGAAATATGTCTATGTTGCATGACGACACAAGCAACAGTTATTTGATTACTATAATTTTTGCTCATTTCTTACAGCAGTATAACATTTAATTATTTTTGTTTTTCAGCATGACGATTTCAGGATGGGTGTTCATGATATCTGTTGGATTCAATGCAGCGATAAGGTACATATATGTCTCTATCCAAATTATTCACCAGAAAAGTATATGTTGTTACATTTTATACCTACTCAAGTATAGCAAATCACACTGAACCCTGATTTTTCTTTTGTCCAATTAAATTTGAGTACGTGTGTAAATATTTGAGTGGTTCTATGTTGATCCAGTGTAAGAGTGAGCAATGAACTTGGAGCTGGGAACCCTAAATCAGCAGCGTTTTCTGTAATCATTGTCAACATTTATTCGTTAATCACAAGTGTGATCTTAGCCATTGTTATTTTGGCATGCCGTGACGTCTTGAGTTATGCGTTCACTGAGGGTGAAAAAGTTTCGGCGGCGGTTTCTGATCTTTGCCCGCTTCTTGCCTTAACGCTTGTTCTCAATGGAATCCAACCTGTTCTTTCTGGTAAAGTGTTATTCTTTTATAACACCCCAATTTCACAAACTAAAATAGAGGAAATTTTGTTTTCTATAAAAAACAAGTGGAAAATTTCTATTTAAAGGTGTGGCGGTTGGATGCGGTTGGCAAGCGTTTGTGGCGAAAGTTAACGTTGGATGTTACTACATAGTCGGAATTCCTCTTGGAGCTTTATTTGGGTTTTACTTCAAGTTCGATGCCAAGGCAAGATAGACTTCTTGTCTTTCACTTCAAAATTCAAATACTTTCCATTTAAATTTGGTTAGTCCAATGATTCTCGTATAATTAATGAGACTAATCATAACATTTATTTGCTGATGATTTAGGGTATATGGACGGGAATGATATGTGGTACCCTTATACAAACCGTTATTTTAGCGTGGGTCACGTTTAGGACAGACTGGACAAAAGAGGTAAGTTTGTGTTTTTCTACGTATATTCAACTATATGTCATTGATTTGATACACTTCAAGAATAATCGGATATTATTTTTGCTTCAGGTGGAGGAAGCTTCTAAAAGGTTGGACAAATGGAGCAACAAGAAACAAGAAGTGGTTCCGGAATAATACAAGTCGATGTAAATTTGGTATCCACTGAACCGAATGGATTCATTGGTGTATGAAAACCAATGCAAATGCTCAAGATAACCCGTGTAACGGGTACTATAGTTATCTTGAATCCTCGATCTAAGCTTTCATTGATTGATGTACTTTACTTGCTTTTAAATAAAAACAGGTGAGTAATATATTTTGTATGGCAGATTGTAATGGTTCTTGTTTTATTATTACCATTGACTTGCATATGCCTCTCCAAAATCCTAATTTCTTATATTGGATAAATCTTGCTTCTTTTTTTGTTGCTACTAACTACGTACCTACAACTTCTAATGTACTGAAATTTTGTTTGATTGGAAATCCTTCAAGGTTTCTCTTTTGATTGTGGTGCACTTTGGTTGTTTAAAATTTTCCACGTTCTGAATGTTAAAGAAAAATAGGAACTGGTTTTCTCATAAATTGGGCAGGGTCATCGCTGGCCCAAATATCATGGGGCTACGAAAACTGAAATTAGGTATTGAACAAAGTACCCTACCCACATATAAAATGAGCCCAGCTTTGTCTGCGTTGTGTCACTGAAAAATATGGAGTAAAGACATGCTGGTTCTCTTCTCACCATATAACATAATGAGTCTGTTTTCCTATAGTTAATGGGGAATTTTAAAACCATACACATCGTGTTTAATAGAAGTATAACATCCCATAATATATAGAATAATTTGAAACACGTAAAATAAAGTAAAAGTTGAAAGACAAATTCCTGTTAGTTACTAGACCAAAGGTCTTAATAGTACTTTAGTTTTTAAAAAATTCCTCCTAAACTTCTGTTTTATCACCAAACACAGATGGAGCCACCAAGTTTAGGTACTTCAACCAATTCAAGATAGAATTCTCTTCCTTCTCACTTTTCAGTTTGCACTAATAGAAATATGTCTATGTTGCATGACGACACAAGCAACAGTTATTTGATTACTATAATTTTTGCTCATTTCTTACAGCAGTATAACATTTAATTATTTTTGTTTTTCAGCATGACGATTTCAGGATGGGTGTTCATGATATCTGTTGGATTCAATGCAGCGATAAGGTACATATATGTCTCTATCCAAATTATTCACCAGAAAAGTATATGTTGTTACATTTTATACCTACTCAAGTATAGCAAATCACACTGAACCCTGATTTTTCTTTTGTCCAATTAAATTTGAGTACGTGTGTAAATATTTGAGTGGTTCTATGTTGATCCAGTGTAAGAGTGAGCAATGAACTTGGAGCTGGGAACCCTAAATCAGCAGCGTTTTCTGTAATCATTGTCAACATTTATTCGTTAATCACAAGTGTGATCTTAGCCATTGTTATTTTGGCATGCCGTGACGTCTTGAGTTATGCGTTCACTGAGGGTGAAAAAGTTTCGGCGGCGGTTTCTGATCTTTGCCCGCTTCTTGCCTTAACGCTTGTTCTCAATGGAATCCAACCTGTTCTTTCTGGTAAAGTGTTATTCTTTTATAACACCCCAATTTCACAAACTAAAATAGAGGAAATTTTGTTTTCTATAAAAAACAAGTGGAAAATTTCTATTTAAAGGTGTGGCGGTTGGATGCGGTTGGCAAGCGTTTGTGGCGAAAGTTAACGTTGGATGTTACTACATAGTCGGAATTCCTCTTGGAGCTTTATTTGGGTTTTACTTCAAGTTCGATGCCAAGGCAAGATAGACTTCTTGTCTTTCACTTCAAAATTCAAATACTTTCCATTTAAATTTGGTTAGTCCAATGATTCTCGTATAATTAATGAGACTAATCATAACATTTATTGCTGATGATTTAGGGTATATGGACGGGAATGATATGTGGTACCCTTATACAAACCGTTATTTTAGCGTGGGTCACGTTTAGGACAGACTGGACAAAAGAGGTAAGTTTGTGTTTTTCTACGTATATTCAACTATATGTCATTGATTTGATACACTTCAAGAATAATCGGATATTATTTTTGCTTCAGGTGGAGGAAGCTTCTAAAAGGTTGGACAAATGGAGCAACAAGAAACAAGAAGTGGTTCCGGAATAATACAAGTCGATGTAAATTTGGTATCCACTGAACCGAATGGATTCATTGGTGTATGAAAACCAATGCAAATGCTCAAGATAACCCGTGTAACGGGTACTATAGTTATCTTGAATCCTCGATCTAAGCTTTCATTGATTGATGTACTTTACTTGCTTTTAAATAAAACAGGTGAGTAATATATTTTGTATGGCAGATTGTAATGGTTCTTGTTTTATTATTACCATTGACTTGCATATGCCTCTCCAAAATCCTAATTTCTTATATTGGATAAATCTTGCTTCTTTTTTTGTTGCTACTAACTACGTACCTACAACTTCTAATGTACTGAAATTTTGTTTGATTGGAAATCCTTCAAGGTTTTCTCTTTTTGATTGTGGTGCACTTTGGTTGTTTAAAATTTTCCACGTTCTGAATGTTAAAGAAAAATAGGAACTGGTTTTCTCATAAATTGGGCAGGGTCATCGCTGGCCCAAATATCATGGGGCTACGAAAACTGAAATTAGGTATTGAACAAAGTACCCTACCCACATATAAAATGAGCCCAGCTTTGTCTGCGTTGTGTCACTGAAAAATATGGAGTAAAGACATGCTGGTTCTCTTCTCACCATATAACATAATGAGTCTGTTTTCCTATAGTTAATGGGGAATTTTAAAAACCATACACATCGTGTTTAATAGAAGTATAACATCCCATAATATATAGAATAATTTGAAACACGTAAAATAAAGTAAAAGTTGAAAGACAAATTCCTGTTAGTTACTAGACTAAATGTCATTTTTTGGTTAAATTGCTATTCTCATCAGTCATCAACCTTGACAAGAACAAAAAGAAAAGGATCTGAATCACTTACAAAATAAAAAATAAACAGAAAAAGGATTTTTAAACTACCAGTTTCTGTATATATATAGTTTATGGCAACAATGGCCGCCACGTTTACCGCCCTTTTTGTCAACAACTACAACTTATTATTTCGTTTTCTCTTTCACAAAAAATGTCTTGATATTTTTGTTAAAAAATAAAATTATTTATAAAATTAATACTTTTATGATTAATATTAAATTTAAATAAATATAAATTATATTAAAATTCAAAACGATATATAACAGAAAATATCAAAGTAACATTTTCTTATAAACAGATAGAATACATAATTGTGTACCAAAACAATGACATATATTGGAGTTTCACTCAGGAGTGGATGCAAGTGCATGGGTACGAATCCTGTGCCTCCTACTTATTTTTGTTTTTTCTTAATAATTTAAGCTTATTCAGTTAAATATTCGTTAGTCTAGATCCGCCCCTAGTTTCACTCTATTTGTATATACGCACCACCCGCGATATAAGAAGATAATAATTTTTCTTGACTAAATGAAGATAATAATTTGCACTCCCTACTTTATGTCAAGAAGAGAACAAAAGTTGGGCACTGCTGGTGCATCAAACCTTGGGCACTGGCACTGCCGGTAAAAGATGCAAGCTTTGATATGTTAGTATAATCCCAAACTTTATTAAATCATTCAAAAACGAAAAAGTTAGCAGCCACTAGTGCCATTGGGTTTTAATAAATTAAAAACAGAGCCACAGTGGTCGGAGGCATGTCTTTGAGTTGGCTATTTTGTTTAATTAAGGTGGTTTTTAAATTCACGTGGGTCTCAATTATTAACCTAAAATTCATCATTTGAACGAACACTTTTAGTTGCTCAAAAAAAAAAGTTGCTCAAAAAAAAAAAAGAACGAACACTTTTAAAACCGAAATAAATCAACAGCATTTGATTTCTTCAATATCATATGGTTTGTTTATTCTTATAATATATTGATCAGGTCGAAAGAATCTTGAAACTTGTTTTCTATATCACTTCAACTTGTGATTCAATATATCGAAATTATAGGAAGAAACCCACAATTGTGTAATCATCCAAGAACATTACTCACATGTGGTGGGTACAAAAAGACAAGTTCAAAGACACACATCATTGCATGCTTTGTTGCCAAATCTGAAATGAACTCATCACATTAATCTAATATTTTAAATAACTTAAAATTTTATAACAAAGTTATTGCATAACTTTGATGAATGAAAAACAAAACAATTCATCTTACAAACTTTGGGTTCTCCCATTTTTAACTAAAATCGTTCTCTAAACCATTAAAAAGTTTGTTAAAATCATTAAAAATCAATGCTTAAAAATATTTTCAATAACATAAAATCTATTTTCGCTGAATCATTAACTCAACAACTAGTAACACAACAAATTTATAAGAGATTGATTTGTTCATAAGAAAACTTTTAATAAAAAAAAAAAAACTAATCGAATTCTGCATATAGTGCTACAACTAGTGTTGCAGTTTTTCAATTTGTCAAAGTAATCAGGCAAAAAGATGTAGAAAATATCAGCAGAGAATTTGCAAAGCACGTAAGATCTGACTGATTGTTAGGTCGCTTTCGTTACATAAATTAAAAGGTCAACATAAGGCCCAGAAAATTATGTATGTGGTCGTCACATCCGAAAAATCTCCCCACCTCCCTTTCTCATTCTCACCAGAAAAGTTCGTTGCCCAGAAAAAAAAAAATCAAAACACCCCAATAATTAATTAAGTAACATTCAACTAAAATGTTAATTATTCTAATTAAAAAAAGCTTTAAGTGTAGTCGTCCGCTCCGAGAAAAGATGAGAAACACACAGAAACCTAAAAAGCTTTCACGTAATATTTGCTTCTCTCTCTCCCTCTCTCTCTCTCTCTCTCCATCCATTTTTGTGGCCCATATAGAACCAATCAGCTTCTCTCTCTGGCCATCTTCAGATCTTCTTGAAAACTGCCTTCCTCTTCTTCTTTTTGCATTTCTGTTTTTTTCTTTTTTCTTTTTGTTATCCTTCGTTATATTCTTATAATCAATCTCAAGAATGGTTCAGTCATGCCTTAAGATAGTTCGACTTAACAATCTCAAAAACAGAGTGAACCGTAGAATTTTGATTCTCCGTAGATTCACTCGGCTCCTCTGGAGCAGAATCGTCGCTTGCGCTCCCAGAAAATCACGGAGGTATCTGTTGCTGTCACGCGCCGCCACTCCTTCTCCGTCTGTCTCTCGTCCTCAACCTCCTCTGATCCCCTCCCTTGATGCCTCTGGCGGTGAGGTCGTACGCCGCATATCGGTACACGAACACGATAACAGTCACCGGAGATCGGATTCTGATCTGGTTTCTCTCAAAATCAGCCTCTTAGGAGATCCCGAGATCGGAAAATCTTGCTTCCTGGTTAGTTTACAAAAAAATTCACTTACGTCTCTTTCGAAATTTCGAATATTAAAAGTCATAATCATACAAAGATCACTAAAATTCAGACATTCGATCAAACTAAAGCGTTGGTAGTCACTTTAGTTTTTTGTTCTGTAATATAACTAATTAGCCTATTGTGTTCTAGGTTTAAATCTTATTCCCTCTGTCCCATTTTAATTGGTGTTTTAGGGTTTTTATTTTGTCCCATTTTAAATGATGTTCTCACAAATCTAGATAGAATTTATTGTTATTTAAAATTTTTGACCAATTACAAAATACTACATCTTTTTTTTATTGGTTGAATTAGTTGAATTTAATACTAATGCATAAAAATTTGTATTTTCTTAATATTTGTGCAAAAACCTTAAACACCACTTAAAGTGGGACAGAGGGAGTATTTGATAAGGAATGTTATTTTTGAAACCAAAATTTCGAAAAACTAACTTCAACGATCTTTTTTTAAAAAAAAAACCATACTAAAATCAATATCTATTTAGAGTGGTATAAATAAAATCGGGAATGTTAAAAAATATATTAATAAGTGATTTTTGATTATGAAGGCAAAATATGTTGGTGAAGATAAAGAAGTTGAAATGAGAAAATTGGAGAAAGGGATCAGTTGTACGGACAAGATGTTATCCATGGGAGGTGCTCGCATCTCCTACAGTATCTGGGAACTAGAAGGTAATCAATTAAATAACATTACGACTTGTTACTACCCTGTGAGTTTGGTGGACAATTAGTTAGCTTAATTAGATTTTTTTTTTAAAACATTTTACAGGAGCTGAGAGATCACGGGATCTAATACCCACAGCTTGCAAGGACTCTGTAGCTATTCTCTTCATGTTTGATCTAACTAGTCGTTGCACACTTAACAGGTGATTTTACTGTTTAGGCTTTGAGACATTATTAATTTTGATAAATTATTTTCGAATTTGAAGCTAAATTCTTCCTTGATCTTTATCATTATGAAGTGTGATCAGCTGGTATCAACAAGCTAGAAAGTCTAATCAGGTGAGATCTCAAACATATCACTATCATTACCAATTTGGTCTGTTTATAGTTAGTCTTGTTATGTAGAATTTAAATTGATAATTGATCAAAAGAGGTTTATCATTCAGACTTTTCAATCCAAATTGAATAATAAAACTCATGTGTAAGATTCAAATGTTTACTTGAAGGATTGGTTCTGAGATTTAGTGTGCCATAAACATTTTAACAAATCTTAATAAATATTTTTTACATAATTTAAGGAAAAAAGCTATGTATTTTAGTCTTTTAAAACAATGATGATGAAGACTAATGTTTCATTATGGTTTTTCCATTTCTGACCCTGTCTTTACTTGTCGATGAGGCAAAGCAAAACATTAATGTGGTTTTATATACATTATATGCAGACGGCAATTCCAGTTATGGTAGGAACAAAGTTTGATGAGTTTATTCAGCTTCCAATTGATCTGCAATGGACTATTGCTAGCCAGGCAAGAACCTACGCGAAGGCGCTCAACGCGACGCTCTTCTTCTCGAGTGCTTCCTATAACATAAACGTTAATAAGATCTTCAAGTTTGTCACGGCCAAGCTCTTCGACTTACCATGGACGGTGGAGCGAAATCTCACCATCGGAGAACCACTTATCGACTTCTAGCATCTACCACAACGTATATGTAGGTATATATATTTTTCATTCACCACAGCCGTGTGATTGATTGGACAACCGTCTATAAAGCGAAATGGAGACATGATGCGGCGGAGATTTCGCCCGCGTTCTTCACTATAATATGTGTCTTTTTCAAAAAACATCGAGAATGAAAAAAAGGTACTGAGAGAAAAGTAGCAGGGGCAAAAAAAAAAAAAAAAAGAGAGAAGATCGTGTATTTTTCTTGATTCTTTTGTAATGTTTCTGATTTAGATAACTACCGGAGAAATTTGATCCTGTGAATTCTAAATAGTAGATAGCATTTCGCTTTGGGTTTTCTTAAACTCGAGACTGAATATTTCTCACAACTTTAGACTAGAGAGAGTTCAAGCTCTCATATGGATGGAAACTATGTGCCTATTCTACGTGAGAATGTATCTTTCTGACTGTGAGGCATGATTTCAACTTTATTCGAAGACCAGGGCTGGCCCGTCCTGCGGGTGAGATTATGATTTTAAAATAATTTAAATAGTTAAAGTATTTTTTTATTTTTGTTTAATATTTGTTTTTATTTTAAAATGTTTTGTTCTATATTAGTATGAATCATTATTTTATTGAGTATTATTCTTTATTCAATTTCATTCTTATTACAATTAACTAAATTTTTTCTTACGATAAATAAGAGTGTTTATTTGAAGTTTTATTATGTTTTTATTTTTATTATTTTGTATTTTGTGTTTTTATTCAATTATATAACTATATATTTCATTTTTACACAGTTGTAGATCTATGTTTATAGTATTTTTTTTTAGAATTCTTGACATAAATATTTTAAATACATTCTACATTTATTTATATACAATAACCTAAAATATATCTTTTGTATACAAAAATTATTCAATTTTGTTTATATATTTATTTTTTATTTCTGTATTTTATTCTATTTTTCCTAACAAACATTTTTGATTTTTTATTATCTGCTAATTTTTTACTGTGGTAAATTTTTTTAATCTATGTAATACTATCTCTTAAAATAGTTATTAATTAACTCCAAATCTGAAACCAATATCTAAAAACTAATAGTTGTTTACATATAATAAGTCAAATGGATCATTGTTTCCTCAAAAAAGATAGAGGAATCAATTGTTTTATAATCTACTAAAATTCAAAATAAAATAATTGTTGTCTACATAAAATTTGAGTATCTCATATGATTTTGGCTCTACCTAGTGAAACAACCGTATTGCAATATAGAAAGTTAAAAGAAAATAATGAGCATCTACATTTGTATTCAAAGGATCAGACTTTAGATAGAGACCAAACTCACATGATCAATCTGCCGCGTAGCAGGCGTGACATCCCATCAACAGCCTCAGTCAAATCACTGTAATAACTCTCCGGAACAGTAGACTTCTTCTTCTCCGCACCGGGGAGAGAGAACCAAACCTTAGGCCTCAGCCTAGGAGATATCCTTTCCTAATCAAGCTCTTCAACGTGATCGCACTACTCAAAGCATAGATCTTCAGAGACGTCTTCAACGTGATACCACCGGCTCCGATCAATAGAATATCCGGCTGGAGATACCAGTCAGCTCCTTTGCTGGCCTCGAGAGCCCACCAGACTCTCCCTTGGCTCCTCACTTTCTTTCTGACTTCGTTACGTTGACGTCGTCGACGTTTCCTTTCACCATGAAACCGTATAGGCCCTGGAATTTGACGACAATGTTGGCTCGTCGGGCGTGGATGCTGGGGCGGAGGATGGGGATTTGGGACCGGAGCTTCGTTGTTAAGTCTCTTTTGCTTTGGATACCAAACATCGTGAGTTATTGTCTGATTTTTTTTCTCGTCAGTTTCAGACCAATCACGAACATGTCAAGAGGAAAAAACAGAGGAAAGGAAAAAAAAACTCCTTTCTTGATTGGATTTAAATTTTTTTATTAAAAGTTGTAAGCTTTCAATATTTTAATGTTGTCACGTTCTGCAAACGTTATCTCTCTCTAATCTTCACCTCTACGCAGTCAAAATAAATTTTTGTGAATTTTTTAAAATTCAGAAGCAAGAGAAGAAGCCAAGAACAAATGATCTGGTGAGGAACAGTAGCACTAAAAAAGGAAAACAAAAAATATAATAAAACGATAACCCAAAGGAGAGTTGAACTGAATCCCATGTCTATCGGTTTGTGTCGAGAAGAGATGTATGAAAGGGAGACGTTATCTTATCCTTCGGTCGATAATGTCAAAGTAAGAAAAATATTCATGAATCATATATACCAAAGAAGCTACAGTGGTCAAGAAGAGAGATAAACTAAGCTACAAAGTAATCTTTTTTTTTATCATCAACATCAACACTTGAAACATTCGTTTGGATCAATTAACATGGTCTACTGGTATGTAGAGAGTTTTTTGGTGTGAAGGTATGTACAGAGTAGTATTCCGTTCACCAGAAAAGATGATGATAGCAACCAACTATAGATCAAAAGAAAGCACAAAGACCCAAACTTTATGATAAAACAAAAAATCAGAGATTACAAATGACAAACTTCAAACCAAAAGAGAAAAGAAAGGAGACAATGGCTAAACACTATATATAGGCATACGAAAGTTCAGCAAAATAAAATCAGAGATTACATCTGATCAATAAGCTGTAAAATTAAGTAGCTATTACCAAAGGCGGATTAGTGGGGAGCATTAGATGCTGGAAAATGTAACGATAGCTCATGTATACGACATTACACTTGACGTGATCTTGAGTAGCGTTGTCGTCATAAGCCGCTGAGAACTTGACTTCCTCGGAACTCAAGATAGAGAAATGGTAGCTGAGAAGTGAAGACCACATCGATTTCACACCACGACAGAGGAGAGCTGAGCAATGGAGGCGACTGAGAGCTTGTTCTCGACGATGGAGTAAAGCTTCAACAAAGGAGGCACGGTGATTGCATGTATAGGCTCAAACCAGACCACGACATGAGACTCGGAGACAGAAAGGATGCACCACCACAGTTAGAAAGACCTGTAAACAACCGAATTTAAAACATCAGGCAAATAAGGAAAATTATAATATAGGAAGCAAAATTTTAATGAAGACAAATCCAAGCAACGACATAGACGACATAGACGTCAAAAGAAATAACCAGAAAATATATTTTAGTTATGAACAAAAGCGGAGGTACATAACGAACCTATGAATCTAGTAGAAGCATATCCGCTCACATAATTTCGCCACCGTGTCCGAGGTCAGAAACGGAGCAACCACACTTGAACGGTGGAGAAGGATCGTCGGTCTTCAAATTAAGAAGAAAGATTGTTGCATAAGCTATATCTCAGGAAATAAGTCTACTGGTTTGTTAAGATGGAAGGAAGAGATGGTTCTCAGAGTAGGAAAGCCTACCTTTTTATAGTCGTCAGTTACACCGCCTCGCAGGAGTAAGGCTTGCATTAAAGAGAGATCGTGGGTTATGAATCTAAGCAAGGACTTTAAGAGAATAAACCTGTAACTGATTGCCCCTCATTTTTTCAGGAAGAAGATGAAAAATCGCGTTCGAAACCATAGATCGAGTTTAGCTCTCATACGGCGGAGATGAAGACTCTGTTCAGCCCTAAGTCAAAACGTCGCTTAGCTGCTCTTTATTTGGTATACAGACTAAAGCCCAACCCGTCAAAACTCGAATTAATGAAACGATGCGTAGCTGACGTGTCGCAACAGCATCGCCCGAATTTCCAGGCTGGATGGCGACGTGGAGGCCTTAAGAAGAGAGTTAACTGAGTTTTATAATAATAGATTGGAGGTGTTCAAAACGAAATATCAGAATTCTTAATTTTTCAATATCTAAAATTTTGGAGGTAAAAAGTTATAAAAACAATTTTATTGTTATATTTGTTTGTTTTTATCTACTTTAATTTCGGAGAATATTTTGAATCAAATGTAAATTTATTTTTCCTTTTCATACCTTTGTATATGGAACTTTGGGTTTTGAATGATATTGTACTAGCAACTAGCAAACCTTACTTTCGTCCAATACTAATTGCATAAAAAATAAATTGTAAATTTCAAAATTTATTAAATTACTATTAGTTAACATAATACATATATAGTAAGGTTAATTTGTTAATTAACCTATTTTGAAAACAATATTAAGATTATAATAATGAATTTGATGTAATTTAAGCAATAATAACATTCAACGTTCTTTTTGTCCGGTTATAACCTTGTGTGTGGCAAGTAAACGGTAAAATGAAAATAGCTGATAACATTGAAAATAAAAACATGTGGCTAGAAGAAAAATGTGACTGTATTACAAACATTCTAAAATACTATACTATAAATGTTTGAAATTTAGTAAAATGGATTTTTTAAAAGGTAAATGCACCAATTTTTAGAAACATCATACCAAGTATAAGGAAATACTATTAAGATTTGATAGTACAAATGCTCAATTCTCTAAAAATGTACAATTTTTAAAAACATGAAATGATGTTGGAACATAAAAAATTACCAGCTATACTTAAAAACAAAACAAAACATTCTTTAAAAATCATCAAATGGAACGGAATAGGATAAAAGAGTCTAGTAGTATAATATATTGTGTTACCCAATAAGCATGAAACATAAAAAAAAAAAACATAATACATGTTGCATTATATTTCTATTATATAATAGAAAAAAAGAAACACAATAAGCAAAAACGTTTTTTTTGTCAACAAGCAAAAACGTTTATTTTCTCAGATTAATTATTAATAGCTCACGGCAATGAAGAAGATGCACTTTATAAGGAAAACAAAGGAGAAAGTGATATTCAAAAACAAAGGAGAAAGTGCATGTAACAGCAGTGCCGGAGCCACAGCCAACAGCAAGGGGGTAATGAACCCAACAAGATTAAAAAAATTAGTATAATTTACAGTCTATTCTATATAATGTCCCCACTCATAATTGGGACACTCATAATTTTTTTTTTGCCCCCATATCTTTGTCTTTGCCCCCAACAATAATATTTTCTCCCTCCGCCACTGTGTAACAGCTGTAGAGAACGGAATTTTGTTGCTAATACAATAGATAAAAGATCAAAAATGGAAAATTTGCTGTATATTTATAAGGGAGGAAAAAAATATGAATATAGCCATGCTACAGCAGCAAGCGACGAATGGGACAATTTGTGCACAAATCTGACTGAAATCTCTTTCTAGGCGTGTGCGCTTGATTTTGACGCTCCACAACTAAAGATTTGATACTATACTATATACCATATAGTATAACCCATACAAAGGGATCAACTAATTAAGAGGTTTTCATCCATAAGATGACTATACTTTACATGATTATAACATAGTGTGGAATACTTGACACAAATGCATAAACCATTCATTTTTGTGTGTCTACAATGTCTAACCAATTGAAAGGGTCAAATTTAGTATGACAGCTTTGGAATGTTAAGAGAAACAATATGCAGTGAAAGTTAAAATAACACCATTGGTGAATGCATAAGACTCAAGATAAAGAGAAACAATATGCAGTGAAAGTTAAAAGTAAGACCATTGGTGCATAAGACTCATGTACGATGAAAGCAAACAACACAAAATCACTCTTTGCATGAGTAGGTTCGGGTTAAAGTGGAGAATACTTCAACGCACATGTATATTTTGCGACGCCAAGGGAGGCTCCTATGAGGATGGCGTACCGGTTAAGTTGTCGTATCGCATTGTGTTCCAGAATAAAAGCGATAGTCGAAGGATAAGAAGAGATGGTGAGAGGAGTTGAGGAGATAACGGCTAACAATGGTGGTGAAAGAAGAGACTGGTGGTGATGAAACAACTGGTAGTGCTGGTAGTGGCTGTGATACAAGTGAGATAGCAACAAAATAATACATATTGTAATATAAATCTATTCTATATATCAATAATATAATAGTTCTCTCAAAATATAATAAAAAATATTCCATTTGCAATGTAGTGATCGAAAGTAGAGCTGTTGAAATAACGAAGGAGAAGAATCATGCAGTGTAAGGATACACCGATAGCAGAGAGTTGATGGAGATGTCGTCAGAGTTGATGAAGTAGGAAATAACCACAAAAGTTGGAGGAGAAGAAGAGACGGTAGAAGGAGGTGAAGAGACAATGATTGGCGACAATGATGAAACACGAGACGTGGAGCTGATGGAATAGTAAAGAAGAATAATCAGGAGATGGACAAGGGGAACAATTATTGAATACTTGATACAACCACATGGACGTGTTATACATAACTATCATACTATACTATACTATATAGAGTAAATAAATAGTATAGACAACTTAATACATAGAAACATCACAATGTAAATCGGTTATAGATTAAGAAAAATGACAGTGATGCCATGCCGCGACAAAGGGGAAGAAGGGGGAGGGTGGCGGAGGGGCGCCGCGAAGGAGGGAAGGGGGAGGGAAGGAGGAAACATTAAGAAACTGTTTCTATTCTATTCTATTCTATTCTATGTTTATCAAATAGAATAGTACAACACAACGTGTATTGTTTATCTTCTCCAATAGTTCTGCGCATTCTCTGTTTCTTAATCAACACTGTGGGATGGCTTCGAAAATGATGAGATAGACCATTAGGGCATATGCATTGCAGTTTCTCATGAGTGGTTTTACCCAAAAAGCAGCATGTGGACCCTCACAGAAAGAAAGAAACAAGCAGAAAAAGGCGCAGGAGAAGAAACGATTTGGCATGGTTTCGGTTGTTTATGGCCCCATCGACACGTGGTGGCCCATGATTATTTGATTTTTTTTTTTTAATAAATCAGAGAAAAAGCAAAAAAAAAAAGAAAAAAAAAAGAAAAAAGAGAAACCCAAATGGGTTTGTGCGATGCAGATGGCCTTATGCTCTTCAATCTAACCGGACTTACTTTGATTCCTTTGTTTTGATAGGAAATTGAGATCCTTTGCAAAGTTTGTCGCGAAACTAAACGATTTCTGATTTAAAAGAAAAAAAATAGAAAGAAGAAGTGCGTGTGTAAATTGGAAATATGTAAAGGTATCTATTATTATAAAGTTGAGTTAACTCTCTTCCTAGACCCTCCACGTCAACAATTCAAGTAACATCAGCGTGACACGTGCCTCTCTATTAATACACTGAGTTTTGTTTAATGGGTTACTCTTAACAATTTTTGGGCTTTCCCGTGTTGAAACTAGGGTTCATGTGTTCTTCGTTTTTGTTTCTAACCAAAGCGACGATGGTGTATTCAACAGTATTTCAACGATTCCCTAGATCAATGGTGTCGTTTCGTCTACGTTTCTCCTCTCCGGAACCGTTACAGAATGAATTTATTCACAGCCATTAACGAGGTTTTTAACTTCAACCCACACTGCAACCACGATTTCTTAATCATTGCGTCTTCCTCTCTTCAAGGCGGTGCATCACCAGCTATAAGAAGGTAGGCTTACACATTGTAAACATCATCCTCACGAATCCAAACAATACTTAATTTTTTTTTTCATTAGAATGGCGAAACTCAAGGTGGGTTCATATGTGTCTTAGTGAGATTAAAAGTTTTTACGAGATTTGAGAAACAATTGCCAAGTTCCCTACACATGTGCGGATCATGGTTCTTAGTAAAAACTTTTAATTGTTTGTCTTTGCTGTGCTCTGCTCTGCTCAGGTTTGGTGTCAACATTTTTTTTTACAGAGCAAAACAGAGACCATGAATGGTTATTCAAGGAAAAAAATCAGAAACTGAGTTTTCATCAAGCCTTGAGTCTTGAGTTCCTCCTTGCAGATTATCTGCTTCTGATCGCTTAAGAAGGTACACATATCTCCCAACACCATCTTATGCACACACACCCACAAAAAAAATATCTACTTTATTTGATGTTGGTTGGCTATCTGAGTCAGACTTTGCTTAATAGTTTTGATGTCTGGTTAATGAAAAGACTGGGTTCTGCACCCCAAGGATTGGATAAGCGGTAATCAAGATGCACATGAAGAGGTGATGAGAGCTTCAGAGACGCTAGAAAATCTGCAGCTTGATAGGAAAACTCAGAACCTAACATCATCTTGGAGCTAAGGCTTCCAAGCTTCTTTCCAATAAATCCGACTGTTTGATTGGTTTGATTGTGATGTAGAAATGTGTGGGATAGAACAAGTGAAGAAGAATGAAAAGATTGATATTTTATACATATAATGAAAGGTTACTCCTCATGCATAAAAAAATCTTAGTGGGTGATATTGTCTTGTATATGGTAAATCATAGCATCTACCTTATAATGGTCATGTCCCCTAATTTCCCATCAAAAATACAGTGAAAATAGGTGAGGGAAAGATGGAGCCACGGAGGAGATGGTGGCCGAAACAAATACAATGGTGATTTGGTGATGGTGATGTTGATTGTACATGTGGAGGTGACTGAATCGAAAAGACTGAAAAGTTATGTGTTCGTTGGTCCGAAAGAAAAGTTGAAAATGAAAAAGAAAAAAACAGAGAAAGAAAGAAAAAGAGAAGTGGTTACATCAATTATTTTAAGAAATGTTTTGACAAATAAAATAGAAATATATATTGACAAAAAAATAGAAATATATTAAATATTAGGACTTGTGGTCAACTTTTTTTGCTAGATAGTAAATTATAATTTTGTATTCATCATATATTTCCTTTATAATAACTATTAGAGTATCTTCAACCCACTATATTTTTATTTTAAAATAGAATTTGGAGTAAAAATGATCAACTTTACTTTATTTTTGATTCTATAATAGAATTAAAAATATGTCTACTCTATAAATAAGTAATTCATTTAATTTTTGTTCATCACTCTAATTTTCAATATAAAATTGAGTATCAATGTAATAGAATTGAATTATGTCACATAGTTACTCTATTATATAATTACTTTATTTTGAATTAAAGATATAAATATCGGTTACTATGAAATACAATGAATATATCACTTTATTAATTACAAAAAGTTAGAAGTCACTCTCTAAAGTCTAATGTTTACCACTAAAATAGTTATTACACGAATATCCCTTATAAAGTGCTCTATGTTTAAGCTGACGAGATTTCTGCACATCACACTCCAATAGTTTCAACTTTCAAGTGTCATCGTCATTTTGTAACGGCTCAACGTTATAGCAAAAAAGGTCAACTTTATTCGTAGTTGCCATTATCACGCAACATCAAATTGCTCAAGTTCAACGAATATAACATACCTCCTCAGTCCTCTCAATATAGGTTTGTATTAGGGTTACAAATTAATAAAAGATACATCAAATTATTTCTCTTTTAATTTTTTTTTTGTAAACTATTATTTCTCTTTTAACCATTTTGGTTTTGAACTATTTAATTATTCTTTGAAGTAGCAAGGCCAAAAAATTAGTCAGGAAAACATTTCTAGAAGACTCTATTTCTTACAGTGAAATCTGCCGTTTATAGTACTTTCACACTGACCAACCCTTTATGGATTTTGATTTGATTTATAAAATTAGTTATTGCATTCATCATGATTTATTGTTGTTTTGTCTATGTTTGATTCGACATCATGAAATAATTTTACATAATCATACTACACACACATATATACTACCAATATTATTATCTTTCTGTTCAATGTCTTAACTTGCATAAATGCATTTGGTGGAAATCTATGTCTCAGCTAATATTTAAATAAATGCCTGTAAATCAACTATGCGTTGGGTCAAATCTCATCTAAGCTTATTAATGGGTCAAAACAATTGATAAAAACATCATTGGATAGAATAAAATCATACAAATCTTAAGTATAACAGCATCTTATTTTGGAAGAAAAAATGTAAATGTTTTGTTTACTATTTACTCTCTCCGTTTTTGAATAAGTGTCACTTTGATATTTTTCACACAGATTAAGAAAATAACTGAAACATATGTAAATTGTTATTAATTACACATATTTGGTCAATAGTATTTCAGATAAATAAAATTATTTATAAAATCAATGCAGTTTGCAATTAATTTTCAGCTGAAAATAAGTATAATTTGCATTGAAATTGTAAAGTGACACTTTTTATATAACAAAAAATAAAATGACATTTATTATAAAACAGAGGAAGTATATGATTGTATTACTACGACATTTATCGATCAGCCCAAGAATTTAAATCCACGTATTGTAATATTTTATACATGTGCAAATGAATATTTTTTCTTTATGAACAATAAAAATAGACTTATATATCACTCCTATGTAAAAATTACGAGAGTTATATTCGAACTTAAATATACTTTCAACCACAAAGTGATGGTCTAATGGTATATGAATTTTAGAATTATTAAGCAATCCAGATTCAAAGGTATCTTAATACGTTCATTATCCCTAGTCTCTTTTTTCGGGTCTATTAGGGAAAATAAGAGACAGTCTCTTAACTTTTAACTAAAAAGGCTAAAAGACGTCTCTAATTTAGAAACGTCTCTTAGCTTTTTTAGTTAAAAGTTAAGAGACTGTCTCTTATTTTTTCTAAGAGACCCGAAAGAAGAGACTATGGATAATGATACTCTAACTTTGTAACCACACAGATATAGACCTATCTTACAGACTGTTTGAATAATCAAAGTGAAAATACATCAGTAGGCTATAATCCGATTAGTCAGCATCGTTCCATAAAGCTATGATATCACTAAGGTTTAAAAAAAAAAAACTTAGACATACTTTCTGAAGATGGCTTAATGTCACACTTCTTCAAAGTCCGTCGTCGGCTTTTAGTTCTCCATAAATAATTTTGATCAACGCTTTGGGACCCACGTGATGACTACATCAAGATTCTGATTGTTATCTATCCAATTAATTTTATTTCGCCTTTTTAAAATACTATGAACAAATAACGACCTATATGCTATATATACCCAACGCAACCACTGGAAGAATTATTCGATTTTAGTTTCGGTTATAATTCCTCCTTTCTCCACATGATGGATACATTCTCTTGCAATTCATATGAACAAAATCACGCCCCTTTCGACCATCACGATGATGATGTTGACATTGATCATCAAGAGGAGAGTGGATGGACAACTTATCTTGAAGATTTCTCAAAACAATACAGAACTCATCGTGAAGATAGCGATCATCAAGACAAGAGTTCTTGTTCGCTTCTTGGCGTCTCTCCTTCTCTGGTCTCAGATGCCGCCACTGATGCCTTTTCCGGCAGGAGTTTTCCAGTTAAAATTTCGGCGAAGTTGAAGTTTGGGAAAGCAAGAACCAAAAAGATTTGTGACGATGATTCTTTGGAGGACACGGCTAGCTCTCCGGTTAATAGCCCTAAGGTTTAAGACTAGTTAATTAATCCAATTAAAACATGATTTATGGTTGAAATTTTAATCCATAAAATTTCTTTTGTTTTTTTTTTCTTTTGGTTTATATCTTTAAATGATTTTTCAGTTTTAATTATATTTTAAAATATGATTGATTATAATGACTAGTTTACCTCCAATAATTTATCATGCCTTTTTATTATTAATCTTTCTTTGTAGTATCTCCATTTCTCGTAGTAAGAGAAATTTTTTAAAATTATGTGCATGATATTGAACAGGTCAGTCAGTCTGAACGTATCCAGACGCCTCCTAGAAAACATGACGACTATGTCTCTTCTAGTTTCGTTATGGTAATCTCCCCACTTTTCTTTCATACATATAAATTTATGTCAATCTATCCATTTTAATTTTTACTCATTTAATTAAAACCAATACAGAAAAGCGAAAGAAGATTTATTTTGATATTTTATTAAGACAGACCTGGTCCTCTGTATTATATATTAGCTACACTCAATATTTGTTTGTCTGATTATAAGGAAGGTTTCCATGATCTTCTCGAATTAATAATCTTTACATTATATTTGATAGATCTAACACATAAATATGTTTTTGATATGGTATTGACAGAGAAATACGAGCGGCATGGAGGATCATCAAATCCGCATCCAAGAAAGGGATGGACAAAATATGACGCTGATGGGGAATCTCATAGAAGGAAACAACAGCAACGACAATAATATGGACTTAAGAAGTAGAGGATTATGTGTCGTCCCTATTTCCATGTTGGCTAACTTTAATGGTCGCTTTTGAATGATAATCAGTTCTGAATCAAAGCATCCTTATAAATTGGGTGGTGTTTATATATGTACCCATCTTCTACGTACTTGCTTCTTTTCTTTTTTCTTTTCTTTTTTCTTTTTTTTGTTCAAAAGGATTACATACTTGCTTGTTGCATGTACACCGTGGTATGTGCTTAATGACATTTGTATAGTTTGTTTACATCTATATATATAACTAAGCTAAGAAGAAAAAAGCTAGGTTAAGATCTACGTCTTGTGCATGATGAATATTATGTATATAAATTATTTTTACATATTATTATTTATTTTTGTTCATTTACATAGCATGAAATAAGAAATATATTAAATAATTGAGAAAGAAGCAACTATTATGTATATAAATTATTTTTACATATTATTATTTATTTTTGTTCATTTACATAGCATGAAATAAGAAATATATTAAATAATTGAGAAAGAAGCAACTATTATGTATATAAATTATTTTTACATATTATTATTTATTTTTGTTCATTTACATAGCATGAAATAAGAAATATATTAAATAATTGAGAAAGAAGCAACTATTATGTATATAAATTATTTTTACATATTATTATTTATTTTTGTTCATTTACATAGCATGAAATAAGAAATATATTAAATAATT
Organism: Brassica carinata; assembly: GCA_016771965.1. Taxonomy (NCBI): domain Eukaryota; kingdom Viridiplantae; phylum Streptophyta; class Magnoliopsida; order Brassicales; family Brassicaceae; genus Brassica; species Brassica carinata. Next base: position 7,331,727 of record CM028692.1, read on the forward strand.
GAGAAAGAAGCAACTATTATGTATATAAATTATTTTTACATATTATTATTTATTTTTGTTCATTTACATAGCATGAAATAAGAAATATATTAAATAATTGAGAAAGAAGCAACTATTATGTATATAAATTATTTTTACATATTATTATTTATTTTTGTTCATTTACATAGCATGAAATAAGAAATATATTAAATAATTGAGAAAGAAGCAACTATTATGTATATAAATTATTTTTACATATTATTATTTATTTTTGTTCATTTACATAGCATGAAATAAGAAATATATTAAATAATTGAGAAAGAAGCAACTATTATGTATATAAATTATTTTTACATATTATTATTTATTTTTGTTCATTTACATAGCATGAAATAAGAAATATATTAAATAATTGAGAAAGAAGCAACTATTATGTATATAAATTATTTTTACATATTATTATTTATTTTTGTTCATTTACATAGCATGAAATAAGAAATATATTAAATAATTGAGAAAGAAGCAACTATTATGTATATAAATTATTTTTACATATTATTATTTATTTTTGTTCATTTACATAGCATGAAATAAGAAATATATTAAATAATTGAGAAAGAAGCAACTATTATGTATATAAATTATTTTTACATATTATTATTTATTTTTGTTCATTTACATAGCATGAAATAAGAAATATATTAAATAATTGAGAAAGAAGCAACTATTATGTATATAAATTATTTTTACATATTATTATTTATTTTTGTTCATTTACATAGCATGAAATAAGAAATATATTAAATAATTGAGAAAGAAGCAACTATTATGTATATAAATTATTTTTACATATTATTATTTATTTTTGTTCATTTACATAGCATGAAATAAGAAATATATTAAATAATTGAGAAAGAAGCAACTATTATGTATATAATTAAATAGGAGTTAACACATAAATCAAAGCAATCATTCTTGTTTATTACAATAATTTTTAGGGGTTGATAAATAAATCAAAACAATCATTTTTGTTTATTTTATATGGTAAATACTTAAATTTAAATGATATCCACACATGAGTATATATTTTAATATAAATATTTATTTATTGAGGTTTTCAACTCATATTATTTTATTGATATTTGTATATTTTCTGTAAAAATAAATTTAAACCATTAATTATGAATTTTTCAATGTGAGATTTTTAAAAGTTAATAATTTATAATCTTTTAAAAAATTAATGCAAATTAACATATATATATAATCTGAATATCTATTAAATGACACTTCATATTCATATGAATTTATGATCATTTGTCTCTTGTTATAAAAAATTAAAAAATTCTCACAAAATTTTCAGTGTGGAACTTTTAACAACTTTAGTAATTTATAAACACTTTACAAATTCAAAATATAAGATATAAGAATAAATGTAAATATTTATTATATAGTTAATGTGATTTTTTAATTTCTCTTAATAACATAAAATTAAACAAAAATGATAGAAGACACAAAAATTATCATCAAAATAATTTTATTTAATTATTATATATATTAATCATATTAGGTAATTTTGTATTTTTATTTAATGAAAGAAACGAAGAATATTTCTTTGTATACTAATCAATTTGATAGTTAGTTTAATAAATATTATAATATATATTTAGATGACCAAAAAAATATTTAGATAACCAATCTATTTTCTAAAATTTCTAAGAATCATCGGTAGTGATAGATACGTGGTTACCTCAAATGTTGTAATGCTTATTGATTGATATATAAGAGATTAAGTGCATATTGCTGGACGCTGGAATACTACGTTAAAGGATACAACCCAAATATTTGTATGCATTTCTAAGAACTATACCATCTCATAATTCATAAAGCTTGTGAAAGAAAGCTTCGGCAAACAGACGTTTTTTATATCTCTAAAAAGTTCTGAGAGAGTTGTATCTAGGTTAATTAAGTATATATATATATATATATATGTATATACTTTTTTTGTCAACGACTATGCGTATATTTTTTTGTCAACGACTATGCGTATATTTTGTGGGTATTATTTGAATGGTAAGGCCAACTTAAATTTCGTTTAATGTGGATGTGATAGATCGACTATACAAACGAAAAATTTAATATCTTCACAGAAAGTTCGTCCTTTTGAAAATAATTAGAAAATTAGGAGCCAATATAATATTTATCAATCTCACAAATTTATTAATCTATACGTACATTTATATTTATATATTCAAAATTATATTTATGGTTGAACATATCAATTCAAACTGACAAAATGTAAGAAGAAGAGAAAAAACTGATAACATATTTGGCACACTATATTTTATTATATGAACTCTTAGCCGTCCCAGCTCCAATACTTATTAGTATATACTGACGCTAACATATAGTATATGATCAAACTACATTATCCAAATATGTTATGCATGCATATATCTCTCTCTATATATCTGTATACAATATCCACGCATATCTCATAAGTCATATATGTATACATATATGTATACATATATGACTAAAGATGGTGGGAGAAATGATGGATGCAGATCTGGATAGATGATAGACTTTCTTCCTTTGAATAAATGTATTTTAGCAACAAAAAAAAACTTATATATAGGTTAACGGCATCTCAAATTTGGTTAAAAAAATTATAACTCTACGTCCAACGTTAATGGGCCGTCCACGCCTACTCACTCAGCCCCTGGATTCTTTCTCATCTAACAAACGGTATGTTAATTTATCTAAATGTTTGAAATCATTATCTACTGACCATGCAATCACCACGTGACTTTTCTCCGTGTTTTGGTCTCACTCACACAGTATCATGAATCACTTTTCGATAGATCACCTATCCTTCTACTATTCCAGTTCAAGCACGCTTAAATTTGGAGTTCTTTCTGGATGTGCTCCCGAAAAAGTAAGTATACTTTGATGATATAGGTAAGTAAATCAATTCTCTTAAGCTTTTCCATATATAACAATTCGGGATGTGATAATTTATCCCCTCTCAAAGAACGCAACGTCCTTGTTATGCCTCAAGACAAGTCTCAAGACGCCTCATAAGATGGCTAACCAGTTCTGATACCACTTATAACGTCCCAACCGCCCACGGCTAATGGACCGACCATGCCCGCTCACTCGGCCTGTGGACCTCCTTCCATTTGACGGGTGGTGCGTTAATTTATCTGAAGGCTCAAATCATTGTTTACTGATTCTGCAATGACCTTTTTCCTTTTTTGGACCTCACATACACGCTATCGCTGATATTACGTGTACACGCACACCAATTAACCTAATGTGCACACTACCACAATCGAATGGTATGTCGATGCAGCACTTTAGGATCGAATCCACAGAGACCAACAATTACACTTTATCTTTATTGGATCAATATTAAGCTAAAACAATATGGGGGTTTTGAGTTTTGAGTGCTGTAACAAGCAGCAAATAAAATAATGTAAATGTAAATTCAATTTTAAGAGATTGCTAGCCTAGGGTGGTTTGATCGGGTGCTAAACAAGTGTGAGCCAAACAATTATTCAAGTTCAGTTAAAGACCAGTCTAGAACTCGGACCACTTAAGATAGATCAGCCCACTGTCGTGGTGCTTCACCTTTTATCAATCGATCTCAGTACCTAAATTGTCGTTTGGACTGAGACGCGATGACAAACATTAAGATCAAGTCCAATCTGTTCACAAAACACCCTAACATCTACTTTCGCTGGTTAGGGATATGATGCTCATTCAAGTTATGTCTAGCAACCTATAACACTTTTGATGAATAGATTAAACCTAGATTCAGGCACTAAGTAGCTAGTTTAATGCAAGCTTTAAGAACAATAGTGAATGAAGACAACTAATTTATAACTTATTTATGTCAAGCTCACGGATCTAACACACAAACACCCTAGACTAAGCAAGCTGACTACTCAGCCATGGACAGAGAAAACACAGAGATGAAGACTGAAATAAACATGGATATGATTGCAAAATAAGTAGAGATAGGGTTCAGGATAATCTTCTCTATGGAGAGAGAGATGGAGCCGTCTCCCTTTTACAAACTAGCAAATCCAAAAGTATCAAAGCTCTAGAGTCTGGTTTCTCTCTAAAAAAGTAGCGTAGTATGATGTAGAAAAATAGAAAAAAAAGTTATATCAAAGCCACAGGCGGCCAGAGAGAAAAACAAGGTAATTAGGGCAAATCCCGAGATGTTGTATTTTCCTTATTCGTCGGGAACAACCTCGGGATCACTCCGTCTGCTTGTTCCGCTTGATCGGGAACAGTCATCAGACTGTTCTACGTGAAAATCACCAAACTGCACTGATTTCTACCTCTTTTGCTCCAATCAGGTCCATCTCCCATCCAGTGCAACTCCAGACCTGTAATGACTCGAAAAGGACTAGAAAGACTCGATAAAGACTTGAAAACCAATTAGAAAACATATATACAATGATGTATAAAATACCATATATCAATTCCCCCAGACTTAGATCCTTGTTTGTCCTCGAACAAGGCCAAGTACCAAGAACAGGGAGAAAGGTTTGAAAGTGTGGGAACTCTCCTATTCTCAGCAACCATACTTTAACCACGAATCTCTGAACCATACAAGCAGTAAAACTAAGACAACACACCCTTACTGAAACCCCACTGACCGTTGTTCGAAGATCAGCTCCATACTCTACATCTCAAACCTGAAAAAGCAACACTATCGAGACAGAACTCCCTACATTCATTTAAGAGCAGCGTGAGCTTCTCATCACAGGCACTATTCAGGGTAGACGGTCTAAGTGTGGAACATGCTATTTAATGGTGGAGCTAAGAGTGTTTAGGGCTACCATTTTTTTGTAGAGGATGCAGGATATCGCGCAAAACTGTAAGAGAGGACGGATCCATTGATGTCCACAGCCTCTAGTCGTGTTTGCTTTCTCTGGAACAATCGCTTCCGCTTCAGATCAGCCATCGACCGCTTCGGTTCATCCGCCGCTCCTCATCCCTTCAATTTGATACTCACTCTTCTGCTCGACTTTTCCAGTGGCTCATGATTCCTTGAATTCTTCTCCTTATCCATCACCATATACTAAATAAAACGAAAAGATAGATTTTTTTTTTCTTTTTTTTTTTTTTTAAATTTTTTTTTTTTAAATTTTTTTTTTTTTTTACAAAAAGAGATGGTGAGATAACGAAGAAGGAGGTAATATGTAGTGTTAAGGATGCCACTGGTGAATCTGATTCGCACCATTCTGGTTCTCCACCCCTGCTCTTACGCAGTTCATTGGTTATGGGGCGGTTGCTCCCTTAATCTGCTTGTTCTCCTTTCTTACTGAATTTCTGCAGCAGTAACGAGTAAGAGGCTGTGTCGATCCTTTCCTCTCCGACCTTTTTGCACATATCTGCACATATAACACTGAAATACAAATGCATGAAGGTGGAATAAAGGCTAAGGTGCAGGGTGGGAACTAGCTAAAGATGAGCTAGCCACTCAGGAACAGCAAGATGGATATAAAGGATAAGAAGTCCTGAGTGTAGGTCTCGTTTCCCTGATCTAGTGCCCATAACGAGAAGAATTTCAGTCAAGATTCGGTTTAAGTTAGGTGGAGTTAAGTCTACCCAGTGTAACCTGATCAGCCGAGAACTTCTGGAGAATCAAGTGAGATATGTCAGGGTGTTCCAGGTCCACGTGTGTGTCTTTCGCCACTGCTAAGGTCACTGAATAAGATAGCTAAAGCACGAGGTGGTTAGTGATCAACACGGAATAAGGTCCTAATTCCCACAAAGTTTTGACTGACTCGATCTTAAAAACTGACAAAAAAATGACTCAAAAGATAAACAAAAGAAAGAAACGAGTTAGTAAACGACGAAGACCCTCCCCCAGACTTACTTCACAACGTCTCGGTGTGAAAATAAATCAGAGAGAAGGTGAAAACAAGAACAAACATTTTTTTGTCGAGATACTTACCTGGAACAGGTGCTCCGAAAAATTATGGGTGTTCCATCGCTAGATTTTCACCTGAACCCATAATTTTTCTAAGTATCTCGGATTTTTCTGCTTTTTGACCTGAGACTCAATAACTAAAACAAAAATAAGCAAAACAAAAATAAAACCAAGTTATATTTACACTTACCAGTGGGTTGCCTCCCACCAAGCGCTTGGTTTAAGTCACTAACTTGACTTGGTGACATGGATCAGTCGGGTTGAGCGTGAGGACTTGTTCCAAAACAAGCTCCACAATCAGACATGTTCAGCTTCAAAACTCTGCTCAACAATCCCTTCACAGCAACTTCTCCTTTCTCTTTCAACTCATCAGTGAGAATAACTCTGACTTTAGAGAAAGGTTTAGAGGTACCTTTGCACTTTACCTCATACTCAATGGATTTCTCATCACACAAGAGAGATATTAAAGTCATTGTAGGGCCGCCCTTGACCCTTTTCTTCTGGACTTTTTCATTCACCCTTGCATTCCCACTGAGTTTCTTGGTTTCGGTGTGAGGATCTCCATCGAGGACTTCTTCGATCTCACTCTTATCACCAAACTCATTCTTAGGAAAAAATTTCAGCTGTTCTCCACTAACTACTGAGATGCTGGAGGCGTATCTGATTTGTGATCTGGTTGGGACAGCCTTGTAGAAAACCTTCTTGTTGATGTTGGAGAAGGAGACTCTCTTATTAGGCATGTCGACGATTGCTCCCACTGTAGCCATAAATGACCTTCCAAAGATCAAAGGCATCTCGTGTTCCTTGCTCATATCAACAACCTGAAATTCGGTATGGAGCATACAGTCTCCTACTTGGACAGGAAGGTTGCGAATGGTGCCATAAGGGACTGCTCTGGAAGAGTTTGCAAAAGCCAGAGTCACCAGAGAAGGCTCAACATCAACAATGCCAGCTGGTCTATGATTTCCTTTGAGACAAGATTCACACATGATCCGGAGTCACAAAGAGCTTCCTTGAATTCCACTCTAGCAATGGAACATGGAAAAACAAACTTTCCAGGGTCATCAACCTTAGGCAATACCTTCAGTGGGGGTGTAGACAGTGCTTTGATATAGAGGGCTTTAATCTCCTCTTGAGTCTCTCTCGCAATGTTTGAAAACATATGCAATGGACGAATCTGCCAAGCATCTTCAAATGCAAGCTCTTTAGGAAGCCTTCTCACCATTTTGTTAAAGCCAGCCAACTGTTTCGCACTAATAGGATCCATCCGATGTTTAGGTGGAATTGGATAGGAACCTTAGGAACATAGACTCGCACTGGTGGAGTCTCGGTAGGTTCGTTGGGAACAGTCGCTTCAGAGCTAGTAGACCGTTATGTTCTCTCTTCTCGCCTAAAGCGGTTCCAGCGAACAGCTTGCTCTGTTTTCCTTCCCTCATCTTTCTCACATCTCAGATCTGTTGCATTCTGATGCATCACACTCTTTCCACGAAGGGTTTCTTGCTGCCTCTTAACAGCTTCAGCAGTTTGAGCAAGTTGAACATCAATCTTCTTTATGTGGTTACTCCGCGGTATCATATTTTGTATTCAGGTCGGTGAACATGCTGTCCATCTTGGTGTTGATGTTCGTGGTAACCTGATTCAGTGCCTTGACCTGAATCTGCTGGCTCGAGCAACTGTTGCATCATCATACCCGGACTCTTCAGCTCATCGGTTCACTGTTCGGCGGCTGAAACAACTTGCTGGTTGCTCTGCGATTGTTGCTGGTTCTGGTTCTCAAACTGTCCAGCCGTAGCTTGCTCCATGCTGAAGACGGTCCTTGGTTGTTTTAAGTAGCTGATCAATCTTGGCTGTCAGCTCATCTATCTTCCGGTGTCAACAGTGTTTCCTTTCTTGGAGCGATCGCTCTCCGGTCTTTGTTGGCTGAACTAGCAGCCATGTTCTCAATCAGTTTAAACGCTCCATCGCTGGTCCGAGTCATGAAGTCTCCATTGCTCAAGAGTTTAGAGCACCTTGGTATTTCCAATCCACTCCATCATAGAAAATGCCCAAGAGGTAATCATCATCAAATCCATGGTGAGGGCATTCTCTGCGGTAGTCATTGAAGCCCCATGCATCACAAAAGGCTCATCATGGAGCTGTCGAATGAGGTGATCTTGTTCCTCAATGCAGCTGTTCTCGCCTTAGAATAGAAATGATTGAGGAAAGCTGAACGGACCTGTTCCCATGAAGTGAGAGAACTGGTAGGGAGGGAATTCAACCACCGTGCAGCTTTTCCATCAAGAGAGAATGGGAATAGCATGCACTTGATGTAGTCTGGTGGCACACCATTCGCACGAGTGAAACTGCAGACCTTTTCAAAATTCTCAATATGCTCCATTAGCCCTAGGCATTCGGGTATTCGGTTCGGTTCCGGGTAAGAACCATTCGGTTCCGGATATATCGGTTAAATCATTCTTATACCCAATAGGTACTTATGAGATTTCGGTTCGGTTTCGGTTCGGTTTCGGTTTGATTTCGGTTTGGTTCCGGATACCCGTTTAATATGTGAATCAAATATATATATACAAAATATTTTAGTTAACATGTTAATTCAAGTGGTCTAGCGGTTACATACTTGCATATTCGTTAATTAAACAAGAATTTGAGTCACTAAGATGTTAATTTTATAAGTTTTCATTGTATTTTAATATAGAATTACTATATATATGTATAATATAAGAGAGTAGGTAAAAGATAATGTGGTATGGTGGTAACAATGTTTTCACTGATCCTATCGAACATGGATTCGAATGTGCTTGATAACATTTTACCTTATATTAGAAAGTTGAAACTTTATTTTTCGGATATTCGGATACCCATTCGGTTTTCGGTTCGGTTCCGGTTCGGTTCCGGTTTGATTTCGGTTTGGTTCGGATACCGTTTAATATGTGAATCAAATATATATATACAAAATATTTTAGTTAACATGTTAATTCAAGTGGTCTAGCGGTTACATACTTGCATATTCGTTAATTAAACAAGAATTTGAGTCACTAAGATGTTAATTTTATAAGTTTTCATTGTATTTTAATATAGAATTACTATATATATGTATAATATAAGAGAGTAGGTAAAAGATAATGTGGTATGGTGGTAACAATGTTTTCACTGATCCTATCGAACATGGATTCGAATGTGCTTGATAACATTTTACCTTATATTAGAAAGTTGAAACTTTATTTTTCGGATATTCGGATACCCATTCGGTTTTCGGTTCGGTTCCGGTTCGGTTCCGGTTTTTCGGATATAGAAATATAGGAACCATTCGGGTATTTGAGGATTTCGGTCCGGTTCCGGTTTCGGATATTTTGCTTCGGTTCCGGTTCGGTTTTTCGGATCCGGTTTTTTTGCCCAGGGCTATGCTCCATTGGAATTTCTGCAGAGAGACCAGAGAACACTTTTCTCTGCACCAGATCAATCAAAGCAGGCTTGATTTCGAAGTCCTGCCTGGTGCAGGTGGAGGAACAATGGCGAGCACATAGTAGGGATGTTACGCGGAAGGTTTCCTTAATCGAACAGTCATACGCCAGCCTCGCTGAGCGAGAGCAGCCTGTTGAGCAGCATCTTGTTGAGCTTGGATGGTCTGCTGCACCTGAAGCATCTGCTGTTGCATCAGTTGTATTGCTGCAGCGAGATCATCCTGATGGCCGTGATCACCCATGGTGGTGTTGGTCGGCCTTGGCTGTTGTCTGTTCTGTCTTTCTAACCTTGCTAGCTCCTGGTTGCTGAATGTAACTAGTTCTCCTTGTGCGTTTCTCCGAGTATGTCTACTGGTCATGCACCTGGAGCATTAGCTGCAACAAAAAGGGTAAAGCAAGTTAGAGGTCTTAGACTAAATAAATAACCGAAAAATAAAGGTAAAAATGATGGTCCCCGGCAACGGCGCCAAATTGATATTACGTATACACGCACACCAATTAACCTAATGTGCACACTACCACAATCGAATGGTATGTCGATGCAGCACTTTAGGATCAAATCCACAGAGGCCAACAATTACACTTTATCTTTATTGGATCAATATTAAGCTAAAACAATATGGGGGTTTTGAGTTTTGAGTGCTGTAACAAGCAGCAAATAAAATAATGTAAATGTAAATTCAATTTAAAGAGATTGCTAGCCTAGGGTGGTTTGATCGGGTGCTAAACAAGTGTGAGCCAAACAATTATTCAAGTTCAATTAAAGACCAGTCTAGAACTCGGACCACTTAAGATAGATCAGCCCACTGTCGTGGTGCTTCACCTTTATCAATCGATCTCAGTACCTAAACCTGCCGCTTGGACTGAGACGCGATGACAAACATTAAGATCAAGTCCAATCTGTTCACAAAACACCCTAACATCTACTTTCGCTGGTTAGGGATATGATGCTCATTCAAGTTATGTCTAACAACCTATAACACTTTTGATGAATAGATTAAACCTAGATTCAGGCACTAAGTAGCTAGTTTAATGCAAGCTTTAAGAACAACAGTGAATGAAGACAACTAATTTATAACTTATTTATGTCAAGCTCACGGATCTAACACCCAAACACCCTAGACTAAGCAAGCTGACTACTCAGCCATGGACAGAGAAAACACAGAGATGAAGACTGAAATAAACATGGATATGATTGCAAAATAAGTAGAGATAGGGTTCGGATAATCTTCTATGGAGAGAGAGATGGAGCCGATCCCTTTACAAACTAGCAAATCCAAAAGTATCAAAGCTCTAGAGTCTGGTTTCTCTCTAAAAAAGTAGCGTAGTATGATGTAGAAAAATAGAAAAAAAAGTTATATCAAAGCCACAGGCGGCCAGAGAGAAAAACAAGGTAATTAGGGCAAATCCCGAGATGTTGTATTTTCCTTATTTGTCGGGAACAACCTCGGGATCACTCCGTCTGCTTGTTCCGCTTGATCGGGAACAGTCATCGGACTGTTCTACGTGAAAATCACCAAACTGCACTGATTTCTACCTCTTTTGCTCCAATCAGGTCCATCTCCCATCCAGTGCAACTCCAGACCTGTAATGACTCGAAAAGGACTAGAAAGACTCGATAAAGACTTGAAAACCAATTAGAAAACATATATACAATGATGTATAAAACACCATATATCAATCGCGAATCACTTCCCGATAGATCACCGATCTTTCCATTATTCCAGTTCAAGCACGCTTAACTTTGGAGTTCTAAATAGATGTGTGCCGGAAAAGATAAGTGCATCTTGGTGACATAGATAACCAAATCAATTTTCTTAAACTTTTCCACATATATCAGAAATCGGGATGTTATAAAAATTGAGGTCAAAATCTGATTTTTTAAAAATATATATATTTCGTGCATCCATTAGCCAAAACTTCGTGTTAGGTGATCGATCAAGTCCTCACAAGTCACCAATAATTATTTCTTAATAAACTAATATAAAAGATTTGAAACCTAAAATAACATCCATCACAAATACAATATATGAATAAATCCGTTTTGGTCTTTGATTGAAGATGTTTTATGTTTTCGTTTTGTTCCGAGACGTGTTAGATGAAACGTCTAATCAAATTTGTTATGATTGGATGTAATTATAAATTCTACTTAAAGTTGATTTATATATTCAATTAGTTCCTTTCAAGTTCGATTAAGAAGCTTTTAATTATAGTTGTCTTTTGCTTAATTTTAATTATAGTTTTGCATGTTAAAAAGGGCATCGGTTACGAAATTTAACCTTTCTGGTGTTGATCTTATACACCAGAAGAATGTTCAGTATTCAATGAATTCAATAATTTCACAGCTGCTCAACATGCTCCAGAGACGCTCACGATATGATGTTGCAAAGTTGATCATACATCACTTAAATTAGTTATAAAATAATTAAGGATGAGCGTTTGAATATCCGTTGTTTTTATTTTAGAACTAGATATATAAATCACAACTGGATATTTACAAATTTTAATCCGGATTCGGATAGAATTACTGAGGATTCGGATAAAGTTCAGATACCCATTTACTTATTTAAAAATCCTTAAAATATAAATAAAATAAAATACGACATATAAATTGGAATAACTTATCGGTAAGTATTGTGCACATTGTGGTAATTTAGACTAACAAAATGTAAACATTCCTCACCTGGTTTAACAGGAAACAGAACAACAAATATAATAAGAACATGAATCATTGTGTAATCAAAGCCAAAAACACCAAATTCCAAATATCCATACAAAGAAGCAAACCCAGCTGCCCCAAACTTTTCAAACCCAATTATTACGTAGAAGAAAGCGAACACAGTGACAAAGATAAACTTATTAATTGCCTTTTCTTTTTTCTTGTACTAGGGTGTCCAAAGATATAATAAAGATAGTGTGGTTGCCAATTTCTTCTGCGAAGATGCCAAACCGCCTTGGCCGCACCGCCGCAACGAACGTCTGTCTGTCTTACATTCTAGACTTGGCGACCACAAGGCTAGTCCCTTCGCCCATTCCAGCAGCTCCCGGCCTCGTCCAGCTCTCTTTGAACTGTTCCTCAGTAACACCTACATGCCAAAAAACATCATTTAAGGGGAAAAATAAATATAAATTTCTTGTAGTACGATACATGGTGAAACGAGTGAACGTAACCGCATGCAGAAATAAAATGCTATACATGTAAATGTCAGAATATTATTATGTAAGGCATTTTATAAGTATCTACAATGACAGTAATTATAAGTCCTATAGAAAAGAATCACTTGTCTCGACCAACCGGACGAATCTTCAACAACTAAACTATTATGGTTGGTCCGTGGTCGATATAAAAATGTGACGTGCAATATCTTTTAGCAAAGACAAAAGGTAACATATAAACTTATTTTCTTTATCCTATCTTAAGACCATCTTACTTTATTTTTTTTTTATCAAAATAGAATAATTCTACAATGAAATTGAATTCTACTTCAATAGTACTTTAGCTTATTCTATTATAGAGTAAAAGATAGAGTATGGTAAGAACATTTTAATTCTACTCTATTTTAAAATGCAAAGAAAATAAGACTGAAGATGCTCTAAAAGCGAATATAAAAACTGATTTCACAATTTGCATTTCATGTAAATTCCGCATACGCCATTTAGATAACTATTCCCTTTCACAAACTCTAATTTCCTTACTATTAAGTGTGTGTGCAAATTAAACAAAAAAAAAAGTATATTACCTTTGCCCATGGCTGCAGTGGAGGAGATTCCACCTTGGACGGTCTTCAGATAACGATCATAGTAATTAGCTCCTGACCATTTCTGATGAGCCAATGTGTCAACCCCATTGCTCCTCTCTTCTCTCTGTATCCTCTCGACATAAGCTAGCATTCCTCTCCTCGCGTAATCCTTAGCAAACGTATCGACCACAAGAGCATCCGCATGGAAACCCGCAAGGGTTATGAACTGCCAGCAATAACCGAGCCTAGCGATCCGCGGAATGAACTCCATCATCTGCTGATCCGTCATACCAGAAGCGTCCCAGTTGAAGGATGGGGAGAGGTTGTAGGCGAGCATTACCTCTGGTGTCTTGGACTTGACTCCTTCTGCGAATTGGGTGCATTCGTTGAGGTCAGGGCTTGCGGTTTCCATCCAGATGAGATCAGCTACCTGTGCAAAGGCCCAGCCTCGAACCACGGCTGCTGTGACCGAGCCTTGGAACCGGTAGAATCCTTCTCTGGTTCTGGGCAAGTCCCAGTCCCAGAAAAGATCAGTCACACCGAGTTTTGCTGCTAATTCTCGGCCTTGCTCGTTTGACAGGCAGTTCTCATACCTGATTAGTCCAATGGGTTTCAATTGCATTAGCTAGTGTAAAACTGTAATGCTATTGATAAACATCAACATTGTAAAGCTTCTTTATAAATAGGAATAAGATTTGCCCATTACATACGAATATTATTTGTAAAGAACTTAACAGTTAGTGCTAAATGAAACAACACTTCATATAAACTTCAATGCAACTGGCACACCAAAATAATTATTTCGTTCGTTAAACTTAAATCTAACAACATTTTGTATTTCAGATTAAATACTACCGCTTCGTTATGTGATTATCATAACTAGAACGTGCACAAAACCAAATTCTTAATTTGGGTAAAAATGTTAATTATAATAAATAGTTCCAAACTACAAGTCTATAACAGTTAACCAAGGATATAGATGTTCGGAAAAATTCTTATCCATTACCTTGCATGGTTTAGCCACTCGTTCACTCTCCGGCTCTTCTCATTCTCACTTAGGTTCATGCGCTTGAGAGCCTCCACGACAGCGTCCGAGAAAGTCATGAGACGGGCTGAGCTGAGCCATTGATCCTCAATCGCTTGCAACGCTGGACCGTTCTTGCCTACAGCCATTCCCTCGGCAAGAAGCGAGGACAAACTCTTGCCTCTAAGGGTCGGGTTAGTGACACCAAGGATGAACTGATGGTCCCTCGAGTCAATGTTCGACTGGATCAAAGTAGCCGCCACCGCATCCGTTCTAGCGACCAGAACGGTCTCTGTGCCCATCACATCGAACTGGAGCCGAGCCGCGACTAGGCGGTTGATGTGTTCACTTACAGCCACGAGGACTTTTCCGGCCATGTGGCCACACTTCTTGGTGACGGAGGACTGGTCCTCGATGTGGACCCCAGCTGCGCCTCTCTCGACGAAGAGCTTGCATAGTTTGACGGTGGCGGTAGTGCCACCGAAACCGGTGTCTCCGTCGGCGATGATGGGCTTCAAGTAGTCCACGAACGGAGTTTTTGCTCTTTCTTCTCTGCTCATGCTCATTCTCGCCTCCCTCTGTTTTCTGCGAGAGACCCATTTGATGTTGTAATTAGATTACTATCCTAGTGTTAATAAAACATTACTATATGTCTCACATGATCCATGATTGTCTTTAATGGTCTTTTTTTTGAGCAACTGTCTTTAATGGTCTAAAAGCGTATTTTTGGGATTAAAATCGGCTGCATGCATGCAATGTTACAGACCTAACTTGAAAGCTCCTCACATTATCCACAATTGATTTAGGTAATGGTATCTAAACAAAAAATTTGGAGGCTAAATGTTGGACTGGTCCACGTTTAATTTTAAGCTTATCGAAAAGAAAAGAATTCTATTATTTTATTTCGGAGAATTCATTACAAATTTGGCCTCAATTAGAACGTGTAGAAACTACAGTTTGACAGACTATCCAATTATCTTAAGTCGTGGCAACGTAAATCCTCGAAAGAAGCAATTTCATGATCGACACCGACGAAAGCCATAATAGATAATTACTTTGACTATTTTTTGACACGAGGTATTTGCTACCAAAGTTCACGTTACTTTTAATTCAAAACTTATTTTCATAGCAGGTAGCCAATATCAAGGTTCTAGTAATTAAGAAAAGTATACACCATTAGCCATAAGATAACTGCAATTCACTTTTTGATTATATAAATGCAATTGAATAATTGAATAATGTATTAGTAACTAAAAATTACCTGTCATGGTACTGCTGAGCGAAGAAGAGATGTTCGACCTTGTTAGGAACGGTATCGTATGGATAGTCAGCAAGATCCGGACCAGGCTCGTTAGTGGAGGTGTGAGTAGACGAGCACTGCCAACCAGAGACATATATGGTGTCCAAATGTTTAGCCATCATGGTCACCTGAACAGGGTCCAAGGCACCGAACGTACGAGACGCAGTGCCGTTAGCTTGGTGGCTCTTGAGCGTTCTCCACAGCTTCTTAGCCATCTCGTTCGAAGCATAACCTTGTTTGAGATGGCCACGTAGAGCCACCACGTCACGGGCCGTGTAAGGACGCCTTGTGAGCTTGAACCTCTCTGAGCTCCACCAAGTCTGCACTTCCGCAACTTCCGCCTCGAATCTCCCTTCCTCTTCCATTATCTGATATATCATTCGCATATTAATTTTATTTGGTAAAGGACTTAGCCAGCTTTGTAACCTACATAATCAAATAACTAAAAATATCATAACGTAACATTGATGAGATGATTTAGTGTTGCTATACCATAGAGGGGACAGAGAAAGATGCAGCCATGGCTTCAACTTTTATGAATTGGAAATGATTTTGCTTTCTAAGGACTTATGAAACTAGAGAAGATTCAAGCATGTTGCTCTTCTTGCCTTTCTTCCCCTTTTATACTAGTTTCTGAATTAAAAACTTACTATTTTATGAGAAAATACAAACATATATATTTTAAAATGAAATATTTAAATCTATTTACTGAAAAAGTTACTTGTGCTGGGTATATGTCTCTCTCTAGTTGGCCTAAATTTTTGTTTTCTCAAAACTTGAATAATTGTGACACGTACGAGTGAATTATGGCAGAACCGAATTATCATTAGACATCCTTTATCGTCTCTTTCTCTCGATCCCATTCTGGAAAAGAAATCTGAGATGTATATATAGTTTGGTGCGAACCAGAGTTGCACAAGGATTTATGATACAGTTACAGCCAGATATATGTGCTGGTCCATGTAAGTATGCATTGCGTGTATTGGATATAGAACCCGGTTTAGCTTAAACCTTTATTAGATTGGTTTAGTTTCCTTTAGCTAACCAATGTATATTGAATAGATTGGTTTAGTTTTCTTTAGCTAACCAATGTGTATATATCACTCCGTAACAAACTTCAGTGAATCAAGAAGTTCATTTTCACTTTACTCAATAGCCCGAGATCTTGCATGTTGCCATATGATCTAATAATCAGTTTAGTTAAATCACAAACTTCAGCCGAAAGAGTAGATCTGTCGGCAAACTGGGTGCAATTAACTAAGGAAGAACAAAAATATCTTACGTTATTTAGTTTCCAGAGAATTCTATACATGCATTGGCGAACCTACATAGAGTAGGAAGGGTGCAACTGCCCCCATAAAGAAAATACAAGTTTGTTTAAATGCAATAAAATTTAGTGTATGTTATAGTTTTGTTCGTAAAAAAACTATTATTTGCACCCACTGAAGAAAATATCAAATAACCCTTTGTTTATTTTCATTGTTTTTGCCCCCACTCATTATATTTGCTAGATTCGCCACTGTATACATGCACAATTGTTTCGAACGTGTCGTCTTACCAACCTCACACGTTTGATCAGTAAACTTGCAAAATGTTGATCAGTTTTATTTTACCATAATATAATTATTGAATTGATCATAGTCATTACCAACACACAATAGATGAGCAACATCATTATAGGCTTATATAGCAATAGTAAATTACTAACACATTAATTAGTTTTGGTAATTATACATTTCAGGTGCCGTAGGTAATTGTTGAACATTAATTAGTTATTGCAGCATCAAATCGATCCAACTTTACCCTGTCTTTAGCATGCTAATTAGCATACAAACTATTTTTGTAGAAAAATACTGAATTATTTGGTGGTGATTTTTAAGCTAGTTCCAAATCGAAACAGAAAAATCTCTTCCCTTTATCGTGTTAAACACATTATATTACATCTTTGTGAAATCCGTAAGTTCAATATCTTAGATCCATGCACTATTTGGACTAGCAATTCCTAATACATGGTGCTAGGTCTCAAAAATTCGATATTGATGTTTGAAGATATGAACTAAACTTAGTTTACAAAAAAAAAAGATTATGAACTAAACCTTCTCATTCGGTTAAATTCTTATAAGTGATATTTAGGTTTTTTCTCTTTGTCAATACTGCCATACTGGTACTTGTTGTAAAATGGGTAATGTTTTTAAAATCGTACCTTTAACGTGGGAAAAAAGTTTCAAAACAAATAGTTATGTTTCCCGAGGAAAAAAGATAAACCCTATCTTACTTTGAATGGATTTGCACATTGCATGCGACTTGGCAATCCTATCTTTCCAATTTGGATGTTGGCATTTTCTGGTATTTGCTTATAAAATAATAACTAATTATACAGTTTGACTTGACTTAATAAAGACGGATTACTGAAAATTAAAAAGACAAATTAGAAACCGGAAAGCCTGATCTTAACTTACACTAGACTTGAACAAAACTAGGATGTTTTGTTTATAATTTATAATATGATTTTTCGATCACAAAACAATTTATGCGTTTTTAGTTTAGTAAACAAAATTATTATATAAAAATTCAAACACATACATAAAACTGATAATGTTCTTTCATGTGTTTCTATAATTTAAAATAGTTGGCAGTGAACATATCCTCGTATATAATATTTTCTCCGTTTTTAAATAAGTATCACTTTAATATTTTTTACACAAATTAAAAAAATGATAGAAATATATATAAATTATTATTAAATACACCACTTTGACCAATAGCATTTTAGATAAATAAAATTATTCATAAAATCAATGCAATTTGCAATTAATTTTCAGCTGAAAGGAAATATAATTTGTATTGAAATTGTAAAATAACACTTTATGTATAACAAGAAAAAATATTAGAATGATACTTATTTAGAAACTTAGAAAGTTTTAGCCAAATTATATGAATCGTTTTCGCATTAGGCACCCATATCTAACTCATTTTGATCAACTTTCGTCTCAAAACCAACTAAGTATTAAAAAAAAATTATGTCATTAGTATTTTATAACCATCAGATCGGATTATATCTCATATGGGAGGAAGGAATATGAAAGAGCGATTTAAGTACTTAACACCGGTCGTTGGTGAAATCAGGACGCAACTTGCGGACGCGGCGGGACTACGTCACTATAAACAGATAAATTATTTTCTTAAGGGAAAATGGACTTATATAACAATAACAGATTTTATATTGTCACTTGTACATTGGAAGGTGTGCCACAGGATGGGCTTTTAGGATTAGAACTCTCTCCATGATATTAGCTCAATAACACATTCGGATTTAGCCATTCGAGGAACCTCAAGCCAACACATCTATAATAATAAAGGAGAGTTTTTTTTATCATTGGGGGGAAAAATGCCATGTGGCACTCTCTTTTAAATAATTAATTATTTTTTTTAATCTATATTTAATGGGTTTTGATGTTAATTGTAAAAGACATTGGATTTTTAATTTTTCCCTCATACAAGCCCAAACGCTTATAACAAGTGTCTTGAACCTCGATCCGATCTGCGGTTGAACCGTAAATCCGGTGACCCAATATAAATCGGGTTTGGCCAAAAATTTAAAAATCTGCAAAAACCCACAAAAACTCAATAAAGCCCGAAACCTGATGCCAGTTGCACCACTGGTTGAACCAACAGATAGTTTTACTTTTTACTTAAAAATAGTTATGTTTTAAATTTGTTTTATAGATTTCCAATTAAAAGAATAAGATCATATGATCATGTGGATTACAAAACGAGTTTTGGATTGTTGAAGAAGAAGAACCCGGCGAGTTACAAATTTATTATTCACATTAGACATAAATATTTATGAATTTCATGTCTTGATTTTTTTATATGTCATAACTCTTATGTTACAATTTTTTAAAAAATAGTATAAACTATTTCTTAATATTTTGTGTCAAATGAAAATAAAAATATAGAAACTAAAGTTAAGTATTTTCTAAATGTTCTTAAACATAAAATAGATACATATCCAAACTATTATTTTATGTTTAAAAACATTTAAAAATATTAACTTTAGTTTTATATATTTATTTTCATAGCTATATATTATTATATAATAAAATTAATTCATTTATTAATCCGCGGTTGACCCAATGAATCGCTTGGTTCAGTCTCCGGTCGGGTTTCAAAATCTTGGTTTATAGGATTTCTTTGTATTTGATGTTGACGATGGAGTATGGAGTCTCTACGATTCTCCTTCTTTAACGCAATCGACGAACTGC
The DNA here is from genome assembly GCA_016771965.1 of Brassica carinata. Lineage (NCBI taxonomy): Eukaryota > Viridiplantae > Streptophyta > Magnoliopsida > Brassicales > Brassicaceae > Brassica > Brassica carinata. The sequence goes on from CM028692.1 coordinate 7,351,446, forward strand.
TCATATAATTAATCCGAAATTCCACTCTTCGTGACTCTCTCCTATTGAAAACTTCTTTAGTTCCTGTCTTCTCAGCTTCATCGGCTATGCATAGACGGTGTGAGAGCTCGGACGAGAATCCCTTTACTTTTCCCAATTCAGATCATGTTGAATTCCGGCCATTGCTCGGAGTTGCGACAAACCGGTATAGAGATGTTGTTCAGACTAGGCTACAACAATTTTGGCAAGCTTGAAATGTTAAGAAAAGGGTGAGATGTTGGGGTTGATATGTTGTTGATTAATGGGAAGATACACCGTTTCTTATTTCAGTTTACCAATTAATGATCGCTTTTAAAGTAGTAGTTTTCTTACGCGTCATCCCTTTCTCGGTGGTGTTCCTACATGCCAATCAACTTTCACATGCTTAACACCTTCAAACATCTCTCGAAAGAAAGCTCAGTCTATGACTTTAGTATTTATGATGAAACCAGGAGCAACCCTAACTTCACATATGATGATGCCCCTAATGCCATCTTATTCACAGAGCAAACTCTGTTTATTGACCTAGAAGAGACGACACACCGATCTTGATGGAGAGTTCTAGATACCAAATTACGACCTCCTCATGTCATTAGCCTACACAAAGACGATTTGCGAGTTCGTTTTCTTTTAAAATCTTACAGCCATCCAATATAATAATTTAACAAAATCCAGCATAATAGCAGCTTACTTCTTTTGGGTTGCAGGTATCATAAGAAAATTTTGGGTATTAAAACTATTTTCAACAAAGAGAATCAAAGCACTCACCGCAATATGGCTAACTTAAAAATTCAAAGGTATATCTCAAATATCTTACTTTTTATGAACTTTCTCAATTTAATATAACTGTAATCTTAATGTTTGGATATGAATAATAGTGGAAGTCTTCGTGAATCAGGGTATTAAGCGTTTGAATCAGTGTATTTGAATGACTCGCAATACTCCTTGATGAAAAGTATGGCTGCCTTGGGTGTAGAACATATATATTAGATACTCACCAATTATTTTACCAAAAATTGACATTTCACCCTTATTTTTTATAAAGCTTATAAAATTTGAAACTTATTTTATCTTTCTATTATTCGAACTAAATATATCAGTACAAGTTTGATACTTCATAATTATTTTAATAATTAATAATGTAAGTATGTTTTCTAAATTAATAAAACATCAACTTTGTTTTATGTTTAAATTCCAACTAAATTAACTTTGTTACGACTATCAGCTTTTGACTGTACTTTTATTAAATTGATTAGTAACAACCACTTATGCTATTCCACTTTTAACTAAACAACTTCAAACAATGTAATACACTACGGTCGCTAACCACTATAAAAAGATCGAAAATATCATTTTTAACATATTTTCATTTTCATATTTTAACATATTTTGTTTACCAAGTGCATATAATAAATTATAGATTCATGTAAGAATACAACATATTTAACTACAGAATTTTAATACCACTAGTGTATCAATATAACATACATATTCAAATACTTCACGAGATTAGTAATACATTTCAGTTACTTTAAAATTTTATTAATAGATGTTCTTAAATAATAATTTTGTGTTGCTGCCTTTTTTTTTCTTTTCTTTTCTGGAAAATCAAAACAGTTGCCTTCTCAAGATAATTGCAACTAGCAATATGAAAAATAGAGAAAAAGATAGTCATCCAGCGACCAAAAGTTTGGGCCACGAAGTAAAGGGTTGAGGTGGACAAAAATAACCAGAATAAAAATCGGCCAATGAGCTTCAAACTTACACACAATAAGCAACTTAAACAACGATTAGAACCCAATGGGCCTATTGAATGATCGCAAAGACAGGAAGCTTTACAGAGGCACAAATATGAAACAAAAACTGATTCCGACAGCAGAAACTAAAAGTCAACGACATGAAAATGGAACTTGTCTTCATCCCTTCTCCAGGAATCAACCACGTCCGAGCGACCGCGGCGATGGTAAAGCTCCTCGTCAACAGCGACGACCGCCTATCCGTCACCCTCGTCGTGATCCCTGAGCGCTTCTCCTCCGGTGACACCTCCTCCGACTACCCTGAGTCCGAAAGCCGTCTCCGCTACTACCACCTCCACGCCGGAGATCAATCGACTCATGATCAGGATCAGACATACATGTCCTACATAGAGAGCCAGAAACCGCATGTCAGAAACGCCGTCTCGAAACTAGCTCACGAGATGTCAACAACACACCCCGACTCGCCACGGCGGCTCGCCGGGATAGTGGTGGAGTTTTTCTGCACGCCGATGATAGATGTCGCGAACGAGTTTGGCCTCCCGGCGTATTTGTATTTCACATCTAACGCCTCGTATCTCGGGCTAATGTTCCATGTTCAGTACCTTCACGACCAAGAAAATTTTGAAGTCACCAAGTTGAGAGGCTCCGACGCCGAGTTAGACGTCCCTAGTCTGAATCGGCGTCTCCCTGTCACTTGCTTACCATCTGTGATGCTAAGCAAAGATTGGTTTCCGAATCTCTTGCGTCGAGCAAGGACTTTAAGGGGAACAAAAGGTATTTTGGTAAACTCGGTTGAGGAGATCGAACCTCAGGCGTTGAAGTTCTTCTCCGCCGGGAACGGTACTCCTCCCCTGTACGAGGTAGGACCCATTCTGGACTTGAAAACTGATTCGGGCGATGAGAAGAGAACGGAGATTTTGGGGTGGCTTGATGAGCAGCCTCCAAGATCGGTGTTGTTCCTCTGTTTCGGAAGCATGGGAGGGTTCAGCGAGGAACAAGCGAGAGAAATGGCCGTGGCCATCGAGAGAAGCGGCCACCGTTTCCTCTGGTCTCTCCGCCGCGCTGCTCCCGCGGAAAAGATTATGACCGGTTCTCCTCCGGGGGAATTCACAAACTTGGTTGAGGTTCTACCGGAAGGGTTTCTTGACCGGACGGGGAAGATCGGAAAGATCGTCACATGGGCCCCACAAGTTGCCGTGCTAGGACATCCAGCTGTAGGTGGCTTTGTGACGCACTGTGGATGGAACTCGATCCTCGAGAGTCTGTGGTTTGGTGTTCCTATGGCAGCGTGGCCGATATACGCTGAGCAGCAGTTTAACGCGTTTCGGATGGTGGAAGAGGTTGGTGTAGCGGCGGAGATACGTAAAGATTACCGGAGAGATAATCTGTTGGGGGAGTCAGAGATGGTGACGGCTGAGGAGGTTGAGAGAGGGATCAACTGCGTGATGGAGCAGGATGGTGAGATGAGGAAGAGAGTCAAGGAGATGAGCGAGAAGTTCCACATGGCGCTGATGGATGGTGGATCTTCGACGCATGCTATGCGGAAGTTTGTTCAAGACGTGATCGAAAATATTTCTTGATAATGTCTATGTATTCATATTTTATGCAATAACTGAGACCGGATATTAAAATGCGTGTTTTGTTAAGTTTCTTGGACTTGTAATTTTGTTTAGTTGTTTTTGCTAGTCGCAAATAAGGGAGCTGGTCACATTACTTTCAAGGAGCAGTATTCATTCCACTTTCATGTATTGGAACAAACTCCGTAGTTATCAAATGTGTACACGAAACAGTTTCGGATATCGAATTAGCGCTACAACCACTACACGATCACACATTGATTGGTGATTATGAGTTAAAACAAGTCGATACTATAGACTACATGATATCAATATTCAATAGACATGCAGCGTATAAAGACTCAGTTAGCTTCATGTGGTTCTAAGATAAACCAAAACCAATCAGAAAACCAGACGCGAGACCCAGCTGGTTCCAGCTAAAAGACACACAAGACTATTCTCTACGTTTCATGATCTGGAATTGAATTACTAAGAGGAAAAGATAAACCTTGGGGCTTCATCTCGCAAGCATATCTAGTGTTGCTAACAAGTGCACCAGCATGGCTACAAAGGCTCACTACAGCAGGGGCATGTCCGTAATAATTCCTCCCTTCATTCACAAGAACCACCGGGTCCTGAGGCCTCCGGTGCCACACCACTTTCTCAGGTACCAAATCGTTCACACCAGCTTTTTCCCAGTAATGAGTCCCCTGATAGCTCTCGTACTTGAACACACCACACAGACGAGCTTTGTGACCGCTCGGTCCCACGTGAACCTCTTTGCACCGTTTGCAAACTTTCGAAGGATAAACAAGCAATAGTTTCCTCAGACCAGCTCTCACTTTCTCCCACGCCATCAGAGCGTTTGCCCCAACGTATTTGAGATCGTCAGTGGGTATACTCCTCATATCTTCATCTGAGATCTGCGGGTTATCGTGAACTTTCGCATATTCCATTATTTCTTCTGGATGGATGGCTCCTGCTTGACAACATAGCTCCAAGATGGCGGGAACACGGTCGTAATCAAACCTCTGTTGGTGTCTGATAACACCTTGAGACATGTTGTGTAAGTGGAAGGACTCGACGGGGACAAGAACATCGTTTATGGAACCTGGAACCCATTCGTGTAGCCTGTTGTTGCCGCGCCTTATATAACTACGGCACGTTTGAATCAAATGTCCTTCTTTGCCAACAAATACTTCTGAGCAGAATCTGAAAGTTTTACTCTTTTTTTTTTTATCAAACAGAGTTCTTGATTTAACAGAGCAGAAGAGAGAATTTAAAATAAGCTTACTTGCATCTCAAGACAGGAAACGCTTTAAGAAGAACAGTGACGTTAGCGAGTAGGTTTTGTCTGGCTTTGAGGATGTCTTTAGCCACAGGAACAATCTCTTGAATCGGGTACTCTTTTGCTCGATTCTCGATTCTTCTCTGGATCATTGGCCGGATTCTTCTGAGGTCGTTGAGCATTGTTTTGTTGATTCTTGAAGGCTTAGTTGAGTAGCTACTAGCTCCCTGAGATGAGCTCAAATGTCGCCACACTTTGTGTCTCCAATGCGACATAGCGAGATTAATCTAGACAATGAATCAGTAATGTAAGACAGCAATTTCAAGAAGTTGGATGGGTCACAAACAAGGGAAGACATTTCGTCGAACAACTTATGATCAATGTCAACGGAGATCGGATTCATATCTTGCTTAAAGAAAAAGGGATGTAAGTAGAGTATGCTCTACATCTTACCTGATAAATCGAAAATTAATATTCTGTAGATAGTTTCCCGACTAATCGAAGCCGACCGAGCGACGGCGACGAAGAAGATCAACTTGTCGGAACAGACGGATCTGGAGATTCGTCCATAAGTCTATAATACCCATTGATTTACCATATATGGGTCTTACTGTGTATGGGCCGTAGCGTTTAGGCCTATACTTACAAAACAGCCTGTTAAATGCGCTTGAGTCTATAATACCCATTGATCTACCATTATTTTTTCTTGATTTGATGATTTTCTCATAATTGTTTTTTTTTTTCTCAGGCTCAAATGATTTACTAGTATTAATTAATGTTATATAATGTTTGCAATATTTAAATATTTATTTTACCATTAATTGAATAACATAAAAATATACATATTAAACAGAAGTACGTTAGAACAAATTAAATACTGTAAAACATCTAGTTTTTAGTTGAATTTCGTACGACTCATAAATTTTCTAAATAGCTACAAGGAAATAGGGCATATAATGCAGTACTATACAGTTCGAAACAAAACATTCTATTTAATGTTCTGGACTATAACATTTGTTACAATTATTGTTCTATATTTTAAAGTTATTGTATTTATTTTACCATTAATACAATAACTTTTTTAAAAAAAGCTCTTTCTCAAAAAAAAAATCAATACTTAAACAAAAGTATGTTAAGATAAGTTTAATGACAGGACTGACAGGAAACACAACAGTTCAACCAAACCGGTGAACCAGCTGGCTCGCCAGATCGATAAAACAGTGAGGAACCGTATCATGTCTACGAAGTATTACTCGAAGCCAAAGCTGCAGGGACTCTTAATTCGATGGTTTGAAGCTCACATGACATAGAGACAATCATAAAATCTTAGTAGCTTAGCAGTTCTTTGCAGTATAGCCATCTTTGTATACGGAACTAAAAAACACATTTTGTACATATATTCTTTCAGAGTTGACGAATAAATTGAATATTTCATCAAAAAAAGGAAGTTTAATAATTTGGTATAGTCTATAACCAAGTGGGGCCAATGCCATTCTATACAGTTCAATAAAGAAAACAACACCTTCGTTAAAAGCCACAAATTTCATTGGGACAACACAAACTTCGATAAAAGCCACAAATTTCATTGCCACAAAACGTATCATATCAAAAACCTCGAAACTCAAAGTAGAGGTCATGGAACTCGAGCTCGTGTTCATACCTTCCCCTGGCATCGGCCATTTCCGATCAACGACGGCAGTAGCAAAGCTTCTCATAGACATCGACGACCGCATATCCGCCACTCTCATCGTCATCCCTTCAAGATTCTCCGACCATGCTTCTTCCTCTTACCCTGAGTCCCAAAACCGCCTCAGCTATCGCCTCCTCCCTCCCGGAGACCAATCAACCGAGCATACTTTCATATCTTACATCAACAGCTATAAACCACAAGTCAGAACCGCCGTGTCCGAACTCTCCCAGAGGCGGCAGGTGGCTGGGATTGTCGTGGACATGTTCTGCACGTCCATGACAGACATAGCCAACGAGTTAGGCCTCCCCACCTATACCTTCTACACGTCAAACGCTTCGTATCTTGGACTACAGTTCCACGTTCAGTCTCTTTATGACGAGAAGAAACTCGACGTAAGTGAGCTGAGGGACTCAGATACTGAGTTCGAGGTTCCCACTTTGACTCGGCCTTTTCCGGCTACCTGTTTGCCTTCCTTTATGTTAAGCAAAGAATGGTTTCCTTTTATTGTCGGTCGAGCTAGGACTTTGAGAGAATCAAAGGGTATTCTTGTAAACTCCGTAGCGGAAATGGAACCTCAAGCGTTGAAGTTCTTTTCCGACAGTGACTCTACTCCTCCCGTCTATGCGGTGGGACCTATCTTGGACATCAAAGCTGATCATGGTAACGATTCTCAAGACGAGAAGAAAACAGATATTCTGCGTTGGTTAGATAAGCAACCGCCAAGATCGGTTGTTTTCCTCTGTTTCGGGAGCATGGGTGGCTTCAGCGAAGAGCAAACGAGAGAAATAGCTGTAGCTCTTGAGCGAAGTGGCCACCGGTTCCTCTGGTCGGTCCGTCGTGCTTCACTGGAGGATACAGTGAAAGCGTCTCCTCCAGAAAATTTCACGAACTTGGAGGATATTCTCCCGGAAGGGTTTATTGACCGAACGGCGGAGATTGGAAAGATTATAGGCTGGGCTCCACAAGTTGATGTTCTTAAGAGTCGTGCGGTAGGAGGGTTCGTGACGCACTGTGGATGGAACTCAACTCTCGAGAGTCTCTGGTTTGGCGTTCCGACAGCAGCTTGGCCTATCTATGCGGAGCAGCAGTTTAACGCTTTTCATATGGTGGAGGAGCTTGGTTTGGCGGCGGAGATACGTAAAGATTACCGGGGAGATAATCTGTTGGGGGAGTTGGAGATGGTGACGGCTAAGGAGATAGAGAGCGGGATTAACTCCGTGATGGAGCAGGGTAGCGAGATGCGGAATAAGGTGAAAGAGATAAGCGATAAGCTCCACGTGGCGTTGATGGATGGTGGATCTTCGAGCGCCGCTCTGCGGAAGTTTGTCCAGGATGTGGTTGGAAATGTTCCATAGGAGTTCAGAAGTGACTAGCCAATACAAATATGTTAATATTGCAGTTTACATATCAGAGTCATATTCATCATCCTTTGTTTCCTTTTTTTTTTTCTCTCTTCACCGGAAATCCCCCATATTTCCTTTTCTCTCTCTCGACGTTGAATAGACCTCCTTTACCGGCTGTTATAGCAACGGTATCTTAAAGGAAAGTGCTTCCTTTTCAAATTGGTGCACAATCGCTATTACCTCTCTCTTTCCTTTTCTCTCCTCGTAATACTTTCTTGTTACCTTACTTATTTTTTCCCTTACCTTGTTCTCCTCTCATATCCTTTTTCTCTTGATCCTCTTTCCTTCTCTAAATAGTAATTGATGCTTTCCTTCAAAATCATCTCCAAATATTGTGCTCATAATTGCACAACTTCCTTTTTCTTATCTGACCTACTACCAAAAAGCTCTCCGCAGCTCCTCCGTGAATCTCATCTCTTTTGGAATATGGCAGACAAACTCCATAAGGCGATTCGTTCAATGTCTTTGGAAGATGATGAACCGATGATTCTCCCAGATGACCTGAAGTACCATGTCTTTGATGAAAACGAGTATTCTTGGGCGTCTTCTGAACCCAGAGGCTCAGAACATGGCGAGAATGATTGACTACATGCCTCAAGCATGGCGTTTGTACGATAGAGTGAGAGGGATTGCTCTAACCCAAGACCGCTTCCAGTTCGTCTTTCAAAGAGAAGAGGATCTCGCGACTGTGCTGAATGATCCGTCCATGGTCCTATAATCACAGGACAATGGTCATGGAACGATGGATCCCTAACCCTCCCAGAAACTTCCTCTCCACGTTTGAGGTCTGGATCCGCATAAGGAACATCCCCATCAACCACTACACCATCGGTACGATGCATCTGCTGGCTTCTAAAGTGGGTTTCGTGAAGGAGATAGCCTACGACCCAAAAGTTCTCAGAAGACAGAGTACATACGTGCAAAGGTCGTATTCACGGCAACGAACCCTGCGTTCGAGGCAAAGAACTTAACTCTGCCATCTGATGAAATCGTGGTCATTGAATATGAATGTGAGAAGATTCATAAAAATGTTTTGGTTGTCATATGTTGACTCACGAAAAGTCAGCATGCCCCTACGTTAAGTCTCGCCCTCAGAAGTTCAACTAGAGAACAGAGGAGAGAACTCCCAGGACAGCGATAATACCTGCCAATGAAGCTCAATGAAAAGAGGGGCCACCTGGCTTTCCTCCGTTGTTTCCAGAGCTACAGGGCGAGGAAAGAACAATGGCTCTAAAGTATATTTCTAATGCTGATGAAACAGAACGCCGTGCACGCATACTGAGAGTTCAACAGTCGATTGAAGAAGAAAAAATAAAACCCCGACTGTGTTAGCCAAGATTTCTCATGATGTGAACAAGGAGAAAGGGCATGTGTTCTCCTATGATAAGCCACACTCAGAAGGTTAACCCCTGGTCAGTGAATCACCCCGTCCTGCAATGACAACTCCATTGGGTGATCATGCGCATGCTCGTGAAGTTGGATCCTCTTCAGGTGAAAGTAATAATGCTAACTCTTTTTCAAAGGTCCGACGGTGTTTTCGGCTGGAGTCTTTGGTTCCACCTCTACCGGGACCTTAAGGAATAATTTGAAGTCTAGACAACGCCCTCCTGCTTGGGTTAGACATATCCGACCATATCGGAACGTGCCTCACAAGGATCATGTAGTGACTGACAAACATGAAGAAGATTCTGGTCCATCAAAGAGGAAAGCAGAGGAAACAGAGCCTTCGCAAGGTAACAAATCCACAAAAACCAAAGAAGATACGGTGGCCTCCGATTTGAGGCTGCTGCCTCCCCAATGAGCATATTGAGTTGGAACTGTCGCGGGGCGGGAAACACCGAGACAGTTCGTCGCTTAACAGAGATGCGTAAAAAGTATTTTCCGGAATTCTTGTTTCTCTCTGAGACTAAGCAAAAAGATCCTTGCATGCTTGGGTTACAGAAAACGTTGGGTTACAATAAAATGTTCACAGTTGCTCCGATTGGTTTGAATGGTGGTTTGGCAGTCTTATGGAAAGATTGCTATAAGGTTGAGATCCTGTCTTTAGACAAGAGGATCATTCACTTGAAAGTTGATTTTGGTTCCGTTCACTTTTTCTTGACGTGTGTCTATGGTGATCATGTTCGTGAAAATAGACACCATGTCTGGGAAAGACTTGAAAATATTGGTGTTGCTAGAGATAATGCTTGGATCCTTATTGGGGATTTCAATGAGCTATTGGATAACTCCGAGAAGCTTGGTGGTTTTGCTCGTCATGAATCAACGTTCTGGGACTTCTGCAACATGGTTGAAAACTGTAAGATAAAAGAAGTGAGGTCATTTGGTAATGTATTGTCTTGGGTAGGGTGGAGAGACAACGTTTGGATCCAGTGTCGCCTTGACCGAAGCTTTGGTAATGACAGCTGGTTTCGTTTATTTCTGTGCTCCAACCTAGAATACCTCGACATGTGGCCTTCTGATCATCGACCTATTGTTCTCTCTTTCTCACTAGAACCAGAAGATAGAGGCCATGGACGCTTCTATTTCAACAAGAGAATGGTGGGCAAAGCCGGTATAGAAGAAGCTATTGCTCGTGGTTGGGAAGGAGACCCGCTGCAAACGTCTTCCTCTGTTATGGATAGATTATCCAGATGTAGAAGGGAACTATCCCACTGGAAAAAACGAGCTCATTTCAACTCTCAGACGAAGATACAGAAACTTCATGCAGACCTGGAGAAAGAAATTGCAAAAACGTATCCTGGTGCATATCAGATGGTGCATATCAGGTCTACTTCTTTGTCTCCAAAATCTCTCTTCCTCTTTATGAGCCTCTGCTACCGATCATGGATAACATCATATCAGATACACAGGGTGCGTTTGTTGGAGGTTGCTTGATATCGGAAAACATAGTGGTAGCACATGAAATGGTTCATAGCTTGCGTACCAAGAAATCCATCAGTGAGGAATACATGGCTATAAAAACAGACATGTCTAAGGCATATGATCGCGTGGAGTGGAATTTCTTAGAAACTTTGATGGAAAAAATGGGATTCGACCGTCGATGGGTTTGTTGGGTGATGGCATGTGTAACTACCGTGTCTTATACAATCATACTGAACGGGAGAACACATGGTTTTTTCAGACCAGAGCGTGGGATTAGGCAAGGAGACCCGATGTCCCCTTTCATCTTCATCATGGCAGCTGAAGCTTTGGTTAATGTCTTTAATAAAGCTGAAGAAAAGGGACGTCTTAATGGTATCAAACTCGACAAACATGGACCGGCAGTTCATATCTATTGTTTGCTGACGATAGTCTCTTGATGTGCAAAGCGGACCTGTTGGAGAGCATAGAGATTTTGCGTTGCCTGAAACTCTATGGAGAAGCCTCTGGTCAACAGATAAACCCTGCAAAATCTTCAATAATTTTTGGTGACAGAGTGGAAGAGGGAATGAAAGCTGATATCAGGCAGATTCTCAAGATTGATAAGGAAGGAGGGGAAGGGACTTACCTTGGCTTACCTGAAGTTTTTAAAGGCTCGAAAAAACTCATCCTGAACTACATTCGAGAGAAACTCCAGCATAGATTACACGGATGGTTTGCTCGAACCCTCTCTCAGGGAGGTAAAGATATTCTATTGAAATCCATTGGGTTGGCGTTACCTATCTATGCAATGTCAGTCTACAAACTCCCTAAAGATCTCTGCGCTAAACTCACTTCTGCAACGAGAGACTTCTGGTGGAGCAATGGAGGCTCTAGGAAGAAAATGCCTTGGGTTGCTTGGGACACATTATGTAAGCACAAAGAAGAGGAGGGGGGGGGGCTTGGCTTCCATGATATTGGGCGTTTTAATCAAGCACTCCTTGGCAAGCAAGCGTGGAGAGTACTGTCGCAACCCAACTCGTTAATGGCAAGAGTCTTGAAGAGTCGTTACTTTAAAAATTCATCCTTCCTGGAAGCGAGTTTGGGGTCACGACCTTCATTCATTTGGCAAAGTATACTCCATGGCAGAGAAGCTTTGAAGTCAGGTTTGCTTCATGTTATTGGTGATGGTGATCAGACCAATGTCTGGACATCTAACTGGTTACTTGATAACGAAGCTCGTCCTCCTATGTATAAACAGGACAGTGTTGTTGATCTTACACTCAAGGTCAGTGACCTATGGTTTCCAAACTCCCAAGTGTGGAATGCACATATGCTTTTTGACACATTTACGGAGGAGGATGCTCTTAAGATACTAACGATCAAGCCACTTCTAAACAGACATGACTCAGATGTGTGGGGGTTAAAAAAAAACGGAATCTATACTACCCAAAGTGCTTATCGAATGCTGTCTGTTCTCCATGAAACGAACTCTTCAGATCATCGCCCTCTTCCTCCGGTGGAAAAACAATTGTGGAAGAGCATTTGGAAGCTCAAAACCTCTCCAAAAATCTGTCATTTCTTATGGAGAGCACTTTCGGGAGCTTTGGCTGTAGCAGAGAGACTCCAATCAAGAGGATTGTGCCACAATACAACGTGCCAGGCGTGAGGTCAAGCACCAGAGACGATCTGTCACGTGCTCTTTACCTGCCCTACTGCAGTTGAAGTGTGGAGATTAGCAGGAATCCAACCTCCCCCAGCCGATTTCTCTCAAACCTCTTCTTTTCTTAATCTTCACTTTTTGGTGGCAGGGTCTAAGAAACAGCAGAATGACCATAGCAACTTAAAAGCTTTTCCCTGGATTCATTGGAGTCTTTGGAAAGGGATAAATGCGCTAGTCTTTGAGAAAAGCCGCATCACACCTCACTCAATGATCGCTAAAGCTCTAGAAGAAACTGACATATGGTACCGGATTCTATACAACGATCACCCCTCATCCACGACAACGGCCGCTATCACTGCTCCTCACGGTGCTTGGGAAAATCCTCCGTCTGATGTTGTCAAATGTAATGTAGGAATGGCTTGGATGGATAATGGTCCAATAAGCGGCTCAAGTTGAATAGTCAGAGACTATCAAGGTCAACCCTTACACCACAGCCGACAGGCTCTTATGGCTCCTCTTCTAGAAGGGAATCTGATCTTAGATCCTTGCTTTGGGCTGTTCAAGCAATGGGAGACTTTCGCCACAAGAAAATCTTCTTTGAAGCCTCTTTGGTAGAAGTTAGAGAATCCTTGCTAAATCCCTCCATTTTTCCTGATCTCTCACCTTTGATTCTGAAGATTCTGGAGCTGTTGTATTGCTTTGAGAAGTGGACGATCTTCCATGTTTCGGACCAAAAGAATAGGGTTGCGAAGGCGATTGCAGAAAGTGTAATATCTGGTTCCCGTACACAATCGTACGTTGCTTCTGGAGGTCCTCGTTGCTCCAACAAATGACTCAAGAAGATGCAAGAACTGTTTGACTCCCTCATGCTTAAAAGGTTACTGGCTCAGACCATTTATAACCTGTTATCTCATCTCTCTGGTTTTATACCTCTAAGTACCTACTGGTACCTTCTCTCTTTTTCTTATTCTTTTGCGTATTAAGTTTGTAATTTGGGGGTACTCCCTAACTCCTGATCCTATTTTGGATCCTATTTTATTGAAGTATTCAGTGTTAAAAAAAAACATATCAGAGTCTAAAAGTCTCGTAATGATCTAACAGTAATGAGTATGAAAAGATAACTTCAATCTTCATATCTCTATAATATTATTCGAGAAGTTAGTTTCCTACGTGTCGCACTCACGTTAATTCTCACGGTGGTTGATTACAATGATACCCTTAATAAATCAATTATGTAAAATTATCATTATTAAATATTTATCTTATATTATTTTTTTTCCTTTTTATTTAGGTTTCTTTTTTATTTTTAAAATAACCTATATAATAATTTTTTTTATAAATTTAAAAACGAAAATATCTTTTATATATAGTGTAATTCATTACAAGGAAAGTTCACAAAATAATCATGATTTTAAAGTAAATAAATAATTTTCCCTTCTAAAAGATAATCTTAAACAACATAAGATATATTTGAAAAGTATTAAGCATTTTATTTAAATCAATCTATTTCTCAAATTATTACAAAATAAGTTAAATAATATAAACTAAGATATATTTAATTAATAAAATAATTTAATCTTTCTTTTTTTGTTTAAGTTCCCTTTTATATTTTCAAATAACATATATGATAAATAAAATATTTATCAAACTTAAAACGAAATTTGTATTTATATATATAATGTCATTTCATAAAAAGGAAAGTTTAGAAAAAATAATCTTGATATTAAAGTAAAAAATTAATCTTCCCTTTTAAAATTTACCGGTTATATTTTTATGCAACTTTGAACCTATCATCACTTTATTTTATAATTTTATTTTTGAAAATTAACATATACTAAATTATTAAGAAATCAAAAATATATTTACACATCTGAGATGAAAAACAAAAATAATGCAATGTATATAGTTACGATTTGGTTGAATTAGATTAGAAATAGTTATAATTGAATTAGACGGAATATATGTAACACAATATACCCAAAAATGAGTAACTAGACCAATCCAATTTTTTTTATACAAAGTCAAACATTTGATAAAAAAATAATATATTTTTATTTATAATAAGATTTTTATATATAAAAATTATAGACCGACTCAACATATTACTAATTAAATATGAAATTCTCAAATAATATTAGAGATATATTAACCAACTATTACAATTAAGTATTTTTGTTTAATTTATCTATATATATATATGAATATGGTTTCAAAAGACTATCACTGTTATATTTACTTATGCAACTTTGAATTGATCAACAGTTTAGTGTACTTTTATTATTTGATTCTCAAAACAATAAAAATTAAATTATACATATTCTTACTAAAATATATTTACAAATCTAAGAAAAGAATCAAACTACATGAAATTAACAAAATTAATCAAAATTTTAATGTGTGTAACAAAAAAATTTTAGTTGAATCGAAAAAGCAAATGTTATCTAATATATCCAAATAATAATGAAACAGTCGAGATATTATATATCCAAAATTACACATCTAATTAACTAATTAAAATAACATAATGTTATTTAAAATAAGTGAAGAATATGGATTACAATATAAATAACATAATAATTAAAAACAAAAAAATATTAATAAATTATTATAATATATTTACTTTATAAATATTTATAGCCGTACATGAGCACGGGAAAATCACCTAGTATACTTTTTGATTACATTCACTATGAGTTGTTTCGTAAAATGAATCGTTGCGGAAGTGAGGGATTCTGTTTACGACTTCAAGAAAGAGATTTTTAAGTGTATACCTAATTTTGAACCCACCTCTAAGTTAAATGTTGACAAAACATATTGAGCCACACACACCCAAAAAAAAAAACTACACCATGCTTTCTTACAACAAAATGAAAAAATGCACACTGTGAGATTAAGTACAGACACGGTTGCTTCCTTCACCTTCACTAGTCAAGATGAAATGTTAAGTTTAAAATCAGGTGATAATTTTAAAATTTTGGAACATTGTGAAACTAGTTTTGCTATATTCACATAAAATATACAAAATGATAAATTGAGAGAGCATTAAGCAAGAATACCTCCATTATCAAATTGTCAATTTGGATATCTCACAAATATAGAAAATATACATTATTTAATTAAATATGTGTTTTAAATATTAAAAACACCAGTAGAAAAATTTAAAAAGAGATTTTAATAAATAATATTTTTTTATTTTTTATTTATTTGTGAAATATCTAAATCTAGAACTTTCAATTGCTTTAAGAACAAATAAATGTTAAAAGAAAAGTCGATGAGTAGTATACGTTTCTTGAACGGTCCCTATTATGTGGACACAAAGAAGGGTATGCGATTTAGTTTTGCTATATTCACACAAATAAGTAATAAAGTAACACTAAAATGATAAAACGATTGAGACTGCCACGGAAGAGGAGTAAACGTTAAAAGAAAATTCGATATAGTTGAAGAGTAGTATACGTTTCTTGGACGGGTCATTATGCGGTCAGAAAGAACGATCTACGATAAGTCGTTTCTTGTCCATTGTCATGCCGTGCTTGATATCTAATGAAACAAAAATAATAATGCCAAAAACTCAATTCATTACATGTAGGGTTTTGGTCAATCATGCACATAATGCAACTAGAACTGATATGTCTGCCATTGACAACTCTTTCATTTGTCGACAAAAGCAAAAACCACTTTAGCAGAGCATTGCGAGGCAAAGCAAACTGATATCGTCCACGCTTATTAGACCATTTCGGCAGAGAAGTTTGTGGATGATATATGGTCTATAACCAAAGTAAGAAAAAAAAACACCAGTTGATGTCCATACGATACGTGTCTTGTATGCGTAAGAAAAAGACTTATCGCTTCAACGTTGAACGGTTTCAATTCGAAAACCACATTTGTTTATTAAAATCAATTGAAAATAATTAAATATTTGGAAATATGAAAATTGAGCTGGTCTTCATACGGTCAGACCCTCGACCGTGACCATTACCTCCGGCACCATCATTATCTTCCCTGAATTGGATGGCTTCAGCAACAGCAGCTCCTCCTCCTCCGTTCGCTTCTCTCTTCACCTTTAGATTAAATGTTAAAGAAGAAAGATTCAGTAGTGTCTGACAACTACAAAGATACTTTTGCCTGAGTCTCTCTATTTGGTGGTAACATGAGAAGTTTTAAAATCTATAATTGTTTTCTGTTATTCATACATGACCTTAAGGTCTGTTTATATACAAGCTAGAAGATACTAAATATATCGATACTAGGAAAACTAATATGATCGAGATAAGGACAAGTTAATAGATAATTACAAGCTAATAGATAAGTCTAATCTATATCGAAGTATATCGTAATACCCCCCTCAAGTTGGAGCATACAAGTTTCGAATGCCCAACTTGTAGTGAAAAATGTCGAACTCCTTTCATCCTTGTGCCTTCGTGAGAATATCCGCGAGTTGATCTTTAGAGGTGACATGCTTCGTTTCGATGGTGCCATTGATGATATGATCACGGATGAAATGACACTCTGCTTCGATATGTTTTGTTCGTTCATGGAAAACCGGATTTCGAGTCAAGTAGATAGCAGACTGATTGTCACACATAAGAGTCATCGGCCGATTGTGTCGTATGCCAAAGTCGAGGAGAAGACCTTTGATCCATTTGAATTCTCGTACAAGTTCAGTCTTGCTCTGTATTCGGCTTCGGTGGAGGAAAGAACGACAATGTCTTGTTTCTGTGTCTTCCAAGAGATAACCGAAGTACCAATTTGAACGATCCATCCTGTCAATGAACGTCGAGTTAATGGGCAACCTTCCCAGTCAGAATCAGACCATCCGGTAAGGTGGATAGGAGGAGCTGCACGCAACATTATTCCTTGCCCGAGTGTGCCTTTAAGATAACGAATGACGTGCAATGCAGCGTCCCAGTGGGCTTCTTGAGGTTGCTGCATAAACTGAGTAAGGATATGAATAGAATACACCAAATCAGGTCGTGTGGCTCCCAAATAAACTAGTCTTCCAACTAGGCGCCTGTACCGAGCAGGATCGGGCAGAAGAGGCGTTGTAGTTAAAGCGAGGCTGTGTTTCTGATCGATAGGAAAACCGGCTGGCTTACATCCAAGCAAACCGACTTCAGTGACAACTTCAGTGCAATACTTGCGTTGGCATAAATAGAATCCATCGACGCTTCTTGCAACTTCGAGACCAAGAAAGTATTTGAGAGACCCAAAGTCCTTCATGTGAAAACAAGCGGATAGATAAGTCTTGAAATTACTAATTGCTGAAGAAGAATTCCCAGCAATAACAAGGTCATCAACGTAGACAAGTACTCGGAGCGTAGAGCCGTCTTTTGTGGAGACAAAGAAAGAGTAATCACTTCGAGATTGAGTGAAACCAAATGCACGCAGAGCAAAAGTAAGCTTAGCAAACCAGCATCGTGGAGCTTGTCGCAGGCCATAAAGAGATTTTCGTAGTCGACATACCCTATTGTCAGAGTCAGATTGAAATCCAGGTGGTAGTTTCATGTAAACCTCTTCTTCTAGATCCCCATGAAGAAATGCATTATGAACATCCATCTGATAAACCTCATAGTTTTGTTTTGCAGCAATGTCAAGGAAGATACGAACCGTAGTCATTTTTGCAACAGGTGCGAAAGTCTCGCCATAATCAACCCCTTCGACTTGGTTATTTCCAAGAACAACGAGCCTTGCTTTGTATCTTTCCAGACTCCCATCAAATTTTAGTTTTATTCGAAATACCCACTTACAGCCAAGTGCCTTTTTCCCTGGAGGTAGTGAAACCAAGTCCCAAGTCCCAAGTTTGTTTAACTCTAATGCATCGATCTCGAATCGAATTGCTTTCTTCCAGACTTCGTGGAGCACTGCTTCTTTGAACGATCGGGGCTCGGCGACGAGTGATAGGGCCGTCAAGTAACTGCAGTGTGATTTGGAAAAACGAGCAGTCGTGTAATAATCAGAGATAGGATAGACCTACCTGAGGACGATGATGGAGCGTAGGCTGTGAGAGGAGTGAGAGAAACTGTATTTATGACAAAATCCGCAAGGCGTGTTGAGGGTTTCTTAGTCCGTAGGCCGCGGCCTAGTTCTTGATCAGTCGTGGCAGGTGTGGTCACAGACGTATCAGTCGAAGGTGGTGTCGTGTTTGAAGGTGTGGTAGTCGTAGTTGTCGTTGAAGTGGGAGATATATCAGTCGATTTCGAAGGTATGTCAGTCATAGTCGAAGATTGATCAGGTTCTTCGAGATGATCGTCAGTGATCATTGTTGTTGGTGAATCGCTCGCTGGTGTCGTGATAGGAGAATCGGATTTCTTGTCGAGGTAAGGAAAAACGCTTTCTTGAAACAGAACATCCCGTGAAGTGAATCATTCTTCTTTTTCTAAGTCATATAGTCGATAACCTTTCTTGACCTAAGGGTATCCAAAGAATATGCAGCGCCGGCTTCGAGAGGCGAACTTGTCGCCATTGTGATTTTGGTTGTGAGCGTAACATAAGCACCCGAAGACCCGGAGCTGCTCGAATGCTGGCTGACGTTTGTAGAGCATTTCAAAAGGTGTTTTATCATTCAAGAGCTTTGAAGGCGTTCTATTTATCAGATAACACGCCGTCAATGCACATTCAGCCCAAAACTCGATTGGTAAGCCAGCTTGAAATTGTAATGCGCGTGCCACATTCAGGATATGCCGATGCTTGCGTTCTACGCGTCTGTTTTCCTGTGGAGTTCCCACGCAAGAGGTTTCATGTACAATGCCTTGTTCCCGGAAGTATTTCGTGAGACACATAAATTCAGTGCCGTTACCGCTTCGGAGAATCTTCACGTCTTGGTCGAATTGCCTTTTGACAAGGGCGATGAACTCTTGCAGTCGGTTGGAAACAAAAGTTTTGTCGGGGAGGAGATAAAGCCAGACAGCTCTTGAGTAATCATCGACGATAGTCAAGAAATATTTGGAGCCGCAGAATGCCGAGGTGCGGTATGGTCCCCAAAGATCACAATGAATTAACTCAAAAGGACATGATGCTTTATTATAACTCTCAGAAAACGAGTTTCGGGTTTGTTTTGATCGAAGACAAACATCACAGCTAGAAAGACAAAGCGCAAGACTACTAGATTTAAGTTTTACTCCAGGAAGCAAGTTGACGACACGGGAAGATGGATGTCCAAGACGTTGATGCCACAAAACACCTTTATCACTTGTTGCAGTATTGAAAGCAGTTGCAGTCTCTATGCCTCGGAATAAATACAGTCCCTCTCCCTCTCGTTTACCCGCTCCAATCAGTGTCCTCGTAGTGCGGTCCTGCAAAAAAATGAGTCGATCAGTAACTTGGCCAACAAGAGAATTATCAGTAACAAGTTGGCCAAAAGATATCAAGTTCGTGTGGAAGCCATCCACGTGATAGACATTCTGCAACTGTATCTGAGAAGTCAATCGTATGGTTCCTCGTTGTGTGGTTAGTACATTCGCTCCAGCCGGTAATTTTACTGAAACCGGAGAGACATGATGTATGTCGTGAAGTAGGTCGATACAGCCAGTCATGTGATGAGTGGCGCCTGTATCAAGGATCCAAACAGGATCATTGTTCTTACCACTTAGTTGATTTCCATCGGCAGGAGATTTTGTCGAGTTGAGTAGTTTCACCAGTGTCTGCCATTGTGCATCGGAGAAACAAGTGAGACCTTGTCGATCATTGTCGGTTAGTGTCAGATTAGCTGTTATCTTGTTCTTTGACTCAACTATTTGAGAGGTATTTGCACGTGCGGTTGTGATTTGTCCAGTCGATTGTGCAGTACCCTGTCCTCCTTGATAGTTGGTACAATTTCGTGGTCTTGTTCCCCACCATTCGGGAAAGCCAAGAACGCAAAAACAGAAAGCAGCTCGATGTCCTAGTCTTCCGCAACTAGTACAAGTTGTATTCGCGTCGGGGTTCGAAGGTCGTGGTCGATAAGTGTCGTTTTGTTAAGGTGTTGAGGAGGGTCGTGTTTCTGATGATGTTTGAGCAGAAAAGCTTAGTACGGCCGAAGCATCAGGTTTAGCGTTGAGTTGGACAGTTTCATTTTGAACGATAGTTTGATACACTGTGTCAAGATCAGGCAACGGGATTTGTGCGCAAATCTGAGATCGTACAGAGCCATGAACATCATCAAGACCAAAAAGAAAGTCGTGGACTCGAATCGTTTCACGCTCTGTTTCATGTGCACTTGTCAGATTGCATTCGCACTTCCCGCAGCTGCAAACTTTAGTCGAGATACACTCAGCCATCGAGTCCTATATTTTCGTGAGCCTACCAAAGTAGTCTTCAACGGAGGATCCTACTTGTCTGCAATTTGCGAGAGACGCACGAAGTTGTTGATAGCGTGCACCGCTCTTTAGAGCAAATCGCTTCTTTATATGATCCCACAAGTCTTTGGCGTACTCTTTATGGGAAATATTAGTTCTGAGCTTGGGTTAGATCGTCAGCTTGATCCAGGTGACGAGTAGATGGTTGTTGGCTGTCCAGTCTTCGAGATCAGGTGAGTCGCTTACTGGTGGTGGTATTGTTCCGTCTAAGAAGCCAAATTTCTTGCGTGCACTCAAGGCAACACGAAGATTTTGTGACCATTTGTCGTAGTTTCTTCCGTTGAGCAACGGCTGAGAGATAACCGCTCCAGGATTATCACTAGTTGACAAGTCATAGGGAGAGATTGTTCGTCACGGCTTTGCCGTGGTTGCAAGAGGTCCCGCCATTGTTGATTTTGTCGAAGTTGGGGATGAAAATCGTGGGTCGATCGAGCTTGAATAAAGCTAGGTCGTAGGTCGGAAGTCGTATTTCGCAGTTAAAAATCGATGTGCTTAAAGTCGTGGCTCTGATACCATGAGAAGTTCTATAATCTATAATTGTTTTCTGTTATTCATACATGACCTCAATGTCTATTTATATACAAGCTAGAAGATCCTAAACATATCGATATTAGGAAAGCTAATATGATCGAGATAAGGACAAGTTAATTGATAATTACAAGCTAATAGATAAGTCTAATCTATATCGAAGTATATCGTAATATAACATGTCCTGTATGATCCATTAAGCAAATAAATGTAGTTTACCTCTCAAAAATATTTCAAGTAACTATCATCATCGTGATCTAATACACTCTGGACAGAAAATTAACTTTAATCGTCCTATACGTTTTGGTAAACCTTTTTATATAACTAAGAATTGTTTGAGAATATTCAGAATAGGTCGTGGAAGTGATTTTTCTACATTTCAAAAAAATCTTTTAATTCATTACATACAATTTGAACCAAAAAAAAATCATTACATACAAAAGTTTGAACCCACCTTTAAGTTCAATGCCGACAATTCATCTGTGCCACACAAAATAAGAAGAAAAAATAACTACATCATAATTTCTTATAAAGATATTGAATACCTTTATGTAATTGCACATTGTAAACAGTTTTACAAACGGAAGATTACGGTTGCTTACTTCACCGACTAAAATGAAATTCAAGTTATAAAATTAAGTGAGATATATTATAGAGGTTTTGGAGAAATGTGAAAGTGGTTTTGCCAGCTAAATGCTAAATTAAGAGGGACCGTCAAACAGAAAAGGGAAATCATATAGCAGCAGAGTAGTGTACGTTTCTTGGACATGTGGTGTGGACCAAAAGACAATCTTGTACGCATTCTGCCTCCCCTATTAATATGTCATAAGAATAAAAATGCAAAACCAATAAAAACTCTAAATATAAATATAGGATATCCGTAGATGTAATTACGTTAATGATGTTGAAGATAAACTTGAAAGTAACTTAGGGTCTAAGTTATCTAAAATCTAGTCGAGTTATGATTAGGAAATATATCTTACTTAGGAGATGTTTTAGATAAAGCTAAGTAAGATTAGGAGAAATATATCGAATCTCTATATAAGAAGATGGTGAGATGTGTCATGAACTTGTGAGTGAGAGAGATTATTGTGAGGGCTTGAGTTTTGAGTGATTTTCTCAAGTTAATAAAGTGTGTTTCTTATAATCTTTCTTGTTCATTCTAAATACTTTAGAATAATAATTGGTATCAGAGCTAAAATCTGAAATCAAATCCGCAAATCATGGGAGATATTACGCCTGTGACAATAAAACCGAAAGATGGAGCTCCAACGATCAGCTGTCCGATATTGACTTTAACCAACTATACGGTGTGGGCTATTCGTATGAAGATACTTCTTAAAGTTTATGAAGTTTGGGAGCTTGTCGAAGAAGAATCTGCAGACAGTAAGAAAAATAATTTGGCAATCGCACTGATCTTCCAGGCCATTCCCGAAGCTCTTGTTCTACAAGTAGGAGAGCTTGAATCAGAAAAAAGGTATGGGATGCTATCAGATCGCGACATCTAGGAGTAGACAGGGTCAGAGAAGCAAGATTACAAACATTGAATACAGAATTTGATCGCTTGAAGATGAAAGACAATGACACCATCGATGACTTCGTCGGCAAGCTATCAGAATTATCTTCTCGGTCAGCTTCACTAGGTGAAACAATGGAGGAGGCCAAACTTGTGAAGAAATTTCTTAAAAGCTTACCACGGAAAAAATACATAAACATGGTAGCTTCCCTAGAACAACTTCTTGACTTAAAAAACACCAGCTTTGAGGACGTTATTGGATGGTTGAAGGCGTATGAGGAGAGGATCAGTGAGGAAGAAGAAGACGATGGTCACAAAGATCAAAATAAGCTGTTGTATTCAAATTCGGAGTCCCAATCTTCTCAGTCAAACCATGATTACAGTGGAAACAGGGGACGAGGTGGAAGGTTCTATGGCAGAGGTCGTGGTCGTGGAAGAAATCCTTATCGAGAGTTTGACATATCAAAGATAGTTTGTTTCCGGTGTGATAAGAATGGACACTTTGCTTCAAGCTGTCCAGATAGAATACTAAAACTTCAGGAAGCCTATGAGAACAAACCTGATGAGACTCAAGAGGAAGATAAACTTCTCATGCACGAAGTGGTCTACTTAAACGAAAGAAACGTCAATCCTAAAGAATTTGAGACCAACCTCGACAGTGATAGAACCTGGTACTTGGACAACGGTGCGAGTAATCACATGACCGGGAGGCATGATTATTTCAAGAATATAGATGAAACAATAACAGGAAAGGTACATTTTGGTGATGACTCAAGAATAGATATAAAGGGAAAAGGATCGATATTGTTTATAAGCGAAGACGGTGAGAAGAAGGTGTTAGATGACGTCTATTTTATTTCGGAGCTCAAAAGCAACATCATTAGTCTCGGCCAAGCCACCGAATCAGGCTGTGAGATCAGAATGAAAGAAGATCACTTGACACTTCATGACAAAGATGGAAGACTCATCATAAAAGCAAAGAGGTCTGCAAATCGACTTTACAAGGTCCGTATGAATATGGTTGATACCAAGTGTCTTCAAGCAACAACTCAAAGCGAGTCAAGTAAATGGCATGCTCGCTTAGGACACATTGGAAGTAGTTTGATAAAGAAAATGGTTAAGACCAACTGGTCACTGGACTCCCGAAGCTACACATCGAAGAAGAAAAATGTGCCTCATGCTTGCTTGGTAAGCAAGCCAGACGTCCGTTTCTGAAAGCTACTCCATATCGAGCAACTGAAGCACTTGAACTTATCCATGGTGATTTGCGTGGACCTATCTCACCACCCACAGCCGGAAGAAATAGGTATATTTTTGTTCTAGTGGATGACTACTCAAGATATATGTGGTCAATACTCCTGAGAGAAAAAAATGAGGCGTTTGACAAATTCAAGAAGTTCAAAGCCATAATTGAAGGAGAAACAAAGAAGACAATCAAGACACTGATAACGGATAGAGGAGGCGAGTTCACCTCCAACGAGTTCAGGAACTTCTGTGAAGAATCAGGAATAACTCGGCATCTCACTGCTCCATACTCACCACAACAGAATGGGGTAGTGGAATGTCGAAACAGAACTCTTCTTGAGATGACCAGAAGCATCCTGAAACATAGAAACGTCCCTAATTACCTATGGGGAGAAGGAGTAAGACACACCACCTATCTTATAAACAGAGTCACAACCAGAGTCTTGAAGTCACAAACTCCATACGAGGCTCTCAAAGGACGAAAACCTAATATCGAGCATCTTAAAGTATTTGGGATACACAAAAATTGATAAGGTTCACTTGAAGAAATTAGATGACAGAAGCAGAGCACTCGTACACTTGGGAATTGAACCAGGGTCTAAGGCGTATAGACTACTTGATCCAGTGAAGCAAAAATTGGTTGTGAGCAGAGATGTCGTCTTCGATGAAAATAAAAGCTGGTGTTGGAGTAATACAGCTAACGATGGATTAAGTGAACCAGGTATGTTCACACTATCTTTTGGAGAGCATGGGAACAATGGATTAAGAGAAGGAGAAGAGGAAGGAGAAGTAGAAAACAGCCATGAGAATAATGACGATGTAGAAACTTCACTTCCTGTTCAGAGCATAACTTCGGTGATTAATGAAGTCGATGCAGAACAACATCAACCGGAATTAAGAAGATCAACTTGGACTCATAAAGCACCTGGCTATCTCGAAGACTATGTCTACTTAGCAGAGGTCGAGGGAGAACGTTTGTTACTCATATTGAATGAGGAGCCATACGACTATGATGACGCGATGAAAGAAAAAGTATGGAAGGATGCTTGCGATGAAGAGATATCTTCTATAATCAAGAACAAGACGTGGGATATGGTTGATCTTCCTCCTGGAGCTAAACCAATTGGGCTCAAGTGGATTTTCAAGATTAAGCGAAACTCGGATGGAACCATCAACAAACACAAATCGAGACTAGTGGCAAAGGGATACATTCAACGTCATGGGATAGATTATGAAGAAGTCTTTTCTCCCGTCGCCCGAATAGAAACCATACGGTTCATAATAGCTCTGGCTGCTTCAAACGGATGGCAAGTACATCATCTTGATGTCAAAACAGCTTTCCTGAATGGTGATCTAAGAGATGATGTGGATGTCAGCCAGCCTGAAGGTTACATGGTAGATGGAAGCAAGGGAAAGGTATACAAGTTAAAGAAAGCACTATATGGTTTGAAACAAGCTCCGAGAGCTTGGAATGAAAAGCTAAACAAGACTCTCGAATAATTGAAGTTTGAAAAGTGCACAAAAGAGCCCTCTCTATACCGAAAAAGGAAGAAAGGATATCTAGTACTTGTGGCCGTTTATGTAGATGATCTACTTATAACTGGTTCTCACATCAAGCTCGTTAACGAGTTTAAGCAAGATATGGCGGAAACCTTTGAGATGAGTGACCTTGGACTGCTGACATATTACTTAGGTATTGAAGTACTTCAATATGATGGAGGTATCTCGATGAGACAAGCAAGTTATGCGAAGAAAATCTTGGAGGAAACAGGTATGAACGAGTGTAATGCCACACAGTCTCCGATGGATGCAGGCTTAAAGCTCTCAAAAGGAGAAGAAGAAGCTAGTGTGAATGAAAGGGAATATCTTAAGACTATAGGGTGCCTTCGCTACCTCATACACACCCGACCGGATCTCGCCTATTCTGTTGGTGTCTTAAGCAGGTACATGCACCAACCTAAGGAGTCACATGCTGTTGCCTTGAAGCAAGTACTTCGTTACGTGAAGGGAACAACATCGTATGGTCTCAACTTTGTTCGATCTGGAAAGCCGATGTTAGTTGGATATAGCGACTCAAGCCACAATGTGGATGTGGATGATGGGAGAAGCACAACAGGTCATATGTTCTATCGAAACGAGTGTCCTATTACATTGTGTTCTCAGAAGCAAGAAACAGTTGCTTTATCTTTGTGTGAAGCCGAATTCATGGCAGCCACTGAAGCCGCAAAGCAAGCTATCTGGTTGCAGGAACTAAACGCTGAAGTGATGGATAAGGCGTGTGAGAAAGTGGTTATTCGTATAGACAACAAGTCAGCGATTTCTCTGACAAATAACCCAGTGTTTCACGGACGAAGTAAACACATCCACAAGCGTTATAACTTCATACGAGAATGCATAGACAACAACCAAGTAAGAGTGGAGCATATCGCAGGGAGTCTACAAAAGGTTGACATTTTGACTAAGGCCTTAGGTCGAATCAAGTTCAAAGAGATGAGGGAACTTGTGGGAGTTCAAGATTTGGATCATGAGGATTTCAAGTTTAAGGGGGTGATTGTTGAAGATAAACTTGAAAGTAACTTAGGGTCTAAGTTATCTAAAACCTAGTCGAGTTATGATTAGGAAATATATCTTACTTAGAAGATGTTTTAGATAAAGCTAAGTAAGATTAGGAGAAATATATCTCTATATAAGAAGATGGTGAGATGTGCCACGAACTTGTGAGTGAGAAAGATTATTGTGAGGGCTTGAGTTTTGAGTGATTTTCTCAAGTTAATAAAGTGTGTTTTGTGGAAACCGAAATTCACACCGTCAATTTCCGATAAAGTTTTATGGAGGAAAACCGAGTTAACCCGATCTTCCTTGAAGGTCCCGGATATCTGCTGGCCGCATTACCAAACAATCGATAAAGTTGCGAAAAATAGAAATCGTAAAATTGAGCGAAGAGATCTTATTTCTGAATTCTCGTTTGAGCGTGTACAACAAGAAAAGAAACCGGCCGTAAGGGCTGTCGAGGAGTCCGCTAGTCTGGTCGCTTAAGTCTATCCTAGTTGAGTCGCAGCTCGCTAGTGAAAACAGAAAAGAATGCTAAATCGCTCTAAGTGCTAAGTGCTTGAAAGTTTGTGATCTGGTTTGCTTCTTGCTCATAGCTCTCCTTATATACTCCTCTAAGGCGGTCTATCTTCGCGGGCTGAGTCGGGCTTTTTCCATTTTCGTCCATCTTCGTGTTTATCGGGAAACTTGACATTTATCTTCGGAAATCTTGACATTTATCTTCTGGAAACTTGATATTTATCTTCTGGAAACTTGACATTTATCTCTTATGTGAGGATAAAGATAAACCGTCATAGTTATCCTTCCTTTTCGGAAAATCGTACGTGGGCCGTTTTGGCCACGTAGGACCGTTTAGGCATTTTACGGTTTTGAAAGGGCGATCTTTGAAGGTTTCGGTGTTTCGAAGGAACCTCAATTCCTTGTTTAGTCGAGAAAGTGGCGTTCAGAGTAACCGTGATCATACCAAACTTGCGTAGACTGATCCGAACAAGCTAAGATGGGATCGAACCGGCACGATAGGGCGGAGACGGGGCGAGGGCAGCGGACCGGCGCCAGGCGACCCGCATCCAGCGTCCAGCGTGCTGCGGTGCCAGGCGAGTGCCGCCGGCGCCAGGCCAGCCCGCATCCAGCGTGCCGCCGGCGCCAGGCCAGCCCGCATCCAGCGTGCCGCCGGCGCCAGGCGAGTGCCGCCGGCGCCAGGCGAGTGCCGCCGGCGCCAGGCCAGCCCGCATCCAGCGTCCAGCGTGCTGCGGTGCCAGGCGAGTGCGCCCGGCGCCAGGCCAGCCCGCATCCAGCGTCAGCGTGCTGCGGTGCCAGGCGATCTTGCCGTCTGTGGGTTTTTCGTTGTTCGATCTTTCCCTCGTCGGTCGTTTGCGGAAATCTTCTGAGTTTGGGAGGTCTTTAGCCGTAGATTTTGAGATAATCGCTTCTAATCCAACGAGATTCGCGAGTATCGGGATTTGAGATGGACTTGGATCTGCAGATTTTCCGTCGTCGAGGATCACGAGCAATGTGGCTCAAGTTTTAGATGTGTTAAAGATGAATCTTCTAAACAATCGGAAGGCTTTACGGAAGACTCATTGTAGATCTCGGACAATCCAGACATGGGTTTCAAGGACCAAGATGCCGCCATTGCCGAGATCATGAGATGATCGCATCGAATGGGTGCCAGGACCCTCGCCGTTGGCGCCGGATGGGAGTGGACGAGCCTTCCGTGAGTTTTATCGGCGGCGACCCGTTCTTGGATTTGATCGTCGCGGCTTTTCTTCCGAGGATTTTCGGTGACGATTTCGTCATTGACCGATTTTGACCCCAACAGTTAGCCCCCAGCTAGCTAGGAACCGTAGAGCCTGCCGGATCCTAGCTTGCGGTATAACCGTCTTGGGGAAGGTGTTGAGACGTAATCGTTTGCCAAAATCGGGTAAATAGTGATTTTACCTCCTTTATATGGAGTAAGAAATCTCATTCTTACTTCATCACAAGGTTTTACTCTCTCTCTCAAAATCCTTTCTCTCTTTAAGAACAATGTCTTCAAGATCCTCAAGAGAAACTCTTCTTCCCATTCATCTCGGATGACTCTCCTGCCCATGTGGCGGTGAAGCGGGAGGAGTCGGTCGAGGAGGAAAAGAAGAATGCGATAACCGAAGTCCTTGTAGGTTCGCCTCAACACTGCCAGAGATCCCTGTTCCGAGGAGGCCTCTGAGGCAGCCCGGTGCTCCTTTTGCGCCAAGCTCGGTTTCTCGTAAATATCTCAAGGTTTTTCGAGATTTTTACCAGGTTCTGAAGGAGTCAAATTCAGATTCCGTTGGTAGCGAGTGCAAGGAATCCTCCGCAAGGTTTCTTTACATGTTACGGCTTTCTTTACGCATCGCCGTATGTGGTTCCCAATCCTGGTGCCATTGTTCGTGCGCTTCACCGCCGAACTTTGATCAGCCAACTCAGCGTTCTGCCTTGGAGAGTTGGCTTGGCGTACTGATCGCTAGCTACTTAACTCGGATTGATCTTGGTCCCGATGATTTCGAAGGTCTTTGGGGCACTCGGCCGACGGGAGTGACGGTTACTACTCCATGCTGCCTAAGAAGGATATGGCGTGATTCGGGGACTACTTGAATCCCAAATCGTGGCAGGAGCATTTCTTCTTCGTCCAAATAGATGGCGAGTCTGTCGAGGAGAGCTACCTCCATCTATTTCCGCAAGCATGGAACTTCAACCGAGGTAATACGACGAAAACCCTGTTGTCTATCTCACCTTTTAGTCGCGAGTTTTAGTGAAAATTTTCGTTTTGTAGGGAACAACCCTACGGCGCATTTGCCTGGTGGCGTCTTTGTCAAGAGAGATCTTCTTCGTCAAAGGCCGTTTTCTGGAAATCCTTCACCCTCGAACGGATCCGAGACGCGGTTAGGCTTTATCGGTCCCGAGGTCTTGTCCCGTCGTACGACGCCGAAACTGTCACCGCGGCTTCTACTCGGAGGCGCAGACAGAGATCTCGTAAGGGGAAAGAAATCGATGATGGGGAAGGCTCGGAAAGTCCTTCACCGTTGGGAGAATAACCTAGTTTTGCTCCAACGGAAAAAGGCGGAGTCAGCGGTTTTCCACCTAACAACTTCTTTGATGGCCTTCCTCCGGAGTTTACTACCGACGAAGTCGCTGGAGGATGAGGAGAAACAACGGTTTTTGCCGGGCTCCAACGTGTCAACGAGGTTTGGCCCTTCGAACTGCTTAACCTTGCGCTCAATCGTATATATGCATGCTTGCTGATCTTGAGTTTTATGCAGGGACTAAGAGTGTTTAGCGAGGCTGACTCGAAGCCTAAATCCAGGATTGCTAACTTCAAGACCACGAAGCGGAGCGAGAGCTTTTCCGTTCGACGAGGTGAAGGCACAAAACGCAAGCAAGCTGAGCTTCATGCTCGGCTCTTGTTCGGGCGGAAAGGAGAGGAAGAAGGATGGTCGATCGGAGGTGGCAAGACGCGGAATCGCTTCTGCTGAGTTTCAATGTTTTAAAGAAGCTCGAGTTTGTTGGTGATTTCCGAAAAGTGCCGGGTTCGGTCAGAACCTTTACAAGTCTCAGAACCCGGATTTTTCTTCGATTCAGATTGCTGAAATGAAGGATTTCATGGCCGAAGTGTGCTCATGCCGAAGTCCTTGGTTCCTCCGGAAGAAAGAGTCCGGAGACTATGGGAACCTATCGAGGTTTCTGAGGATACGTGGAAGCCGGAACCGATGAGAACGCCGAGGATGGTGGGAATGCTCGAGGCGTGAATGAGGAAGTGGACCAGCCTGCTAGTTCATTTGGGATTTCCGCATCCGATTCTCAATGTTGACTTCTTTTGTGAACTGAATTTTTTGGCCGTGGTGTGGCTTTCTGTAATTTTATTCGCGACCGGAGGTTGCATTCTTATGTTTTGGGACTGGCCGTTGGTGGCTTTGAATCCTGCCGCCTTTTGCGGCTTTTATGAATATGAAAATTTGCGAGATTTCGTCTTTATTTCGATTTATACTTTCAAGTGTAGAGAAGGATGGTAGTCACTTCGTATCCTAACTCTTTTTGTCGCTTGGTCCAGATGCTACTTTTAGCGCGTTTTAGGTGTGTTTATAAGAGACATGTTTTGGGATCTCGTATACGATACTATGTCGTGAGATGTCAAGATCCAGCAAGACTGGTTTTGGCAAGACCTAGGTTTACTCTCGCTTTGAGGCTGGCGATGACTGATCGGCTTTCGTTTTTCCCGTTAGTGATTTCTTCCTGATTCTTTCGCTAAAGTCCGCGACTAGTACGGGCTTATATGACTGTTAAAAGAATCGCTATCTTCGAGTTTATCCGAGACGCTAAACCAAAATTTTGGGTTTCTTGTTTAGCTGCTATGATATCCTTGTCGGATGTAAGAGGACCTTGTAGGTCTGACTCACGAATTTGTATTGAGTGAACGTTGTGCGTCCGGTGGGCCAATCGACGGCTGAGTTATTTTAAGTCGCTGATGGATGTCTTTTAATACGAAGTTTTGTTATCTTTTAAGTTGCGACGCCTCGCTTTCTTTTGAAGATATGATTTTCGTTTTCCGCTGCTG
Source organism: Brassica carinata (assembly GCA_016771965.1). Classification (NCBI taxonomy): domain Eukaryota; kingdom Viridiplantae; phylum Streptophyta; class Magnoliopsida; order Brassicales; family Brassicaceae; genus Brassica; species Brassica carinata. The sequence continues at coordinate 7,382,398 of CM028692.1, forward strand.
ATGCTTTAGTGAGAATGAAAGATAGAAATAATTTTATTAAAATTCGAAGTTCGAGTACATGTGCGGATTTTTCGTTTTGTGGAGTATAGAGAGCGCAGACTCCCCCTTTTTGGTGAGGGGATAGCTGAACTCGCTGGTTTCGACGAGCTGCTACGTACTTTCGAGGATCAAGCCATCTCGTGAGTTCTGATAGTTGCCGCGGACGCTTTTACTCCTCGCGTCGCCGTTCGATCGTGTTGGTCGGATCAGTGGTTTGTGCGGGGTCGCTGTCCGCTTCTACGGCGGTGGATTCGTGAGGCTTTGTCGTATTGAATCGCTGTTCGTTCGGATGATTCCGATTATCTTTCTTCGAAGTCTTCGAATGTTGTGTGATTCCTTTGCTCGCTTCGGGTTGGCCGCAGGGCGTTCGATCTTTTCGCAGTTTGAACTCGGCTAGGTAACAGAGTCTCGATTGTTTCGACTACCCCAGATGGCTGCGGTTCCGTCGAGTCGGAAACTGATACCGAGGTGATATGTGGATGGTACCGCCTTCATGGAGTTGATCCAAGGTTCCATGATGGCGTTGTAGATGGTCGGGTTGTCGACTACCGCTAACTCGACGATTTTTGTGACTCTTTCGCCATGACCGGAGCTTGATTCCCCGAGGGTCATGGAAGTGACGCCAAAACCCCGCCAAAGGTTTTGGCTCGTGGACGACTTTCCAAGTGGGATCTTCATCCGTAGAGGGTGTCGAAGATGACGCGACCGTGCTTCCTGTGTCGATGAGAATGCGCCGATTTCGGTGATCCTGGATCACCGGATCGATACCAAAGGATCGCAGTGAGGCTTGTCGATGCCGACGGTCTCGTGTTCCTCGAAGCGCATTGTGTGGTTAGAACATCGTCTCGGGAACCAGTTGGAACTTGTCTCGGCTTTCCGCCCGTAGGCTTTATCGATGAGACAGAGTCTTGGTAGAACTGTGATCCTCCGATGATCATGTTTACCCTCCGCAACTACCGTTGTTCCTCGTCGCCCTGTCTTCTTCCGCCTCCCATTGGTTTTCGGTCGCGGTCCTCGGAGACGTTTTATTGGTCTTTGGCGGTCGGAGTCCAGGAGCAAGTCCTTTATACTCTTGACCTTTGATAGCTCGGCCTGAGGAGTTTTGCGGCGAGGCGGCCAAGAATCTTGCAGTTCGCAGTGGAGTGACCTCTCGGTCTCGTGGAACTCGCAGCGGAGTTATCCTTGTACTGGTTCCTCGCCCAGGTGTTTCCGGAGGTTTTCCTTGTTCCGAAGTTGATGGCGTAGTTATGCTCGCCTTGGCGCCTTCCCTTCGTGGATGGACGCATTGTCGCTACGAGAGGGTTTCTTCTTGGAGGCTTCTGCGGTCCGTGCTTCGCGATAGAAGCTTCATCTCTTCTTCCATGATGATGAAGTCTGCCTTGTGGAGAGTATCCTGATTGTCCGCGGTTTCCAGTAGTATCCACTTTCGAACTCGACTTGTACCTGAGAGTTTTCGTATGCCGACATGACATTGTCGCTGATGCCCGCTACTCGCCATCACCAGCTTTGAACCTTCGCATGAAGTCGCTGAGTGACTCGCCTTCCTTCCGAAAGACCATAGATCCACGCCGACGCTCTATCCATGAACATGGAGTATTGTTTGAGAAACGCCGAGGCCGTTGGCGGAAGCTTCCGATGGAGTTCCTTTTGAGCCGGAGAACTACTCGAGCGCAGCACCTTTGAGGTGCTCTCGACGGAGAAGACAATGACCGCGCCCCGCTCGCTCCCGAGTTTGCACCTACCCATTGCGATCTGGAAGGACTGCAGGTGCGACGATCCGTCTGACCGGCCATAGACCGATTTTGATCTTCCCCGGTCTGAGATGGTTTCGGATCCGAGTGGTGAACGGCGTCGCGCTTCCTCGAAGTCTATAGATCTCGAGGCGAACTGGTCGCCTGATGGATTTGTGATTTTACCGCCACCTTGGCCACGGTCTTTTGAGAGATTCACGGAGATCATGGATCTCGCTATTGCTGCCGGCGTCTCAACTCATTGCGCTGGTCGATAGATCCGAAGTTTGATCTTCCGCGAAGTTCTTCCTGCTCCATCCGCGAGAAGTTCTTCCTCTTCCGTCATGGCCTATCGGCGATATCCGTCTGCCGAGCGGACTGGCTTCGGTTCTCCTGGTGGATGTCACGCTTTCATCGGAAGGATCCGATTGGTCGCTGATATCTAGATTGATGCCGACGCCGCTTCTTTGTTTCCTCGCAGCCGGAGTGGAAGGTTCTCGCGAGGTCGCTTTGCTGTCCTTTCGAGCCGCTTTCCTCGAGGGTTTCGGGCATCTTTGTCTCGTGCTTCGAGATCCGTCGAAGTCTTCGCCGCTGGCGCCTTGGTGGATCCGCTGCAACTTGCTCCTCGCAGCTTAAAGTATCGACCTGTTTTGCGAGCGAGGTTATCATTGTCTCTCGTTCGCTCGCCGGGCGGAGGTAAACAGTTCCTTCATCTGCTTGAGCGCCTCAGTGTTTGCATCAGCGCTGACTGCGGACGATCTCAAGCTGGAGTCTTCAGCGCTAGGCCGACGGGCGCCTGTCGCTGGCTGATCCTTGGTGACGCCGGTAGACATGATCGAAGCGCAGTAGCATGTAGATGATAGATCCGTAACCCCCTACTTCTAGCGCCAAAATGTGGGAACCGAAATTCACACCAATTTCCGATAAAGTTTTATGGAGGAAAACCGAAGTTAACCCGATCTTCCTGAAGGTCCGGATATCTGCTCTGGCCGCATTACCTAAACAATCGATAAAGGCGAAAAATAGAAATCGAAAATTGAGCTAAAAATATCTTATTTCTGAATTCTCGCTTGAGCGGCAACAAGAAAAGAAACCGGCCGTAGGGCGTCGAGGAGTCCGCTAGTCTGGTCGCCAAGTCTATCCTAGTTGAGTCGCTAGTGAAAACAGAAAAGAATGCTAAATCGCTCTAAGTGCTGTGCTTGAAAGTTTGTGATCTGGTTTGCTTCGCTCATAGCTCTCTTATATACCTCCTAAGACGGCTCCATCTTCTCGCTGGCAGTCGGGTTTTTCCATTTTCGCCCATCTTCGTTTATCGGAAACTTGACATTTATCTTCGAAATCTTGACATTTATCTTCGGAAACTTGATATTTATCTTCGGAAACTTGACATTTATCTCTTATGTGAGGATAAAGATAAACCGTCATAGTTATCCTTCCTTTCGGAAAATCATTATGTGGGCGTTTTGGCCACGTTGGGCCGTTTAGGCATTTTACGGTTTTGAAAGGGCGGTCTTTGAAGGTTTGGTGTTTCGAAGGAACCTCAATTCCTTGTTTAGTGAGAAAGTGGCGTTAGAGTAACCGTGATCATACCAAACTTGCGTAGACTGATCCGAACAAGCTAAGATGGGATCGAACCGCACGATAGACGGAGATCGACGGGTCAGCTGGACCGACGCCAGGCCGACCCGCGCGACGGTGCCGCCGGCGCCAGGCCGGTGCCGCCGGCGCCAGGCCGCCCGCTGACGGTGCCGCCGGCGCCAGGCCGCCCGCTGACGGTGCCGCCGGCGCCAGGCCGGTGCCGCCGGCGCCAGGCCGGTGCCGCCGGCGCCAGGCCGGTGCCGCCGGCGCCAGGCCGCCCGCTGACGGTGCCGCCGGCGCCAGGCCGGTGCCGCCGGCGCCAGGCCGGTGCCGCCGGCGCCAGGCCGCCCGCTGACGGTGCCGCCGGCGCCAGGCCGGTGCCGCCGGCGCCAGGCCGGTGCCGCCGGCGCCAGGCGACCAGCGTCAGCGTCTTTGCCGTCTGTGGGTTTTTCGTTGTTCGATCTTTTCCTCGTCGGTCGTTTGCGGAAATCTTCGAGTTTGGGAGGTCTTTAGTAGATTTCGAGATAATCGCTTTAATCCAACGAGATTCCGCGAGTATCGGGATTTGAGATGGACTTGGATCTGCAGATTTTCCGTCGTCGAGGATGCGAGCAATGTGGCTCCGAGTTTTAGATGTGTTAAAAGATGAATCTTCTAAACAATCGGAAGGCTTTACGGAAGACTCATTGTAGATCTCGACAATCCGCATATGGGTTTCAAGGGACCAAGATGCCGCCATTGCCGAGATCATGAGATGATCGCACGGATGGGTGCCAGGACCCTCGCCGTTGGCGCGGATGGGAGTGGGCGAGCCTTCCGTGAGTTTTATCGGCGACGACCGTTTCTTGGATTTGATCGTCGCTTGGCTTTTCTTCCGAGGATTTTTGGGTGACGATTTCGTCATTGACCGATTTTGACCCCAACATGTTTCTTATAATTTTTCTTGTTCATTCTAAATACGTTAGAACAATAAATGATGCACTTAAGTTGCAATAAGATTATACGTGCATCTAGAAGCAATTCTGTTGAAGTGAGCATCTAAACTATTAAAAACTGATAATGATTAATGATAATTACAGTATAACATCTTTAAATTAATAATCTATAAATTAATATCTCTATAAATTAATATAATTTCATAGTCCCAAATTGAGTTTTTGGTTCAATTAGTATTTCGATAAATTAATAATTTCTATAAATCAATAAAATTTTTAGTTTTGGTGTAGTCCCAACATTATTAATTTATAGAGGTTTCACTGTATTTAGGCCGAAATATGATCATATTTTATACTTAAAACATATGTCAACTTCATAGTCCACATGCACATTTCCTATATATTAACCCTGGAGTATTGATTAAATGACAACGTTTAGAAGCATGCTTACATGTTAAGTTGAGAGAACTATATTATAATATTATATACATGCTCCTTTCAACTTTAATAACATTTAGTGGCTTTAGTTTGTTGTTTAGTTATTTAATGTGTAATAAGTCAAAATTAAATGCACAATGGAAAATGAATCATATTGATATTGGTATTGGTATGGAGATCATTTTGTATACATGTCGTTATAAGCATTCGAAGTGTAATTATATGAACATGAACACTTTTATATTTGGTATACATTTATAATCTACAGCAGTACAGTTAGCTGGTCTTGTGAAAAAATAGCAGTGGTACCATAATCATTATGTCAGTTTTTGTTACATATGTAATTTATTTAAAGAATATGTACATTATTTTGGTAAAGAAAATGTAAATTAGTAGCCACCAAAGGTTACTATACAAAGCAATATATATATATATATATATATATATATATATATATATATATATATATGTGTGTGTGTATATTTAAAATTCAGAATTTAAAGTAAGTAATATCGAGTTTACAATATGATTCAGAGGTAGCTATATCCTAAACCGAATATTTCGGACCGAATAGTATAATGCTTATGCGTATGTGAGCGGTTAATTCCATGGTGAAGGAGATTTCATATAATTGAATTGATTACATTGTATTTATTACTGTAATAACTGTTTAAAACTTTTTAAATTGACATATATTACTTGGGCAAGAAGTTGATTTAGCTTAATATGACTACCATTACATTTTAAAGAAAATAACATATATTTGCTTTGGGCGAGAGGTTGGTTGAGTGGAAGATATATGTCAATTTAGTTAGTATCATGTAAAATCTTATTATATAGCGTCAAAGCAATAATTATTTAATGTCTGAAAAAATGATAAGTATTGACTAAGCAAACTTCGTGAATTATAGTACTTCCATTGCACGTTTAATACCTATATAAGAAGAGCATTGCCTACGGTTTATTCAATCGAACAAAGTAAAACAACTTCTACTCAGTTACCAAGCAACGCCCATATGTTTAACTGACTTGGTTCAGAGAAAGATTATGCAGCTGCAATGCATTTGTTTTTTTTAGTAATACCCTATTTCGTTATTGTCTTGCTTTTATTCGAAATTATGTCTGATGAACTATTTATAATTGGTTTTATTTTTTGTTATCGTAATACAATTTTAATAAAGAACTGAGTTTTTTTTTTGGCTTTGCGTATTAGAAGTGTACATAACAAAATATATTTAAAATAATTTGTTTATAATATCTAACTCGGGTGTAATTCATGAATCTGAGAGTTAAGAATTACAATCCAAAACTGTTAATCCTCTATTTATATATATATATATATATTTCTGATAGTTTTATATTATATGATTTTAAACTAAGACAAGATGACAACAAAGTTAGACAGGATTATAAACTAACCTCTGTCCTGAGTCATCGACGATGATCGTCACCATCCAAGGAAGAACAGAGACAATCTGAAGTAGGAATCATGTAATACAATATCTTGCTTCTCCGATTCAATCAATATGGTGTTCTCAACAAGCACCCCTGAAATTTGCAATAGAGAATAAACTTCATTAGTTTTTGTCGATACTACACTATCAAAAGAACGAATATTATATGGGAAAAAATTGGATACACCTGCAGCTGTGAGATGATCGACAAAAATATGATGTAACCCTAATCCCCATTTTTTCATCCGTTTGACAGTTTCGATTTGATAAAAAAAAATTGATGTTTTCAATCTGAAGACATACCCAACACCAACATAACAAACCCGACAGTTATAGAATGGCCTTTATTAGATTTATAAAAAAATTGACAAAAGCAATGAACCAAACTTAATCAAAAATGTCCACAACTATTTAGAAAGTGTGCTGGTTTTGTGTAATTATTTTATACAATCATTTGTGTTTCGGTTTTGCCAAATCTGTATGAAATTTTTACCCCATGCAGGCGCGCGGGTTATCACTTAGTATCGTATAAATATGAGAACAATTTTGGTTTATGATTATGAATCTATGATCCTACAAGTTGAACCCGAGATACAGTATATAACTTATGATATTAATGACCTCCTATGATATGTACATTACAAATATAGTTTTGGCATAATGTACTCTTAGAAGGTAGACAACTGGTCCTGTTTTGGTATAATGTATTTAAATCATTCGGGTAAAGTAACCAGCTGGTTCTGTTTTTGTAATCATTCATTTTTACATACAAGGAATTCTTGAAAATAAACTTTAATATTAGCCAATCAGCCAAAAATCTTGAAAATATGTAAACAAGAGTTACGTGCCAAATAAGTTTTGACAATCAAATATGTAAACAGTATATTACAGGATAAAGTCAACCAATTGAAAATCAAATCTCTAACATATATTTGATTACTCATAATAAAGTTTGATTTCAGTATATGAAAAAAATTCCTAATAAATTCCTAAAATTTAGATAACCATTAATTCGCAATTAATATATATTGCGAGATTCACGTTTTAGAAATGCCTCCCATAATATCTAACAGCTATATACGAATCAAATGTATTTTAGATAGAAATATTCTAATTTATATGCGCTTGTAAATTATGATGTACTATGTAATTTTAAATTATGATGTACCAAATTTTTAATCATAACAAAATGACCCAATTCAATAGCTTAAATTAGGCTTGCTAAATATTTTTTTTTTTAAATCATGTACTTATTTTTGAATGTTTTTGTTGTAACTTGCTTTCATTATTTTTGTATGTTTCTGTCCAAATAATGTATTTGTTTTAAAAATCTCAATAAAAAATTTGAACTTTATATTCAACTTTAAATCAAAATATTTTTAATATAATTTAATAAAACCCACAAGTATACTTAAAATTCTAATATTGTACACTTTAATGTTTACTTTACCATATAAAATGATAAAATCACAATAAAAGAAAAACACAATCTCATAGTTTATAAATGGAGGCTAAACACATTGAACAAGACACACAAATGTCAAAAATGAATAACGTATGAATCTATAACAAAAACATAAACAATTAAGTTTATGGCACTGTCAAAAGTTAAAAAACATATAATTATGAAAAACAAACATCCACACGGGCGAGCGGGTCAAATGGTAGTTTAAACATTAAACTGAAAATAAGAAATAGAATGATATGTGTTAAGATAATTTCAATATAGCTTAGGATAATTCCTATTTACATAGGGATGATGATATTACTTGTCCTATTCCTTATCGGCTTATGATCTTACTTGTATAAATACTGGCCATTGCGCCATGGGAATCAAAGACACAAACTATTATTTCATACACATTCTATTACATAGTATCAGAGCAAACTATCTAATTTTTTGGTTTAGAATGTGTTTTATAAAGAAGCATGGTCGTTCTTCTTGTTCTACTAATATGTCGACCATGATGGCCGCCATCGATTATACTACCCATAACCCATCACCGTACTAACTTCATCCTTCAGGCTACCCCTAAGCTTTTATCACCTCCGTCTTACTCCATGGAGAAAACTATATGGAATAGGCAACTTAATTATCAAATCAAGCAAAACAAAAGCTTGGATTTATCACTTAATCAAGGGGGAGTTCGCTAAATGATAATTCATCAGCTATCTCTCCTAAAACAGACCATCAAGATACACCAGTCTCATCTACTTTAGAACCACCACCAACTCCGTCTGCAACAACTCTTGCACCCTACCCGGCCAGTGCCGTGCCTCAATAAAGAAAAGGGAAACATTCACTTATGGCAGCAAAAAAACTTTAAAGATTAAGTTTTGACAATACACCTCGGTAATACAAAGAAACCGCCAAGTTAAAAGTTTTTTGTGACGCCATTGACAAAGAAAATCAATTGTCTGATATAACTCAAAAGTGGGATGTTACTAATCTTCCCCTGGACGGAAGGCTCTAGGCAATCATGGCTGTTCTCAAATAAGTATGATATTGACGGTACACACTTACGTCACTAAATCTGGTATGGTTGTACTAGGTAATAATCAAACGGAGGCAGAATATTTCAAAAAGAAATTTGCACCAATTGCTAAACTCACCTCAGTCAATTCATACTCAAAATTGCTCCAGCTAAGGATTGGTTGGTCAATCAAAAGAATGTTCATATTTTTGTATGGGGATCTTGAGGAGGAAATCTACATGAAGCTCCCACAAGGTTATACATGCTCCGATCCAATGGAAGTTTGTCGGCTCCTTATATGGATAACGACAGTCACCCAGATGTTGGTATGCTAAATTAACTAGACCCTTACCAATTTTGGTCTTTCTCATGACTACATGGATCATTCATTGTTTTCTAAAGTCTGAGGGTCTATTAGCCTACACATACTGATTTACGTTGATGATTTTGTTATTGACTCTAACGATGCTATTGCTCAAAAAATTTAAAGACAACCTACAAATTTGTTTTCGCATGAAAGATCTAGAAAAATCTAAATATTTCCTTAGACCTGAAGTATCAAGAAATTCATCATGCATCTATATTTCTCGGCCCAAATATGCTCTTCATATTATTACTGAGGCAGGTCTTTTTGGCGCCAAGCCATCTCCGGTTCCTATGGAGCTTAACCATCATCTATCCAAGGTAGAGGGATCACTCGCTAATGCACAACAATATTGTCATCTTGCTGGTCGACTAATCATCATATTATATCACAATTCACGAAAGAGCCTCTTTTACTTCATTGGGACACAGATTTTTGTGTTGTGCGTTATTTGAAAGGCTGTCCAGAACAAGGAATCTTCATAAAATTAAATGATACACTTCAGATATCCGCCTATAGCAACTCAGACTGGTCAACTTTCCTTCTCACTCGCAGGTCCTTGAGTGCGTACATTGGCTTTCTCGGTGATACACCAGTGTCATGGAGGACAAAGAAGCAAGATACAGTTTCATTATCTTCAGAAAAAGCTGAATATTGTGCAATGTTCGTTACACTCAAGGAACTCAAATGAATGAAAGAACTATTACTCTCATCGACATGTCTCATCTCTCTCCAATGCGCTTTGACAGTAAATCGGCTATATATATTGCGATTAATCCAATTTTCCATGAAAGAACAAATCACATTGAATGAGATTTCCATCATGTTCAAGATGCTCATTACAACGGAACATGTTACTTCAAGGAACCAGCTAGCTAATATTCTTACAAAGTCACTTCCTCGCCCACTCTCTCCTATGAAGATCTATTATCCAAGTTGGGTGTTTGAAATCTCACACTTCTAATTTGAGGGATAGTATTAAAATAACTCCAATATAGTTTAGGATAATTCCTACTCACATACCTAGTGATATTACTTGTCCTATTCCTTATCAACTTATGGTCTCTTACTTGTATAAATGCTGGCCACTGCCATGAGAATCAATTAGGACTGGGCACAAATACTTGTTCCTTGGCTTATACTCGCTACCCGCCTCGGTATTTGCCCCGCAAACACAAGTACTCGTCATAATTAAGGCAAGTAACAAGTTATAAAATTTTATTACTTGCAAATACAAATCAAGTATCAAGTCTTGAATTTATTTTAGGTACTTGACTTATTTCGATCCGTTACTTGATTCTCAAAATATTTCATAACATCTATATTTTTATTTCAGCTAGTTTAATATCTATATAATATATTATAAATTCTAAAAATATAAAATGATGTATATAACATATTCATAGGGAAGTGGAGATGTCATAACTACGAAAGAGAAGAATAAGCTATTTGATATCGGTAAGAAAAATTGTGTTTTTTCATTTTCAATCATGTATAACAAAATAATTCAATTTTTAATTTCTTATACCAATTATACTCTACATTATACTTTCACATCGGTAATAATAGAATAGCCAAGAAAAAAAAATTCTATTATTAAAATCATCGAAATTGACTTTCCATTTTAAAGGTCCTAGTACAAAAATTTAATCTTAAATAAGCAAGTACAAGTCGAGCAAGTTACTCGCAAATATCTGAAATATAGATGAGTACTTACTTAACCAAGTACTTGGTATTAGCAAGTACAAGGCAAAATTTTAGTACTTGGGTAGGACAAGTCGGGTTACAAATATAGCAAAAACTTCGGGTGCTTGCCCCGAGCCAAGCCCTAGAATCAATAACACGAACTTTTATTTATATTTTCATTCCACTACAAGATGAAATTTCAATGAAAACTGATGAACAAATTTATTAAACCCTTTTATGTTATTTTCCTACTCATCTAATCTATTAAAATTGAAGTACAAAAATAAAATACCCATTTTTCAACTTATTTATAATGGCATGCCACCAAAATTATAGTTAATCTATCTTTTAAGATTATTTGTCTTTTCCCGTTTAATTAATGTATTTCCAAAATCATGATAACAATAAATAATAAACCTAGATTTAAATAGTTAATGAATAATATTGTTTTTAAAGCTATGTAATTATTTTTTTATTATTTATTAATAATAACTAAAAATAAAAGTCACATAAAAGAAATATAATATATAAATATATTGTGTTATATATATCTTCATATAAATAATATTCCAATATAAATTTAATATGATAAATGTAGCAATTATAAAATATATAGCACCATATATTTTATATAGTACATACAAAAAATTTATTATATATTATCATAAATTTTGATCCATAAAAAATAAAAATGCATTTGTACGGATATACAAGTCATAGTTTAAAAATGTGAATGATACAATTAATGGTTTACAAGAAAAAAAATTTACTCAATATAAACCGTAAAATCATTGTGTTTAGGAATATCATATTAGATAATTATTTAAATAGGTAAATTTTAAAATATATATTATTACTTATACAAAAAAAATTATTTATAAAAAAATATATAAAAACAAACATTCGCATGGGTACGAGGAAAAATGTCAACCTCAAGTGAATAAGTTAATTGACCCAACGACTTGCCTAGTCGTCGTTCGAATTCCATTTTTCATCTAGAAACTTATACACACCTATTGGTCAATTGCTTTTTGGTCGAATATCTCGATTATTCATACGATGAATGTATTTAATGTGTGTTCAAAAAGGAAAAAAAAAAGAAGGTATTTAATGAGCCATTTTATCTCATAATTAACTCAACTAAAATCCAAAATGCATGAGTTAATAAATAAATTTTTAAAATAAATTTAATTACATAAATTAACATCTAATAATTAAATTATTGAATTGCTTCCTTTAAGCTTTTTATCAATAAAGATGCTTGGGCAAAAAAAAAAAAACTTTTCTTTTCTGGACAGAAACGAAAACCACTTTAATGCGTTGTAGACTAATTTGACCGATCATTTAAGCTCAATTATTTAAAAGATCATCCAAGATTAGTATTGCACTGCCTATCCGCCACTCGTTCTGTGTGCATAAGACACACACTTTATTATATATCGCTTCATCGTTAAGGGGCTTCAATAGCAGAACCAACTTAGCCATTCGTTTTATTAAAAATGAAACTAGAGCTGATTTTCATACCATCACCTGGTGACGGCCACATCAGACCACTAGTGGAGGTTGCTAAGCTTCTCGTCGACCGTGATGACCGTATCTCCGTCACCATCCTTATCATCCCTCAAATGCATGGATTCAACAGCGGAAGCTCTAACTCCTACATCGCTTCCCTCTCCGCCGCATCTGAAGACCGCCTCCACTACAACGTTCTCTCCGTGGCCGATGAACAAAACTCCGATGACCTTAAACCCAATTTCCTCACCTACATCAACAGCTTCAAGCCACAGGTGAAGGCCACGGCTGAAAAACTCATCAAAGACCCAGCCCAACCCGAGTCGTCGCCGTCGCGGCTTGCTGGGCTCGTGGTGGACATGTTCTGCACGGAGATGATTGATGTCGCCGACGAGTTTGGCGTACCGAGTTACCTGTTTTACACCTCCAACGCCACGTTTCTAGGGATAGAATTCCACGTTCAGCATCTTTATGATGTTGAGAAATATGATGTCAGCGACTTGAAGGATTCGGACATAACCGAGTTGGAGGTTCCGTGTTTGTCTCGTCCATTACCGGTTAAGTGTTTCCCATCTGTGATGTTAAACAAGGATTGGTTACCGGTTGTGTTTGGCCAAGTGAGAAGATTCCGAGAAACCAAGGGTATTTTGGTAAATACGTTCGCTGAGTTGGAGCCTAATGCTATGAAGTTTTTCTCCGGCGAAGATAATACTCTTCCAACGGTGTATCCGGTTGGACCGGTTTTGAATCTCAAAACCAACGGTCCAGATTCAACGGACGACAAGCAGACAGAGATCCTAAGCTGGTTAAACGAACAGCCACGTGAATCTGTTGTGTTCCTCTGTTTTGGAAGCATGGGAGGGTTCCGTGAGGACCAAGCAAAGGAAATAGCTATAGCCCTTGAGCGAAGTGGTCATCGTTTCCTTTGGTCTCTTCGCCGTGCTCTCCCTAAGGGAACGATGGGGCATCCCGAAGAGTTTACAAACCTTGAAGAGATCCTCCCGGAGGGGTTCTTAGACCGGACAACAAAGATAGGGAAGATTATCGGTTGGGCTCCTCAGAACGCCATACTAGCAAACCCTGCGGTCAGAGGTTTTGTGTCCCACTGTGGATGGAACTCAACACTTGAGAGTCTCTGGTTCGGTGTTCCGGTGGCCACGTGGCCTCTTTATGCTGAGCAACAGCTTAACGCGTTTGAGTTGGTGGAGGAGCTAGGGTTAGCAGTGGAAGTCCGAAACTCTTTCCGAGCAGATATTATGGCGGAGGAGTCGGAGTTAATGACGGCGGAGGAGATAGAGAGGGGGATCCGGTGTTTGATGGAGCAGGATAAGGTGAGGGATAGAGTGAAGGAGATGAGTGAGAAGAGCCACGTGGCTTTAGTGGAAGGTGGGTCTTCACACGCTTCTCTTCTAAAGTTCATTGAAGACGTCACTACGAATATCTCTTGAATGTTCGTAAGTGTTAAGAGAATCTTTCTTGACTCTTTGGCTATCATTAGTTTACCCATTTCGTTGGTTAAGATCTTATGTGACGGTTTGTAGTATCTCTTATATATTGTTTTTAGTAATGTTATGTATTTAAGAAATGTTGCATATACATAGGGATGTTAATACGGGCTGCCCGCGTCCGTTTAGGTCCTGTCCATTTAAAGTCCGCCCATTTAAACCCTATAATTTTAAACCCGTTTATACATATATCCGTTAAAACCCGTTTAGTTTTAAACCCGTTAAGTGAGTAATTTCCGTTTAGACTCGTTAAGCCCGTTTAGTTTTTTTTTAAAATTTATATTATGACCAAAAAAATCTCAAGCTAAAACAATTTTGACTTGTGTGTTTCTTATTCTCTCGATCAAATCTAATACTTATATATATGTTTACAAATTACAACTATCAGTAAGATTGACTTATGCATATCAACTTGCTGCAAACCTGCAACCCAGACTCAAAATCAAAAGATCTGTTTTTGAAATTGCTTTTGAAGAAGCTGAAAAGCTAGAAAACAAAGTCGAAATCAGATGTTTATCCTCTTAAAATCAAATATACACAAGGCCATAATATTGTTTCTCAGTTTCATAACAATTTTCTCAGTTTCATCGATCAGATAGCTCAGAGGAGAAGAACTTTTTTTCGACCAGAGGAGAAGAATTGACGGCAAGGAGAGTTTCTGAGATGAAACAAAAATACCTAAACAAAATGACGTCGTTTTCGGTATACAAAAAAAAAAAATTAAACGGGCACCCTTTTATTTCGCGGGTACACCCTTTTAATAAACCCCTTTAAAGGGCCAACCCTATATAAGTCCGTTAAACCTTTCTATGTAAGCAAACGGGTACGGGTTCAGCCCGTTTAGACCCTGCCCGTTAAAGCCCGCAGGCTTTAGACCTGTTTTAACATCCCTACATATACATCTATACTATTAAACCAGGTTACACTTCGGAAATTTTACTCTAATTGTCTTTACCGGTTTAATCTTTCCTTCTCTTTCTATAAGCTTCCGCGCCGTTTTCACTTAAACCATTTTATTGGTTTGGCATTAAACCGCATTTCCTAATTTTAATCCGGTCTGCGAGAAACATTAAATAACCTAATATATATTTCCCTATTTTTTTGTTATTTGTTTTCTTATTAATATTTCTCGAAATTTCATTAGATATATTTGGGATCTTTATATGTAACAAGTGTAAATGTCTCGTATCAAAATTTTGTGAAACTTATTAACAAGAATGACTACTATAAATATAGCATTTTCTTTTGTTTGAATAAAATCAAATGGGTTTCAGGAAACCCAAAGCCTATATTTTTTATTGGGCTTAAACAACAAAAATTTTATTATTATTTAACAATTAATCGAGTAATTGTCTTTAGTTATGTTGAATAGACCGTTTAAACCATTATTGATTTATTGTGTCAAGTAGCAAAAATCGTGGTGGGTGACCTCTTTTAGCATTTTCCAGCTGAAAATCCGGTAAATCGGCCAAATATTTGAGTTTAAAGAAGAAAATATAGTCACCATGTGAAAAACATGAACAATTCTCTAAAACGTTGAACTTCAAATGCTTTTCTGCATTTTGAATTAAATTTTAATAATATATAAAAACATGAACTTACAAATATTTGACACATTTATGTGAAACTTACAAATAAAAAATTATGTCATTCACTAAAGGTGGTTTGGACGTTTTAAAACATCAAACTACCTAACATATTTCCATATTTTCTTGCTATTTCTTTATTTTTTAATATTTCTAAAAATAAACAATATAATATAAATCTTGGGTAACAAGATGTTATTGATCTAACAAGATTTAGAATATTATATATTCTCAAGATTTTAAGAAACAATTTATGCAAGAAGCTCTATAAGCATCAAATATATTTGAGTTCTTTATAAATATGAAGTGTAAATGTCCCACATCGAAACTTTGTGAAACTCATGAACAAGAATGATTACTATAAATATAGAATGCTCTTTTGCTTGAATAAAATCAAATTGGCCATAATAAATGCAGAGCCTATCTTTTCATTGGGTTTAAACAATTTTTTAATACTCTTTGGCAATTAATCCGAGTAATAATGTTTAGTTTGCTAAATCGACCGTTTAAATTTTTATAATTTTACTGTGCCGAGAAGCCAAAATCCCGGTAGGTTACCTCTATTAACGTTTTTCTAGCTATAAAACCCGTAATTTGGCCAAGTTTTTGAGTTCAAAGAAGAGAATATTCTCACCATGTAAAAACATAAACAACTCTCTAAAACGTTGAACTTCAAATGCTTTCCCGCATTTTGAATTAAATTTTAATAATATATAAAAATATGAACTTACAAATATTTGACACATGAATATGAAATTTACAAAGAACAAAATTGTCTCATTCATTAAAGGTAATTTGGACGTTTTAAAACATTAAACCACATACCATATTTCTTTATTTTATTGCTATTTGTTTCTTTTAAATATTTTTAAAAATAAATGATATAATATAGATTGTGGCTAACAATATCTTATTGATCTACAAGATTTAGAATATTATAGATTCTCAAGTTTGTAGGAAACAGTTTATGCAGAAAAACCCTATAAGCATTAAATATATTTGAGATTTTTATATATATGAAGTGTAAATGTCCCACATTGAAACTTTGTGAAACTCATCAACAAGAATAATTATTACTATAAATAAAGCATGATCTTTTGCTTGAATAAAATCAAATGGGTTATAGTAAACCCAAAGCCTATCTTTTTTATTGGGTTTAAACAAATTTTTTTATTACTCTTTGGCAATTTATACGAATAATAGTGTTTAGTTATTTTAATTCAACCATTTAAATCTTTACATAGTTATTGTGCCGAGTAGCCAAAATCGCGGTAGATTACCTCCATTAGCGTTTTTCTAGCTGCAAAACCGGTAATTTTGCCAAGTTTTTGAATTCAACAAGGAGAATATTGTCAGCATGTGAAAAACATGAACAATTCTCTAAAACGTTGAACTCCAAATGTTTTCCTGCATTTTGAATTAAAGTTTAATAATATATAAAAATATGAACTTACAATTATTTGACACATTTATATAAAACTTACAAAGAAAAAATCGCGTAATTCACTAAAGGTAATTTATACGTTTTATAACATAAAGCCACTTAACATATTTTTCTATTTTCTTGATATATTTTCCTTATTAATATTTTGAAAAATAAATAATATAATATAAATCGTGGTTAACACGATTCTATTGACCTAATAAGATTTAGAATATTATATATCTTCGAGATTTTAGAAAACAATTTATGTAAGAAATCTCTATAAGCATTAAATATATTTAAGATCTTTATATATGAAGTGCAAATGTCTCACATCGAAACTTTGTGAACTCCATCAACAATAATGATTACTAAAAATATAGCATGCTCTTTTGTTTGAGTAAAATCAAATGAGCTGTAATAAACCATTTTTTATTGGCTTAAATAACATCCGCGTTTTGACACATTTATAAACGTATAAAGAAAAAAATAGCTGCGCTTTCAAAGCGCCCATCAAAATCTGGTGATATGTTAAAGATGTCCACTGGTTAGTGGTTACATAGATAGTATTCAATTTTTTTTTTTTTACGTTATTACATGTCTTACTTTTTGGTACATACGTCAAACTTAGTCCTCTTCAACTAAGACCGGCCATGACCTTTAGATACAAAAGGGTGAATGAAGCATTCACTAATTTGTACACATGATGACATGAATGGCCCCTTTAAATATGTAAAGATACGACTACATTAGTGGATTAGTCAGTTTTTTTTTTTTGCATTTAAAAGATTGTAAGGAAAGAAAAACATTGTATATCTATTTTCCTTTAAGATACTTTTGAGATTTTAAATCAGATAATTTAGCACAAAACACTAAATAGCATGTATAAATTAGTTATTAAAACTTTATAACAACGATTTGGTTTTCTAAACTGTATTAACTGAATTGTATCAATTGAAAATAACAGCCATGAGCTGTTGATGGACAAGGTTAGTAGGCTTGAAATCGTATATAACGAAGACAAGATATACATATTTAGAATTGTGACAAAAAAATATACATATAGAGATATACAAACCTTTAATAACATGTCATGTATAAGCTGGGAGCTGGGTTTTAATGTTTTATCATAAATCAAAAAGACGACAAAAAACATAACATATATTCTCTACATTTTCTAAAAAGATAAACTTTTCTACTGGATGTCAAAAAAAAAACTTATATTAAATTTATCAATATATATTTTTAAGTTTACTTTTGAAAAATATTTCTTAGGGAATTAACAATAAATTGTAACATTCTTAATTTACTACATTGTTGCTGTAGTGTTATTGTATATAATAAATTTCTCAGCATTTTAATTTATTTTTTTATAAATAAATATTATCATTAGCTTACAAAATATTATATATTTTTTTAAAATATATTCAATTATAGATTGAAAATTATATCAAAACATATACACATCTATATTATTATTTATGAAGTGATTTTGCTTATTTGTCAGTTTTTCCATAGTTTTAGGTGATTTTGTTTATTTGTCATTGTTTATTGCTTATTTGTCATATTTTCCACAATTTTAGGTAGTTTTCTTATATGTTATGTTTTTAATGATTTTAGTTTTGCTTATTTATCATATTGATCATAATCTAGATTATTTATTTGGTAATTTTATTTATTTGATATATTTTAAATAATTTTAGGTGCTAATTTTAATTTCGCTTATGTGTCATGTTCTCCATAAGGTTATTTTACTTATTTATCATGTTTTATTATTTTTATAAGCTTTTTTCATATTCCATGATTTAGATTGAATAATTAGTTTTATAAATAATTTTTGAATTGTTAATTTTTAAATATTTTTGTGATTACTTAATAAATATTTTCATTATATTTAGTGATAACTATTATTAATGACTATCAAATTTTAGCAATAACATTATAGTTTTGTTTATCTTATTTTACTTTAGTAATATTAAATCGTTTAATATTTTTGTTTTATTGTTTCTTAAAAGAAACTTTCTTATATTTTATGTCACCAAGTCATCTTACCAATACAAAAATATAAGTCCAAAGAATACAATTTCTTGTCGGTATAATTAAAAATATCGAGCTTTTAAAAACAATTTTAATTATAGGTTCTAATTTTAGTTTTGCTTATGTGCCATGTTCTCCATGATTTTAGGTTATTTTATTTTTGTTTTATTATTTTTTAGAAGCTTGTTTTTCATATTCCATAATTTAGGTTGAGTCTTATTTTTTGTTGAAAAGGTTGAGTCTTAGTTTTAATAAATAATTTTGAATTGTAATTTTTAAACATTTTTAGTGATTGTTTAATAAATAATTTCATTATATTCAGGGATAATTATTATTAACGACTATTATTTAATTTTATCAATAATTTTATAGTTTTGTTCATCTTATGTTTATTTTAACAATATTGAATCGTTTAATGTTTTTTATTTATTATTTTTAAAAATAATTCTTCTTCTCTTTTATGTCACCGAGTCATCTTATCAATAGAAAAATATGTGTCCAAAGAATTTAATTTCTTGCCGTTGTAATTTAAAAAAAATCCAGTTTTTACTAGAAATATATGATTTATGATTTTTAGTTTAAAAAACTTTAGTAAAATAGAAGTATGTTTTTAATTATCGTAGTTTTGTTAATATGTCTCACTACGAACTCCGATGAAAAGAAAATTCATAAAACGTAATTAAGACTTTGATGAAGAGGAATTTGATTTTATAAGCTTTACGTTTTTGTCATCAACTTCAAACAGATTCAAATTGACTCTACGGACCAAATTGGTAACTCTGTGAACCAATTATAAGCTTTACTAATAATTGGTAACTATGCTTTAATTTTTAAATTTATATTAGTATTAATAGAATTTTATTAAGTTAACATGATGTTGATATTTTTTATATATATGGTTTGATGATAGAATAAATAAAACATTTTATAAGTATCAAATCATTATCTATGTTGCATTGTAATAAAAAGGTACATTTATATCTTCTGATTCATTTAATGTTTGAAACTAATTAAATAATTTAGATTAAAATTTAAAAATTATTTTAAATTTTGAATTAATTGGATATATATTAATTCGCACAAGGTGCACGGACAATCATCTAGTATACAAGAAAAAGGTATCAATATGGGTTAAATATTTTAGATATGCTAATTACTTTTGTCAACTAGATATTTTAATATGGTAAAAATCACATCATATTAATTTTTTATTGGGGGCAGCTGCCCCCATGCTACCTTACCTGGCTCCGTCACTGGATGCACGTAATCTCGTACTCTCTTATATATACTTTTTGTTAGTGGCTACACATATGCGATTTGAGTTTCGTAAATCGTACATCTAATCTATGTGGCCGCATGCAATTTTTATGATTAAGAGTTTTAATTACATTTAGGTGGAGACGTGAGTTTGATTACAGTTTTAATTTCGACCTAATTACATATCTAATATATGTGACCACATGCAATTTTTCATACAATTGTTTTAAACGTACATCGTCGGAATTGATTACCGGTTTTAGACAGATATGACCCTGTTTGTGGAATGCTCAGATAAATAATTGTAATGCATGAAAGTAGAGGACGTTTTTTTTTTTTTTTGTAACCTAAGTGGAGGACGTTTCTTCGATGAGCGTCTTATTTGAACAAAAATGAGGTCTGTATATGTCGTGTCTTGTTATCCCATATACGCAAATTCCTTCTAGACGTCATTTAGTGCAAGTTTTGGATAGAAATTGACCAAGCACATACTTAAAACCTCTAGTTCATTTAGCATTTTTCGTAGGTTTCTTATTAACAGAACTTTTGGGACCACAAAAGGGTCGTGGACTTGTAGTTCGAGTGTTCGACCCTTCGTAACATGATTTCTTAATAAATCACCCAATTTTTTTCTTCTTATTTGGAGACTTAGCGTCATCCTATTTTCCGGGCGGTCTCTGATGTTACCAACAATATCTCTTGAATCTTTTAAATATTGATTAGAACGTTTCAAAAAACTATTTTCTAGTATCTGTTGTAATGGACGTGAGAACGAACAGAAACGGAAAACAGATGAATACAATGATGTAACTACGACACAAATATTTAACGTGGTTTATTCCTAGAACTATGTCTACGGGCAAAGAGATCTTATTACTAGAGGCGATATTAAGTTTACAGAGTGCAAGTTTATGGTTACTTCGAATACAAGATTTATATAGTAGTATCTCGCATCAAAAACCCTAGGCCTTACGGACTCATGGGCCTGAACCTACGATCAGATGTAACATCCATAATAACTTGATGCAACGCTCTTGATGCAACTGAGTCGGTATGATGTACATGATGCAGCATCCATCGCCTAGATACAACATCCAGATTTAAGGCATATCAACAAATCTCCACATTGACTTGAATCCTCTCAATAACAGATGTACCAGATGCACCTTCAAGTGCCAGATATATCAGATGTATTTCTCACCGCTAGATGTACCAGATGCGCCATAAGCGCCAGATGTACCAGATGAACTTTCAAGTGCTAGATGCGCTATCAAAGCTAGATGTACAAGATGTGTTTCTTCAACGACAGATGTACATCGCTCTCTTTGCCTCAGATGTCCCTTCGGACCAGATGTGTTGTTAAGATAAACCATACGCCTTTTAATGGCCAAATGATCAACTAGAGCCAGACGTTCGTCATCAGCCAGATGTCCTAGCGGACCACGGTGCCCCAACGGACCAGATGTCCTTTCAGACCAGATGTCCTAACGGGCCAGATGTACCAATGGACCAGATGCCCCAACAGGCCAGATGCCCCAACAGGCCAGATACCCCAATGGGCTAAACCATATACATGGTGAGATGAACATTCGCAGCAACGGCAATTGATAGTTTACCTGAAGACATCACGAACCTTGTCAACACCTCATTAATGTAGGCCTTCTGTGACAAGAACAACTTCTTCTCCCTATCTCTGAAGATCTTCATCCCTAGAATCTTCATTGCTGCACCCAAATCGCTCATCTCAAATTCAGAACTCGAAGCTTCTTCACTTTTCGATGTCACACATCTTCTCTGCAGCTATCAACATGCCATCCACTTAGAGTACTAAATAGATGAACGCCTCATCCTTCCACTTACTCACGTAGCCACACCAATCATAAGGACTTCGATGTAGTCCAACTTGATTATGTAGTTGTCGATTCTCTTGAACCATTGTCAGAGACTGCTTAAGTCATAAAATGACTTTTGAAGCTTACTAACATAATCTTCTTTTCCAAGAACTCGAAACCATCCGACCGAGTCATGTATATCTCCTCGCCTAGCTCTCCATGAAGAAACATTGTCTTGGCATCAAATTTCTGCTTCAGTCTTGATGTGCTACCAGCGCTAGCAACACTCGATGGAAGTATCTCGACCACGGTGAGAACATCTCCTTGTAGTCTAATCCTCTCAATAACGGATGTACCGGATGCACCTTCAAGTGCCAGATATATCAGATGTATTTCTCACCGCTAGATGTACCAGATGCGCCATAAGCGCCAGATGTACCAGATGAACTTTCAAGTGCTAGATGCGCTATCAAAGCTAGATGTACAAGATGTGTTTCTTCAACGACGATGTACATCGCTTCTTTGCCTCGGATGTCCTTCGACCAGATGTGTTGTTAAGATAAACCATACGCCTTTTAATGGCCAAATGATCAACTAGAGCCAGACGTTCGTCATCAGCCAGATGTCCTAGCGGACCACGGTGCCCCAACGGACCAGATGTCCTTTCAGACCAGATGTCCTAACGGGCCAGATGTACCAATGGACCAGATGCCCCAACGGACCAGATGTCCTTTCGGACCAGATGTCCTAACGGGCCAGATGTACCAATGGACCAGATGCCCCAACAGGCCAGATGCCCCAACAGGCCAGATACCCCAATGGGCTAAACCATATACATGGTGAGATGAACATTCGCAGTGCACGAAGTACTGATAGGTTTACCTGAAGACATCACGAACCTTGTCAACACCTCATTAATGTAGGCCTTCTGTGACAAGAACAACTTCTTCTCCCTATCTCTGAAGATCTTCATCCCTAGAATCTTCATTGCTGCACCCAAATCGTTCATCTCAAATTCAGAACTCAGAAGCTTCTTCAGCTTTTCGATGTCACACATCTTCTCTGCAGCTATCAACATGCCATCCACTTAGAGTACTAAATAGATGAACGTCTCATCCTTCCACTTACTCACGTAGCCACACCAATCATAAGGACTTCTGATGTAGTCCAACTTGATTATGTAGCTGTCGATTCTCTTGAACCATTGTCTAGGAGACTGCTTAAGTCATAAAATGACTTTTGAAGCTTACTAACATAATCTTCTTTTCCAAGAACTCGGAAACCATCTGACTGAGTCATGTATATCTCCTCGTCTAGCTCTCCATGAAGAAACATTGTCTTGGCATCAAATTTCTGCTTCAAGTCTTGATGTGCTACCAGCGCTAGCAACACTCTGATGGAAGTATCTCTGACCACAGGTGAGAACATCTCCTTGTAGTCTACTCCCTCTCTCTAACTGAACCCTCTTGCAACAACTCGAGCTTTATACTTAACTATTTCTACCGATGATGCTCCATCCTTAATCTTGAAGACCCACTTGCATGTACATCCTTTCTCCCTGATGGTAATGTGACCAGATCCCATGTATGATTCTTCTGATGAGACTCCACGTCTCTCGTTGCTACATGCCATTTCTCAGACTCGGGAGTAGAAATAACTTTCATGTAAGTGGATGACGCATCCACTTCCTTAGCAACCTGAAGTGCATAACACACCATATCGTCGAAGTGATATCTCTCTGGTGGCCTAACATCAACCCTTCTTGGTAAAACATTCGCGATGCTACGCTCTGTAGCATCAGGCGGTTGAGTCTCCGCAGACTCCAATTGAACATCGTCTACACGCTCCTCTTGATTTTCTATGTGTTCTTGCACATCGATCACTTCATTATCATCTTGCAGCTCCACCTGTTTATCAGTGCTACCTTTTTCAGATTCAGAACTGGACCCTGAGCTTCTAACCATAGATGTTTTATAGAAGACAACATTCCTACTTAAAACAACTCGGTTTTCTGATGGAGAACATACCTTGAATTCCTTGACTCCATCACTGTAGCCCATAAACACTCTTAAAATGAATAATTAGCAAATCTACCTGACCACACCTCAGAAGGTATCATGCACTCGATGTTTGTGTGGGGACCGAGATTTATCAAGTAGCAAGTTGTGTTAACTGCTTCAGCCCAAAATCGCTTTTTCAAACCAGCATTTGAGAGCATGCACGTCGCTCTCTCTAGCATTATCTGGTTCATCCATTTTCCAACACTATCCGTGATGTTTCCTATAAGATGCTTGATAGTTGTTGCATCCTTACAAAACTGTTTGAACTCTTCCGAGCAAAATTCCAAACCAATATCAGAACTAAGCAGATTTTATTTTGACAGATGTTGCATCCCACACTCACCCATATGTCCAAGCTTTATATACCATAGCTTAGTCATATCTTCCTCTGGGATCTCTGGCGATGCAACATTTATTGAACCAGTAACAAATGTACCTTTCAACAAATACAGAGTACCATTCATGAAACCCTTCAGAATCACATCATAACCCCTGTAGACATTTATAACTCCATTGCCACTCGAATATTTGAACCCTCTACTGTCCAGAAGACTCACATATATCAAATTCTTCGTCATTGATGGAACATGCCTAACCTTGTTAAATATGCAGAATCTACCATCACGTGTCCTGAGCTTGATTGAACTGATCCTAGCAATCTTGCAGATAAAGTCGTTTGCCATCTTAATCTTACCGTCAAGCACCTCTGTGTACTCGGAAAATCACTCGCCTCGGTGTCATATGGTAGGATGCTCCCGTGTCAAGAACCCACACATCAGAAGAGAGTGTGTGTCCGTGCACAACAAGAGCGATGTCGTCGTCATACTTGGTTTCATCCTCTGCTACTGCAACAGACCCGAACTGCTGCTCTGTCATCTTGGGACAGTCTGACTTCCAATTTCCTTTCTCTTTGCAATAGTTGCAAATATCAGATTGCTTAGGACCTCTTGGGAACTACTTCCTATCTTTCGAAGTCTTTATGTTCCCATGTCCCTTCACACCACTGAAAAAAAATCCTAATGTCTGATAGTATGTCCTGAGCTGGATTTCTTAAGGCGCAATTCTCGACTATGAAGCGCCGACCTAACTTCTTCCAGTTTCACTGTATCTTCGCCAATATTGGACGATTGCACGAAGTTCTCGAAGGAGTTCGGCAGAGATACCAACATGATTAGTGTTGCATCTTCATCCTCCACCTTAACAACGATGTTATGCAGCTCTAGTAAAATATCGAATTTAACTTGTCAAGAAGGTCGCGAAGCTCAATACCTTCTTGCATACGCAAGGCGAAGAGGCGTTGTTTCAGAAGTAACTTGTTCGTCAGAGATTTTTTCATGTACAAACTCTCTAACTTCTACTACAAACTAGCAGAGATTTTCTCATCCGACACTTTAATGATAATCTTGTCTGCTAGACACAAAAAAATTGTTGAGAATGCCTTCTCTTCCAGAGCCTCCAGAATAGCAGCTTTAGATTTCTTCCCTGATAATGGTCCCCAGATGCCATGTTACTTCAGCAACGCCTGCATTTTAATCTGCCAAAGACTGAAACTATTTCTTCCATCAAACTTGTCAATCTTCGCGTTTATTCTAGACATCTTTTCACCAGATCACAAACCCGATGCTCTGATACCAGTTTGTTGTAACAGACGTGAGAAGGAACAGATGCGGAAGACAGATGATTAAAATGATGTAACTACGACACATATATCTAATGTGGTTCATCCCTAGACTCTGTCCACTAGCAAAGAGAGATCTTATTATTGGAGGCGATATTGAGCTTACAGAGTGCAAGTTTAGGGTTACTTCGAATACAAGATATATATAGTAGCATCCCACATCTAAAACCCTGGACTTTACGAACTCATGGGGCTAAGCCCACAATCAGATGTAAAATCCATAATAACTTGATGCAACACTCTTGATGCAATCGAATCGGTATGATGTACATGATGCAGCATCCATCACCTAGATGCAACATCCAGATTCAAAGCATATCAACAGTAACCATGGCTAGAGCTGAATCAAACATCTTAAATAATAAAAAATCCTTTTACATAGTAATGATTTAGAAAAATATTGTTTACCAATTTACTCTTCAAATAGATGATTGTGCACAGTAGCAGAGCCAACATCATGTCTTATAGGGGTCATTTATTAAAATCAGTACTATTAAAATAGAAGGTTCTTTTTTGAGGTGTCTTTCTTTTTCAACAATATTTACATCTCTGTATTTTTCTAAATTCTTTTTATTTAAACAGCAATACCTACATTTAGTTAACTAAACCTTCCTTTTGAAAAAAAACGAACCTTTTATTTATTTTCATCATGTGTTATACATTATGTTTTCAGAATTGTTATTAATACGATTCTTTTACAAATATGTAACATCATACACCCACCTGTTTTTCATTGCTTATGAACTATATGATATTATTTCTATATATATTTCTGAAACACCTTCGGCCTCTAATCCTTTGAAACTAAAAGTGTCCATTAACACTCACGATTCAACAATAACAAATCCATGATAGAACCTTCATAAAGACATGTAATTAGTAACTTTACATATTATCTTCATATATACAAAACCATAAATTTTTACTTTAGTTTATATTAGCCACTTAAAACAATCTATCCAGGTATTATAGAGTCCATTTGCAAGCTAATTAGAGAATCATCCAGGAAATAATCTCTGCCTTTTAAACTAAAGAAATTAAACGCTTCTTATCTACATTATGCAAATTCAAATATTTAAATCAAACTAACTCAACAATTTGAGTTTGAAATATATCTCTGTATTATTATTTGAGAAGTTACTTTTCTAGGTGTCGCGCTCACGTTTACTCTCACGGTGACTGATTACTATAATAACCTTAGTGAATTAAAAAATTACAATAAAACAATATTATTTACTTTTTAAATTTTTTCCAAATAACAATATAAAATAAAAAAGAAAACATTTATAAAGTTTAAAAACTAATTTAAAAACGAAAATACATGTATATATAATATGATTTCATAAAAAAGGAAAGTCCACAAAATAGTAATATTTCATTTAAAATATATTTTTCACTAACATAAAATATACTTTTGAAGTAATAAAATATATTCTTTGTATCTAATATCTTCTTAGATGAAAACAATATTTGTATATAATATGGTTTCATAAAAAAACATTCACACAAATGATCTTGATATTAGAAAAAAAAATATTTTTCTTTAAAACATAATTTTACACAATACAAATAAATATATTTTCAATGTAATAGAATTTGTTTATCAGTCTATTTTCTTAGATTATTACATAAAATAATTAAGTAACATAAACTAATATATGATTAATTGACAAAAAATCATTTATAATTAGTATTACTGAATTTTTTTTTGTTTTTTCATATATTTAGTTGACTATAATATCTTACAAATACAGCAAACAATATAAATTATATTTTACTTATATAATATAATTTCTCAAAAACAATCACATTTTTACTGCATATTTTAAGAGATTAAAAGAACTAAAAATAAATTTTAACAATAAACATCTTTTGATCAAATAACTACAACATGAGTGACTCGACTAATCCAACTTATATCTAAAATCGTAGATTTAACTAAAATTAGAATATATAATTTATTTATTTTTAAGAATATATAATTAATAATATATTTATTTTATAAATTAAAATTATAGGATGACTTAAAACATATTAACAATAAAAATAAAATATTAACTCACTGTAACAATTTAGTTCTTTTGTAAAATTTACATATATGCATGGGGCTTTAGAATATTATCATTATATTAATTTATGTAATTTAGAAACAGACACCTTAGTTTATTTTTTTTCATTCTAAGCACAAGTTATACATAATCTTACTAAATTATACTTACATATCTAAGACAACAATCAACCTAAATGCAAATAAGAAAAATTAATAAAAAATAATAATATATTTAGAATAAAAATATTATAATTGAATTAAAAGAAATAGATGAAATCCAATATGTCCAAATGATAACTAAATCGACTGTAAAAACAATAAAACCGATTAGATATAAAATATCTAAAATCTTATGTATAATTAAAGTAATATAATATTATTAATATAAATTATACATACAAATTATAAATTAATTTAAAACTAAAAGTAAATATCAATAAATTATTATAATATATTTATTTTATAAATATTTATGTACGTGCATGAGCACGGGAAAATCACCTAGTTATATTTAGTTTCAAATCCAATATTTTCCTAATTAAAGGCATATAGTTACCATAAATCAGGTGCAAAAATAATTAGAGTATTAACGTTCCGATATATAAATGCGAATATATAGCTAACTGAAACAGGAAACTACTAAATTTTTAAATATTTAACTAAAAATATGAAAAAACTCAAAAAGGTAAAAATAAGATTTTAAATAGTAGATTTCCTCCAGTTTCAAACTTAATACATTAATATTTCAACCACCTCAACGATTTAGGGAAGAAGATTTACCCGGTATATTATTTAATTCCAAATCTTCTATTTTCCTAACTAATTTAACAAATTTTCGCAAGGCATATTCTTAGTACTTATTTTACCTACTTATCCTTTCCTATATATACTAACGTAGGAAACGATGTCTACCACCATTATTAGCTTTTAACAGAGAAGCCTACACTGAAAACACTTTATTTTTTTGACGTGAAACCATTCAAACCCAGTTTTTGTATTCAAGTGAAAGTAGTCCCCACCTTGCAGACAAAAATGTAAGCATAGATCGCTTTTTTTATCAATCAGTATCGTTACATTCTTTAAATTATCAATCAAATACATTTCTAGAAAAATGTAACCTTTGAATCATTACTTACTTTTTGTTTTAGCTTCTGTTGCTGCCATTTGTAGTAGCCTATAGTACTTTGTATCTGATCATTATTGCAGATGCTTCACTCCAACTTTGATTATATTTCTATTCGACCTAATAAAAATCAATTTTTTCTTTCTTCTTAGATGCTTAAGACACAACAGGTAGCTAATACTTCAACCGCTTGGCTAAGATCTACAATAGAAGTAAACACATAAGCAGTCTGAAACAAATGATTACAAAATATCATTAAAATGAAAAAAAATTATATATCTGAATTTTAATATTGAAAATAGTTATATTATAATTTTATTTTTATTCCTCCTTACTTCTTTTGTGTTCAGTGATGTTTTGACAGGAAAAAAACGAAGAACAATATTTGATTTCATTGGAAATTATTCAGATTGATCATCGGATTCAACAAAGAAGTTATTCGACATGCAAAAAATAATCTTGAAATAAACGGCCTAACTCATCGGTCGACGTGAAACATATTCAATAGTAAAAATCTTTATTTTGATTTTTTATTGTTTTGTTTCTGTTTTTAAAGCCCAATTGTATTCGATTAGTTTATAAACATAAAAATGGAACTTCTTTGTTTGTATTAATCATGGTCTTTTCTTTTTGAAACAATTTTAAATAGTCTTCAGAATGGTCAGTGTATGTAGAATGTTTTTTTCCCTTGTATTAATTTTAATTAAGAACATTATTGTTTTAAAATAAATACGATCATTGTTTGTTTATGAAAATAATATGTAATAAAGTATAACTTTTGTATAATTATTAAAAAATCTTTTGAATTGAATTTAGTTTCTGGTTCCAGCAGTAGCAAATTTATTACTTATATTTCTATTTTACTATAAACAAATTCATATTTCAATAAAAATTATCATTAAAAATCATTTTAAATCAGTTATGAGTCAAATGCAGAACATATTTTTGAAACAAAATTAAACCTCAATATACACATCGAGAACTGATAACCATAATAGAACATAACACCAAACAAAAAACGACATCAAAGACGAATTAATGTTCATATATATATATATATATATATATATATATATATATATATATATATATATAAATGGTTTATATATCTTTAGAACATGAAAATTGAAACAAAATCGAAACCAACCCAAGAATTGAATAAATATACAAATATCTAAAACTAACCAAACACAATCTGTACCCAAATCCATAAAAATTCTAAAGCGGTTTTTATATTTCTTCAATCGGAAAACCAAAAACCACAACCGAACCAGAACCGAATTGAAAAAAAAAAATCAAACTGAAACCGAAATAGTATGCTTTATTTAGAAATTGGGTTATTTTCGAACTGATTATATATAAATTTCATAATTTTTTTTTTCGATTTAATTCCGGTTCGGTTGTAGTTTTTGGTTTTCTAATTGAAGAAATATAAAAACCGTTTTAGAATTTTTATGGATTTGGGTACGGATTG
Organism: Brassica carinata; assembly: GCA_016771965.1. NCBI lineage: Eukaryota > Viridiplantae > Streptophyta > Magnoliopsida > Brassicales > Brassicaceae > Brassica > Brassica carinata. Next base: position 7,412,633 of record CM028692.1, read on the forward strand.
TGTATGGTTAGTTTTGGATATTTGTGTACTTATTCAATTCTTGATTTGGGTACCGATTGTGTTTTGTAAATTCTGAGATCTATGAGTCGGAATTTTTTTCTCCGTTATCAAGTATCATCTTAATAAATTTGTCAACAAAGATTATATATAAATTTCATAATTTTTTAAAAAATAATCCTAACACAGGAATTGAACCAGAACTGACTTGAACTCGAAATATTAGCGGGTTCTTAAAATTGTTATATTCAAACCAAATTGAAAGCTAATAACAAGAATCCAATTTCATAAATAATTGAATGGTTCCTATATCTCTTGAACCCAACAAAAAAAGAAACCAAAACAGAAGTTAAGAATTTATACCAAATAACAATGTTGTAATAAATTAAGAGAAAATATACATAAATATTATTAGCTCCTCTTTTTTAGTATTGATTACAATCTGCAAAAAAATATTTTCAAGAATATTATCTTATCTATTAATATATATATATATATATATATATATATATATATATATATATATATATATATATATGAACTTAGTTATTGTTCAAAGAAAGAACTTAACGTTTTTAAATTAAAGTTGGATCCACAATATATGGAAAATTTACAACTATTAAAAGATTAAATCCACTATATATATATATATATAATTTTCATTGTATGTATCTACACAAATATTCCTTGCAATATTGTCAACCTTCTAAAAATAAATGGACTACACTATAATTATAAACTAGATTTTGACCCATGCACCCGCACGGGTGTTTACTTTCTCTTTTAAACAAATATATATATTTGTTGTAAGCAATGTTTTGAAACCCGACTCGGATCCGCGGTTGAACCGGTAAACCTGGTGATTCAAGATAAATTTGGTTTGGATTTTGTGAAAAACCCAAAATTTAAAAACCTAATAAAACCCGGAACCCGATACCGATTGAACCACTGATTGAACCAATATATAACTTTATTATTTAGTTTTAATTATGTTTTAAAATCTGTTTTATATATATTCTAAATTTTTGTAAACATTGGTTGTAAGACAGTGTTATATTATTAATTTGTATTAAATGTTGTTTTGTGTTTCTTATAAATATAATATAAGATTACAAATATTATTTTTTCAAAAATATGTTGCTATTTATTTTTCATGTCACTATTATATATCATATATGTGTCATCATATAATTAATTATATTTTATATGTACCATCATATAAGTAATCATATAACTAATAGTATTTTATATGTACCATCATATAAATAATCATATATATTATATTTTAAAAACTTAATGTGAAATATAAAACCATAATTTAAGTTTGTGTTTGAAATTGGTTTTTGAATTGCATTTTTCTATATATATTTAAAATATTTTAATGGTTATTGGAAAATATTTTAGTAAAAATCAATTTTTTAATATATGTATATTTTTGATCAATTTTTGATATAAATCAATTTTAAATTAATATTTTAATTTGAAATTGTATATAAAATTTAATTTACTTTTATGATTATTTTAGATAAAACATGTTTTTAGGTAATTAGATTGGATCATTTTCATATATTTTAAACCTGACCGAGATATATTGTCTCTCATAATATAATGGACTTCCATTTTTTCTTAAACATAAGTCCATTACTTTTTACTGCTATTCATGTTTCCAAACAATGTTATATTCCTTTTTACTGCTATTCATGTTTCCAAACAAAATTATATTCCTTTTTTACTTTAATAAGATTGATACAAACTCACCTAACGATTCCTAAACAGCACATTTAAAAAAAATCAATCATATAAGCAATACAATTCTACATCATGATAAACTCTGGATATCATCTTAGAAATTAGGATGTAAGTATTCTTAAGCCTTTATTCCTCTTAAATATATACAAGTTTATATTTAGTTGTGTTCTAATTAAATCGAGAACCAAAAAAGAAGTATTAATAAAGAACCAAAAACGAAACCAAAAAACCAAAAAAAAAAAACAAACTGAATCAATTTTTACAAATATTTGTACGGTTCCTATATCCCTGGAACAGAAAAATTGAAAGCAAAAAATCAAACGGGTATCAAAATATAGTTTATGTACCTACAAAAATAGTTTATGTACCTACAAATCAAAACCAAACCGAAAATCAAATGGGTACCAAAGTAAAAAAAAAAAAAATTAAATGGGTACCAGAATATTTAAATTCATCCGAGTTATCCAATATTTTATATAAATTATTTAAAGTTATCCAAAAAAAAAATTAAACCAGAACCGAATTGAACTCGAAATATTAGCGGGTTCTTAAAATTGTTATTCAAACCAAACTGAAAGCTAAAAACAAAAAAGAATCCAATTTCATAAATAATTGAACGATTCCAATAAATATTGAACCAAAAAAAGGAAACCAAAGTAGAAGCAAAAAATTTATACCAAATAATAATGTTGTAATAATTTAAAAGAAAATCGATTTAAAATATTTAAATTCATCCGAATTATCCGATATTTTATATAAAATTATTTAAAATTATCCAAAAACAGGAATTGGACCAGAACTGAATTGAACTCGAAATATTAGTGGATTCTTTAAAATTTTATTCAAACCAAACCAAAAGCTAATATCCAAAATCTAATTTCTTTAATAATTGAACGGTTCATATATCTCTTGAACCAAAAATAAAAACAGAACCAAGTTAAAAAAATAAAACCAAACCTAAAACCAAACACCTTGGCCTAAACATATTAGTAAACAAAAAAACAGGTTAATAAATATGTCAATAAAAGAAAATCCCGTGCTTTTAAAGCGCGGGTCAAAATTTAGTAGTTATTTAATATTACTAAAAATATAATAAGATGGGTCAAAGAAAAGGTTTGCGCTTGTGACATGAGGGTCAAGTAAAGGATTTTAACCAAATGTTCCATAAAAAGATCAAGCATACATAAGTTAAATTCATTTATTTGTAAAATTCGTAGGGGTCAACTGGGACCCCCTCCCAGCCGCATGCCTCCGCCACTGATTGTGCACATCGTTTTTATAGAAAACTTGTGTTTCAGTTATTTGCAGAGTTGATGTGTACCTGGAACATACCTAACAGTAGAACGAACTTGAGGGTCAATGGAAGTTCTTATCCAACCAACGACCATAAAATTTGCAGGGGTCAACAAGTTAAATCTAGATTTGTATATGGTTTTTGGAATGGTACCATCAATGTATCCAATTTTCTGTTTAGCTTTGAAGATTTTCAAAACTCAGTAGTATATTCTGAAGAGTTTTTCCTTGAAAAATCGGTGTGTGATCATGCATTTGAATTGTCGGGAAAGTAGAGTATAAAGAGAATCTGAAGAGAAACTCTCTACAGTAACAGAAAAAGTAGATGAAGTAGTAGAACTTTTGCAGTTTAGCAAAAGGTGTGTAGAGTGAAGGTAAGCGATCTGCCATAATAGGTATATACTCTGAGACTGAGCAGCAGAAGAAAGAAGAAAACTCAAAGGAACAAAGCAAAGATCAAGCTCTCGTTAATAACTCCGTTTAGTCGTTTTCAATAATACAATTAGTTTTAGTAAGTCGTTTTACAAGTAACTCATATGGTGGTTAGTTGGGCTATGCGATTAGAGAAAGTCGTATATGAGCTTGTTTCTTTTATTTGTAAACGTGTGGTGATTCATTCAGTAGGAAGTGGAAGAAAAGAACAAGTAAAGATCGCAACATGAGCGAAATTGTGGGGCCGGAATCAGAAGAGAACAATTAATAGGTCAAAGATCTTTGCATTCTGGCATTGATAAATTAGGTACGAATCCTAGTTTTAATACAAAATATCTTAAAAACAACTAGAGTTTAACCAGCGTTCGCGCATATATTTGTTTTTATTTTTATGAAATTATTATTTTTATATATTTTAATATTATAAATTTATAACGTATACAGGTATTATATTTTTATTTTTATTTTTTGAAAAAATGACTTGCCTACACATAACAATCTTATTTTTTATATGCAATAATCTTTATTTTGAATTGGAACAGTCAATTGCATTAGTAGATTGTTTCTATATATTTGTATTTGTATTATTGGATTTACGATTGGGAAATAGTTATATATAAATCTGCATGAAATCAAAGAAGAGAAATATTTTGTGTAGAATAGTTTCTTATAAAAAATTATGTAATGATTATTAAATACTTGCAGATTGTAATAATTTGTTATTAGTGTTTGAGAACACAAACGTTGAAAGTAATGTTATTATTTTTAAAAAGTCATCAATCAATCAATCAATATATATAAAGTTAACATATCTGTCTTTTTAAGCTATCCACGTCACTTTTTGGGATAGGAGATTTTTCTGCCACGTGGCATCTAAAAAAGTCTTTGAAATCATATGATTTCGTCGCTTAATGTTCTTACATTTTTTAGTTAACTTTCGCATGGGCTTTAATATGCCCGTTTAAGCCAGTAAAATATAGGGTTTCAACATTGTTTGACATTCACCTCTGTATCTCAGATTCTCGTTCTGTGTTTTCAGATAACTCATACGCCCAGTACCGGCTTAAAGGGAGGGACATTAGGTGCATGGCCCCAGGGCCCAATAAGAGAAGGGGCCAATTTTTTGTTTTTTTTTTTGAAGCTATGCATTTTAGCTTTTAAATTTGTTTTGTTTTTTTTAATAGCTATTTTTAGGGTTCAGTAATCAAATTTTTTTCTCTTATCTTCTTTATATTTATGTGTTTCTTTCTTAAAAAAAACTATTCATCTTCTTTTTCATTGTAATAATTTTCTGTTTTCCCATTCAATCACCACAATATCACTAACAATCCTAGATAAATTTTATTTTGCTAAAATTTTGTTCTAAGTTATTAATCCATGATCTATTATATATAACTTACTTTTCTATCTCTCTTCTTTATGAAAGAGATATTATAAAAATTTATTTTATATTTGTTTTGATTGTAATATTTTTTCTAAAATTCTATGTACTTTTAATCTTAGATGACATATTTTAAAATTTGTCCGAGGGTCTAAGAACTAATTGAGCCGGCCCTGCATACGCCGATCAAGTCACCATAACGTCTCCAGCTTCCATTAATATATTGGTTTCTAAAAATTCACCACACAAAAAAAAATCCTTTCCAATTAATTAGCAAACAACAAGTCTCTTCAGATTCCCTAAAGCAATCCAAAACCTAAGCAACCATCTCTTTTGATCATCTCTTTGTTTATGTACGAGGGCGGCTGAACTGAGATACTGATTCTTTTAGATGCGGTGATGATGCAGGTAAGTATTTGGAATATTTCCAAATATCTTATTATTTATTTTAGTAATTATATTAAGTTAGATAATTACCTTTTATTGTATATTCTATATTTTAATGGTTTTCCTATTTTAGTAGGGTTTTCTAGATCTAATGATTTATTATAAATATGCATTCAAGCCTACAATTGTATGGAGATTTTGATAATTAATAAACTAGCTTTTGCTTTATACTTTGAAAGAGATTTGATTCAATTCATTTCTTTGAGTTGCCTTGTTTAGATTGATTAAATTCATCAAACGAAGTTGGTCTCAAGACGCTATCGAAAGAAACTCTTGATTGATCCAAAAACAGGTCTCGAAGAACCCTAAAAGTTCCTAGATTGATCGTTCAACCTATCGTCCGCTGCATCAGTTGGTATCAGAGCCTGGTTCTTTGGTTTCTTAATCGAAGAACGATTTTGGATGTCATGGTGAATGCAAACATCTATCCTATCCGGACGAAAGTCTTTTGTTGAGAGAAGTAAACTATGAGATCTATCGAGAGATCTATGATTATCCGATCTACGACGTTTACGAAGATTATGTCTATGTTGTCGACTTTATCTTCAATGAAGATTCTTTTGCAAATCTCGTCTGTGCAAAACCGTGCAGCATGAGGTCCGTGCAAAGTTAGGTGCATGATGAGTTCTGTGCAAAGTTTGTGCAGGGCGACTTTCGTGCAAATTTCGGCAAAGTCGAAAAATCGGATTTCTGCAAATTTGGTTGAAGAACAATATTTGAAGATTTCAACCACAAAAACCTATTCAAGATTCGAGGACGAATCTTTTCAACCCCGAGAGAATGATGCGATAAATATTTAGAATATTTCCAAATATCTTATTATTTATTTTAGTAATTATATTAAGTTAGATAATTACCTTTTATTGTATATTCTATATTTTAATGGTTTTCCTATTTTAGTAGGGTTTTCTAGATCTAATGATTTATTATAAATATGCATTCAAGCCTACAATTGTATGGAGATTTTGATAATTAATAAACTAGCTTTTGCTTTATACTTTGAAAGAGATTTGATTCAATTCATTTCTTTGAGTTGCCTTGTTTAGATTCGATTAAATTCATCAAACAGGAAGTTGGTCTCAAGACGCTATCGAAAGAAACTCTTGATTGATCCAAAAACAGGTCTCGAAGAACCCTAAAAGTTCCTAGATTGATCGTTCAACCTATCGTCCGCTGCATCAGTTGGTATCAGAGCCTGGTTCTTTGGTTTCTTAATCGAAGAACGATTTTGGATGTCATGGTGAATGCAAACATCTATCCTATCCAGGACGAAAGTCTTTTTGTTGAGAGAGAAGTAAACTATGAGATCTATCGAGAGATCTATGATTATCCGATCTACGACGTTTACGAAGATTATGTCTATGTTGTCGACTTTATCTTCAATGAAGATTCTTTTGCAAATCTCGTCTGTGCAAAAACCGTGCAGCATGAGGTCCGTGCAAAGTTCGTGCATGATGAGTTCTGTGCAAAGTTTGTGCAGGACGACTTTCGTGCAAATTTCTGGCAAAGTCAGAAAAATCGGATTTCTGCAAATTTCGGATTTGAAGAACAATATTTGAAGATTTCAACCACAAAAAACCTATTCAAGATTCGAGGACGAATCTTTTTCAACCCTGAGAGAATGATGCAGATAAATATTTAGAATATTTCCAAATATCTTATTATTTATTTTAGTAATTATATTAAGTTAGATAATTACCTTTTATTGTATTTTCTATATTTTAATGGTTTTACTATTTTAGTAGGGTTTTCTAGATCTAATGATTTATTATAAATATGCATTCAAGCCTACAATTGTATGGAGATTTTGATAATTAATAAACTAGTTTTTGGTTTATACCTTGAAAGAGATTTGATTCAATTCATCTTCTTTGAGTTGCCTTGTTTAGATTCGATTAAATTCATCAAATAGGAAGTTGGTCTCAAGACGCTATCGAAAGAAACTCTTGATTGATCCAAGAACAGGTCTCGAAGAACCCTAAAAGTTCCTAGATCAACCGTTCAACCTATCTTCCGCTGCATCAGGTGAAGACCTCCACTGCTCAGATTTCGAAAGATTATCGGATGAGTGTAACTCATTGTTCCTTTTACTCCTTTTTATCGCTTTATTTATATATGCTTCCCAACTCTGATTGATTTATCCTTTTTTTGCGAACATCATCCTCACCGGTGAAGCCTTCTGACGAGTGACGATTCGATCCAATGATTTAACTGGTGAATCCAATAAATACTTAAAAGTATATAAATGAAGCCGGTCGTTGTAGCTCCACCGTTAAATTCTGTTGGCTGAGAAGTCTGTTTATGTAAATGTGAGCATCTGTTCGTAGAGAAGGAGATCAGATCTGGTAATTTTCCCCACTGTGAAGGTTTTTGTTTTTATTGTCCTCTCGTGTTTGGTTATGCTTACACTACAGTGTGCACAGTTCTTTTTTATCGTTTGGAGGAAGCCAGTCCAATATGACTTCATTATCACTCATACGTTTTGGCACAAGGGAATCGATATGAGTTTCTAGAGGTTCATGCTGCCCGAGAAAATTAGCATTAATGATGATATCATCTATAATTATTTTGTTGGCAGGTTTTACGGATATATTTTCCATGAAGGCAGGAGTACTCTGCTAGAGAATCTAATACTGCAGGATGGCCTTGATCTGGATGAGGTAAGAAACTTTATATAATAAAGTTTTTATTTCACATTGCTGACTTATTGAATTATGAGCATCCAGAACGACTTTTTGCTGTTCTTTTGACTAAATACGAAGAGGGAACTTCAGATTCCCTGGGCTTATCCAAAGGTTTTAAATAGTATAGATATGTATAGAGCATTGCGAGGATGGACCCGCAACATATTGGTGATTTGTTGAGTTAATTCTCATTATGGTATCTTTTTTCGTCACACGTAAGTCGTTAAACTAATTTATTTATGATTTTCAAAATAGGCATTTGGAGAATCAGGATGACCTACTCAAGGAAGCTCATAAAAACCTTGTCACAAGAACTTCAGAAACTCATGGTATTATGATCAAACAAACTTTTTAGACGAGATTCTGATGTCATTACCAAGTGGAGATCGTTTTTTTTTTTGGACAACAGTGGAGATCGTTTAACAGATGGTTTTTTAGGTGGAAGAACAGATGCTGATACATAAACTGCATGAGTAATGGTTATCGATAAACAGGAAGTTTAGAGGACTTAAGGGATATCTTGCACACTAATCAGGTTTGGTTTTACAGGAAATGAGGAATACTCAGTGCGTTGGAAGGAAAAGAAACAGTTAAAGCTTCTTCTCTGGCAATATTTGTCACTGGTGATAAAGAACATTAAACAACTCGGTTTCTATATACCAGGAAAGATCGGTTCGGTTAGTATTGGCCTGAATGGATGGGTCTTAGATTGGATTTTTGTTTTGAAGAGAAGTCGTGTCTCAAGGAGACTGTTTTGATACCTATGTATTATGAACATCCAGAACAGTTTTACTGGTTTTCTGACTCAATACGAAGAAGAAAATTCAGACTCCCTGGCATATATTGTAAATTTTTAAATAGTAATCATCAATATCCAAAATTATATACTACACTTCCTCCTGTGTTTAATTTTCTAAAGTTAAGGTCTCAGATTTGCAGGGTGCAGGTGTCAATGCTCATGTGGTCCATGTGGACAACGAACTCCCACAGTTTATTGCTGTTATTGTTGGCAAACACCAAACCTTCACCATTTCCTGTATCAATCCTTTCTGAGCGCCATGATGCACCTCCCCCAGAATTTGTTATTGATGCTGGTATCTCATACTGTTTTAATATATCTTTTTCCCTAAAGAATATATTCATGATCATTACTGCATTCTGAACAGGGTGGTGACCATAGTGCTGATGATGTTATGCCTGGAGAGAATCCAGTAGCATCCAAGGTCTCTGATGGTGACAATAAAACTGATGTTGAGCTACCAGATAGTGTGTCAGGAGAACTCGGAGAGAGTACAAATGCCAACCATCAACCATCCTCATCTGTGGTACCAGGAGGCCGGTCGTCTTGCATCAACCAAACCGGTTGATGGTCCAAATGAGAATGGAAAGAAAGCACGTTTGGCATAGCTCCGCGTACAAAAAAACACAAATCCCCACTAAATTTTCTTCTGTAGTTATGTCTTCCTTTTATTTATGGGACAAAGCTTTAGCAACTCTTATCTTATCTATTTTTAATTATACCCAATGCAGTGGTGGATGTTTTGACTTTTGACTATTAACGCAAGTTATTTATGGAACATGTCTGATTATCTTATCGCAAAAAGCTTTAGCAACTTAATCTATTTTATATTAAACCCAATGTGGTGGTTGATGTTTTGACTATTAACTAAGTTATTTACTAAACCTCTTCCTTTTAGTTCAAATGAAACGACCAAGGCAAATTAAGCCTTAAACAAATCATGACCTCCTGTGAAGAGGATATGTTGAAATAATAAATCTATTCATCAAAAACTATTAATACAGAATAAGCGTCCGTGATCAATTAAATTAGACTCTCGAAAACTACGACAGCCCATTCAAACAAAAATAGAAATACTCTGGGTATAACTATCATTTTCATATGGCATTCTAACTGATAAGATGTAAGAAATATTTTCTGTAAGGTTTTAATAAAAAAATTGCATGGAGAACGAGTTTAAAAACTCAGTAAGTTTCTCATCTGTTCTTAAAGCAACAAAGCTACAATAGTTTACGACCCAAACAAGATTAACAAGAGATGCGACTATATTGCTACTTATATAAGCAAATGATTAAGTTTGTTTATTTCATTTGAAATTTTCGTTTTCATTATTCTAATATCTTCACTTATTTGCAACAGCTTCCTTGGTCCTACCATTAGATTTTTTCCCCTATTTTTGGAAAATATTTTTTTAAAAAATTTCTTAATGCCAATATTTTGTAATGGTTTTAAAGTTATATATGGTAGAATATCTGGATAAGCTATCTTGGAAAATTAGTCAATTAAGATCCAATCAATGTTGGACCAAGATTAAGAATTCGCTTACTAAATTCAGAATCAATTTGAAGATAAATTATTTAACCAATACATCTACAATGAAACCTCTTACATATTGCCACATCCATGACACTGATAAAAGATGCGAGAATCGTTACTACTTTAAGAGGATGAACGAATTCAAACATGATGATGATCACAAAACAATACATGCATTTACATGTTTTTCCTTTTAGAACATCAATTTCGTTTTATTCTTAGCTATTTATTATACTAGTTGCATAGCCTCCGCGCAGGTGCGGGGCCGGTGACATTGTTGATGTATCGGGTAATTTTGTGTATGTGATTTTATCCATTGATTATGCCCTTGAATATTTACCGAATGTTGTTTGATGATTATACCAAGAATAGTAAAGAATGAGACAATGAATTTTTAGTTTGAAACATGAAATTATTATTTATTATTACCTTGTTTTGGTTCATAAATCACTTTTCCGACACATTGGGCAACTTATATTTGTACGTAGCCAATGATTAATGCAAAGACAATGAAATTTATGGCCGCAGGTGAGTGTCGAAATATTGGTTACATTGGTGTAATTCTCAAAGCAGATGGTGCATATATGGTTTTCCTCTTCGGTTGTCGGGTAACTTCTAGGTCCATGATGATTAGATCAACGTCAAGTCTTGCGGTTGCATTTAGATTGTAGTCTCTAATGGCGAGAGTAACTTGAAGATGTTGGGATATAATATTATGGTTTTACCTCATTAAATTCATCACATATTGGTTAGTCTTCTCAATAAGGAATGTAGAGTCGGAATGATGAATGTCATGATATGATAACATGAAATCTAATGATTCAGCGACTGAGTCATTGTAATAACCTTGATTGTCAAAAATTGATGGTACCTGGAAATCGATGACCGATTGTTGTGTGTTTGGTCTTTGTATATAGACCTGGAGTAATTGTCTAGGATTTGCTCCTGTTGATGTTGTTTGGTGTGAGAGTCGATGGGTAAGAAGTGAATTGTTATTCATGTTTGTGTTTGGTTGTGAAAGCTTATCACATTGAAGATATGTTTATAGATTGTTAGGATTTGATGTTATTTTTGCCTATTTATTTTTACGTTTGTTTATATAGTGTATTTATTATGATGTTGAATATTGAAATCAATGTTTTAGTATTTAATTACGGTGTTTATTGAATTCTTCTTGTTATGAAGACTAATTTTCTCTTTGTTTGTTATGATATTTAAAATGGTCAAATAAGAAGAATTGTAAATTCTTCTCATAACATCAATCTTCCATAAAAAATATTAATATTTTTTATTTGTATAAAATGTTGACCTTCACAATTGCTTAATGTATAGCTTTACTTTCAAATTTATCGAAGAAATATCATGAATACAAAATGAGGATTCTATTCATATTGTTATATAAATATTTATTTTAGTGGTTTATTTGAGCTGTGGAGTTTTTTTTTTGTTATCTTTCTAATTATTTGAATTGTTGATCATAAAATTGAAACTGTTTCCCTAATGTTTTATTGTAAAGTTTAGTAATATTGGGTTTAAAACGTTGGGCTCAAATTACAATGGGTCTTTTCTGAACTATTGTATTGGAAAAAATAAAAGTATGATCTTTATTGTTTATTCCGTCTTCGGGAGAGCTTCACATCTACGATTATTTTCCTAATATGCATAAGTGTGTGAGTTTGGAGGGCGCAAGCGAGGGGTTATGAACAGAGTTTCATCTCAATATTTGCTAGAGTTATTGTAGTGTGAGTTTTGCGTTTTCGGTCGATCATTGTTTTTCAAGTTTTTAATTGTTATAGGGTTAGAGTTATGATGATGAACTGTATAGGCATTGTTCTCCCTTTATGAAGAACTAAACTGTGTTAGTAATGTGATAGATATAGTTTGTAGTGTTGCTTATTGTGTCACTGAGAATTATTGTTTGTTTGTCTTTTTTATTTGTTTCTTATACTGTCACTACAAGAAAACATGAGGTTAACTACCAACATTTACGACCACAGCAATGTAGTCGTAAATTACCTTCGAAATTACGTCTAGAGTACGACTAAAGTAGATGTAGTCGTACATTAGATGTAAATTTCCTTCGAAATTTTTTAGTCGTACATTGGTAGTTAGTTTACGACTAAGGTACGACTACACTTACATGTAGTCGTATATTGGTAGTAAACTTACTACTAATGTACGACTTATATTTTCCATCTAATTAACGACCAATTTACGAGTAAATTTACGACTAAGTTACATCGAATTATTACCATCTAATTAACAACCAACTTACGAGTAATTTTACAATTAACAACCAACTTACGAGAAACGTAGTTGTACATTCGTAGTTTATGAACAGTACCAAAATTGAAAATTCCCTATAAATATGATCTTCTCCTCATTGTTAAGATGCACAAAAAACGAATTAAGAGAGTAAAAAAATGTCTAGAAATATTTATGAGTTTCGAGTTGGATGTATCGCATAAAGATTCAAGGGGAGAGTAACAAACAATTTCTCAACGGAGCGAGATATTCATGTACCAGGCCGGACAGACATCTCTCACACAGGAAACGGGTAAAATGTTCTGTCCCTGTCGTAAATGCAACAATACCAAATTTGCTGCTAGTGAAACGGTTTGGAAACATATAGTAAATAGAGGATTTACTCCACATTACTATATCTGGTTTAACCACGGAGAGTGATAATAGGAATGAAGCTAGTAGTAGTAATCAGGTTGAAAATGTTCGTACCGGGGATGAACCACATGATTTGCCTTCGAAAGTTACGCTCAAGATCATATGGTAGATCATGATAGGATGCATGATATGGTTACAGATGCATTTCGTGAAACAAGATCAGTAATAGAGGAGGTAGAAAATGTAGAGGGCCTAACTTGGATGCAAAAGATTTTATGAAATGCTAGCAGCAGCTAATGAGCCAATTTATGAAGGTTGTAGAGAAGGTCTTTCTAAATTATCATTGGCAGCTAGGATGATGAATATCAAAACTGATCATAACTTACCTGAAGTTTGTATGGATGCATGGGCTGAGTTGTTTAAAGAGTATTTGCCTGAAGATAATTTGTGTGTTGAATCTTATTATGAGATTCAGAAATTGGTTCATAGTCTTGGTTTACCTTCGGAGATGATTGATGTGTGTATAGACAACTGTATGATATATTGGGGAAAAGATGCAGAATTGTTAGAGTGTAAATTTTGCAAGAAGCCACGATATAAACCACAAGGACGTGGGCGGAATAGGGTGTCGTACCAGCGGATGTGGTATTTACCTATTAAGGATAGACTGAAGAGATTATATCAATCTGAAAAGACGGCAGCAGCGATGAGATGGCATGCAGAACATACTCAGAAGGAAGGCGAGATCAATCATCCCTCGGATGCAAAAGCATGGAAACACTTGAATTCGGTGTACCCTGATTTTGCAAGCAACCCCCGTAATGTTTATCTTGGGCTTTGCACAGATGGCTTTAGTCCATTTGGAATGTCTGGAAGACAATACTCGCTTTGGCCAGTCTTCTTGACGCCATACAACCTTCCACCAGAGATGTGTATGGAAAAAAAATTGCTTTTCATGAGTATATTGATACCTGGGCCAAAGCATCCGAAGAGGTCCCTTGATGTTTTTCTACAGCCTTTGATAGAAGAATTGAAGGAATTGTGGTCAACAGGCGTGCAGACATATGATTGTTCAACGAGAACAAACTTTACAATGCGGGTATGTTTATAATTTGTTAAATAACTGGTTGTGTAGTTTTTGCTCAAAAAAAAAACACAAAATGAGGATTCTATTCATATTGTTATATAAATATTTATTTAAGTGGTTTATTTGAGTTGTGGAGTTTTTTTTTTGTTGTCTTTCTAATTATTTGAATTGTTGATCATAAAATTGAAACTGTTTCCCTAATGTTTTATTGTAAAGTTTAGTAATCGTGGGTTTAAAACTTTGGGCTCAAATTACAATGGATCTTTTCTGAACTATTGTATTGGAAAAATAAAAGTATGATCTTTATTGTTTATTCCGTCTTCGGGAGAGCTTCACATCTGCGATTATTTTCCTAATATGCATAAGTGTGTGAGTTTGGAGGGTGCAACCGCGGGGTTATGAACAGAGTTTCATCTCAATATTTACTAGAGTTATTGTAGTGTGATTTTTGCGTTTTCGGTCGATCATTGTTTTTCAAGTTTTTAATTGTTATAGGGTTAGAGTTATGATGATGAACTGTATAGACATTATTCTCCCTTTATGAAGGACTAAACTGTGTTACTAATGTGATAGATATAGTTTGTAGTGTTGCTTAATGTGTCACTGAGAATTATTGTTTGTTTGTCTTTTTTTATTTGTTTCTTATACTGTTGAGAGTACATAAATTAAATTAAAGTTGTTGAGAGTACCTTTGTTTCTGGATTTTTTTCTCCAGATTAATTGTGTACATTGTATGTATTAAGTAATAATTTTTATTATCTTTATTATGTTTGTTATATTTTTTATTTTATTTATAAACATGTTGCTTTTACAGAACCTTTAAAACAAATACATGAAGACTTGTAGAAATAACTATAAAATGAGTGATAATTCTGAGTGTTTGGGCCTTAATGGATTTTCAACAAATTTATGTATTTCTCATAAGAAGACAATAGCATTGGTATTTTGACATTGAACATGTAAGCTATTTTCACAAGACAAGAGGAGTGAGCAAGTGGAGATGTTGTTGTCGCATTTGTGTCTGTCTGGATTTTTTCTTGTATCTCTTGGTGTGCATGTGTTTGTTTCTCTTTAATTTGATGGGTAATATGTAAACAAAAATCGTTGTTTGTTATATTTATCAGAGTTCATAATTTACTCAGCTTTTTTCGTTTAGGTGATTTCAGTGATCTTGGTTGTCTTCTTTGTCTTCTTCATAAGCATCTGCGAAAGTATGTTTATAATTTGTTAAATAACTGGTTGTGTAGTTTTTGCTCAAAAAATAAACTGGTTGTGTAGTTTGTATTTGTTTACCTGACTCGATTGTATGTCGTTGAGTTTTAGTTAATGTGCTTGGTTTGGTATATTTGGTTTAAAGTTATTTGTAAAATTTGACAAATAAGGTGATCATTAATGATTCGTCATTTTTTTGGACTCTAGTTTTTGAATTCTAGTTTTTGTTGTTTTGATTATTTGGGTTGTTGTGGTTTCTTTTAAGCTGTAAAATAAATGTTTGTGTGAAATTAGTTTGATAACTAAGGGAGATAAATAGACGACCACATATCTTGGGTAGGAAATATTTCTGATCATTGACGTTAGTACAATATAGACAGTAATTGTGTGTTGATTTTTTATGACTGGTCATAGAGGATACATATAATGACTCGAGTTGTTTCTTTTGTGAGGTCCAAGCTCTGGACAGAACGGATTTGCCCAACCACATGTGAGTTTAAATAACATTTATAATATCGAAGCATAATATAAACCTGTATGTAATATGATAATATACATGGAAGTTTGAGGTTTGTGTTTGCAATCATTTGGAGATTGTCGAACAGCCTAATCATGACTGGAGATTGATCTCAGGAGCACTCATGATGACTTCATCAATAATGGTTGATGCACTGAGGAATTGATGATCAGTTATTTTGTACATATTTGAGCACCTAACAATCTCAAAACGATCGATTTTCACGAACCGGCTTTCAAAGATGGCATGTAATGATTAGCACATCCGGCGGGAATAAATCCATGAATCACAAAATCTGCAAATAATATTATTCAACAAAGAATCAGGAAATCAATTAAAAATAATTTATGTTAAATAAATGTGATAGATCAAATATTAACTTACCATAAACTCACTGTCTTTCTTAAATTTCAAGGAATCGCGGAGGAGGCCAACAACAATGCTCTGACTACTACGACCAATAAGGAGAAACTCGAAGGTTGAGTGACAGACGCCGGTGACGCTGGTTTGAGAAACTGGAGAGGCGGAGAGAGATATTTTCTAGAAGATGGTTAAAGTTAAGAAGAATAAATTATTTATAAGGAGATGCAAATTGGATTCATCAAAGATGAGAATCATATATATATAGGGTTTACAGAGGGGCTACAAAATAGAAATATTTATGCTCAAGCGATTTAAGATGGGGAGATGAATAGTTCACCGGTAAAAAAATTACTTAACGACAAACGGCAACTCTATAACTCAGTCCGATACAATGATGAAAAGAATTCTAACTCATGTTAAACAACAATGATTAACAATATGAGAAAACTATAATTGTTGCAAACTTAAGCTATTTCTTAATATAACGTGATGAAGCTCTTTTAAAAATTAATCCCATAATACATTTGCAGACCCGCCCTTAGAGAAAGCCCAAAAAATAATGATTTCCAACCTTCATAAATATATATTAGTTTCGACCATCAATGTACAAATTATTGATTAGTTCAGTGGTATAAATGGTGGATGTTGTATCTTAATAACCTGTGTTCAAACCATGGATTGACACTTTTTAACATTTTTTAAAAGTGGATCCCACAAAAACGCTGATGTGTCGCCTCAGGAATGACTCAACTGCCCCATTATATTATAGATTTTTATTGAATCAATCAGTGGAAGCCACTTACATTATTTTTACTAACCACTATCAAAATAGATAAAAAAAATTAAAATTCATTAAAAAATAAAATATATGAATCCGGCGCGTAGCGCCGGAATACTACTAGTATTAAATAAAATTCGGATTACAAATTAAAAACAACAAAATAAGAACTACATATAGAATATATTAGATATCTTATGTTATATTGGTAAAGCAAATAGCTTATTGTTTTATTATATATATGAATAGAACACAAACGAAAGCCCGAAACCCATATATGGTTTTACATTTTTCAGAAGAGACATTCTTTTTTAGTCAATATGTGTTTCAGAGTATCACTAACTCCACTTTATTTTTATTATAAAATAGAATTTGAATTAAAAAAAATTGGTGGTATTCTAATTTTTTCTATGTTAAAATAAAAACAGATTTACAAATATAACAATCTATTTATTATTTATTTATCATTCTATTTTCAATATGATCGAACTCTGTTATAGAGTATTCTATTTTAAAAGAAAAGTGAGTGAACCATTGAAAATGGTTTTATGATTTGGTGAATATGCTTAGATAAAAAGTATGATAAATGGTATATTGGGCGTGTTGTCACGCCCCCAACTTTTGAAGCAAGACGGGTCAGGCCGCGATGTTTAACCTTATTTAGTATTTTCTTAAGTTTCTAAGCTTTTGTAAATTATCTAAGTAATAAAATAACATAAGAAGTATGTAGAATACTTAAGAGTGAAGTAGCTTAAAGGTCAAATACTTCATGTTGAAGTAACTTCATAGATAAGAAAAGATCTGGACCGTTAAATCGGTTTGATTTGAGCCGTCCATTGAAGACGTGGATGTGTATATAAGAAGGCTGGATCCTCATTTGTAAGATATCAAGTTATCAATAAGAAACACTTTCATTAGCTTTGCCTTCTCTCTAAAAACGTCACTTTATCTCTCTAAGTGCTGATCGATTTGTCCGAAAGGCTGACTTAGCAAATCACAAGGGTGAAAACTGCTAAGACTGTACGTCCTGATTGCTGTGAAGAAATCAGTCTGTGACAGTTGGTATCAGAGCTGTGTTACAATCCAGACAAAGGGAGACTCTGTCCGAGTGAAGAATGGCTAAGGGAGGCAAAGACAAGGAAGTGAGCGCACAGTCCAGCGTTTAGGAAAGCGGAAGGGAGGCCATGGCTGCACGTGCTGGAACCCAACGGGAGAAGAGCGTTTCCCGTGAGGCCTTGAGGGTGGCCGTGGTGAAATGAGTGAGAAGCTCGAGAGGGTCGATAATACCGTCACTGAGCTGGAGGGTGTCGTGTTCGGTGGGTTTGAAGAAGTGAAGCAAAATGCTGCCAACTTGGACACTCAGTTAGGAGTTGGTGACGGGATCCATCCAGGCCTTGCATGATGACATCGAGGGGGTGAAGGCACGCTTTACTGTGATGGAGGAAGATATCACACTGGTCAAGAGGACAAGCGTGAATGCTGGAGCCGTTGGAGGAACCAGTGCTGGTCGGGTTGACTTTCCGCGACCAAGCCGGTTCAACAGCGTGAGGGATGCCAAGGAGGTCGAGAAATTCCTTTGGCAAATGGAACAATACTTCGACAATCTGGTTGGTTAAAAAGGAAATGGAAAATTTAGATAATTACGTAGTGGCAAAATTTAACTGACAACTTTTTTATAAAATATTCCTCAGAATCCCGTTTATGTAGTAGCAAAAATTAAGGAACAATTGGCGATTTTTTTTTGGAAGATTTGGTTCTTAGGAATATTTTGTGGAACTACAGAATATGTCAGTTTGAAATTTGTAAAGTGTGTTTAAACTATGCAACTAATTTGGTTAGTTAAATAGAAAAAAATGGTTTAATCAAGAACTGGCAAGTTTATAGAACCGTGTTTAGACATGGTTTAATCACGAACTGGCAAGTTTATAGAACAGTGTTTAAATATTGTTTAATCATACAATCCGAGCTAAGGCACGTCGACATCATTAAGAAAAATATGATCTCACAATGAAAGAACATTTACTGAACACAGAAACCCCCAAATATAAGAAAAAAAACGAGCTAAAATGTATTAAAAACAGAAAACATCAAATACATGGAATAAATAGGGATTTGATATGCATATAGAATTGTGTTATTATGTTCTAGACAAATCTTATAAACACAATGAAGAACAATTGTTTTGTTCTAAACAATTACTATTGATGTTCGACATCATTAGAAAAACTATTTTCAAACACTGTTTTCTTAGATACCGTTAAAGAAACACTAAAAATATGTACACGTTTGTTCTTAAACCATTTTGAACAAATGAATGTATGACTATATCTAAAGTAGCATACAGTTTGATCTACATGTATTATTCTATTCTGTTAGATAACCATATTCACAATTCAAGTACGTTTAGATTTTGGTTAACAGAAGTTATAAAGGATGGTATAATTATAGGTTGGTTTAATTTAAGTATATCGGTTATCATATAAATTTGTATGTGAATAATATTTTTATATTTGGTCATAACATATTTAATAGGTCCAAATTTAAAGTATGTCTCAGTAATTTCAAATAGGACTCTATTTTAATAGATTAGACTAAATTCTGATCCGTCCTTTGAAAGGACGAGTATATTTTTTATTATAAATTTTAGATAAGAAAATTAATTTTTATATTTGCATTTTTTAAATCAGATTTGTGTTTAATATTAATTTAATTTAGCATAATTTTTGGTAACTATATTAAATATGTCAAGTTGCATAACTATACACTTGTTCCATATGCATTTCAGAAATTATTTTTAACTTTATTTCTAAAGTTTGCAACATAGTATATTTTCTAAGTAGTTACCTAATATAATTAGTCAAGAATATTCGTACCCAGAAAATCTGATTCGGAATCGATCCAAAAATCAAAGTCTCATATTGGGATTTATCTCTATACTTTAGCTTTATTTATTTTTAAATCACTAATCTTTACCAATCATGTTGTAGCTTTATTTTTAAAAGTTAAAGCTTACATCATGTTTCTACTAATTTTTACCAATCATATTTTAGCTTTATTCTAAAAGCTACAGCAAAAAAAAACTAAAGCAATTTTTTTTAATGTATTTTAGGTAAAAGTTCTACATCCTTCTTTTTTAGGCTGTAGAATCTGTAAATGAAAAAAACTATCTATAATATCAAATAAATTATATAATCATAATAAAAACATCTATAAATGTTATAATTTATTTTTGGGTTTTTAAAAATATTGAAATATTAGGAAACATAAATACTATTTACATATCACATTTTAAATAAATTTTGATAATTTATTTAAGAATATTAATATAAATTCTTTTAATTGATAAAAATGATTGTTTTATATATACATCACATATTTCACATATCTACTTTATTAATTCAGAAGTACACTTTAAAAATATCCCTTAAAATTGCTCAGTATTTACAATGGCATGCCACTGAAGTAATAAATTAACCTATCTTTAAGGAATCATTGTCTTTTCCTATTTATTAAACTATTTTCTAAATCAAATTTAGCTTAATTTTCGTATTTAACATATTTCTTTAAATAAATTAGCTATTTTTTAGGAATAATTAAATTTAAAATCGATTTTAACAATATTAAACTTGAATAATGTTACCAGTAATTATTTTGAACAATATTCAAGTTTAAATTAGATATTAAACAATATAATGAATATTCCTAAAATATATGTTTAACTTACCATTAACTATTTTGAACAATAAAATCTACATATGCTAAGATTTAAACATCTTTAAATTACTTATAGATCAATATGAAATATTTGTAACTGAATATTATTTTAATATAATTAAATCACAACCTAAGATTATATATTTTTCAAGAATTTTAAAATATATATTTAACCATTTCGGTTGCTATTAATTATTGTCAAAAATAAAATTTAATACTGAAATTTAAATGTATTTGAATTACTTTTAAAATAACGTCTAATGTTTATAACCAAATATTTTTTTCTAACATATCTAAATCTCACCATTTTGTCCATATCTGATCGAAATATTGAAATTATTATTACATCTAGGAAACAATTTCATGTTAAAAGAAATATTACTCAAACATATCAATAGGTCAATTTTGTCAAAATTTTAGTAATGGGCACGGGTCGCTATTTTTTACAGCACATAAACTATTTAATTGTTGTGTTTATAAAAAATATAATAAGTATTTAAAATATTAAACGATAGATATTTAAATAACATTTATTTATATAAAAGATGAAAATAAATACCCGTCCGGTCGGACGGGTCCACTTCTAGTTTTATTTTAAAATATCTACAGCCTATAACTTACAGTTACAACAAATTTAACTACATCAAAAGTCTCTGCAAAAAAATCTATAGTAACAACGTTACAGCTAAAGCCAATTTATCTACAGCTAAACTTTTATAGCTAAATTTTTACAGCTACAGTCGAACCAATCATCACCCTAGTCTTTATACTCGGACGGTTCTTAAAGTGTTATATCTTAAAACCAATTTAAAACCAGTCCGCATCGAAAATCGAACAAATTTTTTGAAAAATGTTTGAAAAAATTAATTTTTAATATATTCTGTTAAATATGTGTGTGTGTAAGTGGGTTAATATAGCTTTCACTAACTTTAGATAAAATCACATTTAATAAATTTAATAAATATTTTTAATTGAATAATCTATTTAAAATCATTTAAACTAAATGAATTTATATGAATATTTCTTCGAAACTCAAAGAATCACAATTTAAAAATATCGTAATTTTTTTTATTTGTAAAATTTCAAAATATATATGGTTACAAAATATGTTTTTAGTGTGTAAATGTTAACAAAATATGTTTTTAGTGTGAAAATATTAACAAAATATGTTTTTATTCGTAAAGTTTGCAACAT
Source organism: Brassica carinata (assembly GCA_016771965.1). Taxonomy (NCBI): domain Eukaryota; kingdom Viridiplantae; phylum Streptophyta; class Magnoliopsida; order Brassicales; family Brassicaceae; genus Brassica; species Brassica carinata. Next base: position 7,434,435 of record CM028692.1, read on the forward strand.
ATTATATATTTTTAGTAGTTTTTATATTATACCAGTTATAGTTTCCCATGTTTTATTACTAAACTTAAATAGGTGTTTTATAAAAAAAAATATAACTGATACACGTCACCACGTTAATTACATCTCAATATATAACTGCTTGTAGTTTGTAACTGATTAAATTGAGTGGGTGGAGACTAATATAAAAAGAAAAGAATAATTAGATGCAGTTAGAAAAGTAAAATAGATCCCGGTTTTTATGGATTTCGAAGTGGTGGTTACAAAAATTATATTTAGATGCAGTTAGGAAATATAAAGTCTATTATTGTGTATGTATGGTTGAAAAATTTAGTTGGACTAAACATATATCAATAGGTCATCATCCTGTTTTAATAGTATTGATTTGTAGATTATATTAAATACAAAAATTATTATATTGAATATGTTATATTTGCGATATTTCCCTAACAAGAAAGCTAGTCTTATATGGAGTGAACAAGTGAGCTTTTGGAGTCTTACAAGTCATTCTAAACAATTTAAAGCTACACCATCGGTGTCAACACATAAAATTTCTTAAAATAACATAATATTGAACTTTTAATAAAATTTAATTACTTAATTAAATTTACTTTTATTGGGTTTTTAACCTCTCAATTTAGAACTTTTTCATGTTCCTTCGCAATTAATATTTTTCTTTATTTTTAATAAGTAAATATTTAAGTAATAGTCTATATTTGTCTTATTTCCATAACAAGAAAGCTAATCTTATATAGAGTGAACAAGTGAGTCTTTGGAGTCTTACAGGTCATTCAAAATAACTTAGAGCAACACTATCGGTGTCAACACACATGGATTTCTTAAAATAATATAATATTAAATTTTTAATAAAACTTAATTACTTAATTAAATTTACTTTTATTGGTTCTTTAAACCTCTCAATTAAGCAATTTTTCATGTTCCTTCCCAATTAATATGTTCCCTCCCTCCCCGCGGTTAAAGGTGCTTTTAGCTCCCCAACAACGAAAGTGAGACTGGATACAAATATCCGTTACTTGGCTTATACTCGTTATGCGCCTCGTATTTGCCCCGTAAACACAAGTACTCATCATAATTAAGGCAAATAACAAGCAAAAAGTTAAATAATTTTATTACTTGCAAATCCAAACCAGATATCAAGTCTTAAATTTATTTTAGGTACTTGACTTTCAAAATATTCTATAAAATTTGTATTATTATTTCAACTATTTTAATATCTATATAATAAATTTAAAAATTTAAAAATATAAAAGATGTATATAACATATTCATCAGGAAGTGGAGATTTCATAACTATGAAAAAGAAGAAAAAGTTCTTTGATGTCGGTAAAAGAGATTGTGGTTTTTCATTTTCAATTATGTGGAACGAAATAATTCTTTTAAATTTTTTTACCAATTATATTCTACATATCTTTTTACATCGGTTGTAACAGAATAACCAAACAAAAAAAATTTCTAAAATTGAAATTAAACTTTCCATTTTAAAGATCCAACTACATATAACATAAATTTTACCTTAAATAAACATGTACAAGTCTAGCAAAATTACTCTCAAGTATCTAAAATATAAATGAGAATTTGCTTAACTGTTGTGAATAAAGAGAGTTGTGTGTAAATCTTATTCTCTTATTCCATTCGACCAGAGGTCTATATATATACATGAGATAAATCCTAGTCCTAATGGTAATAGGAAATAGTACATATATATTCCTTATACAATATGTAAAAGGATAAACATTAACATACAGATAAATATGGAAATATCCCAATCTTCTAAGGCATTAGAGATTGGGCCTGCTGGATGGATGAACGGGCTTTGATGACTTGGGCTTGTTCATGGGTCGATCACCAAGTGATCCTTAACACTCCCCCTTGATCGACACATCCAGGCTCAAGGTTCATTCATGCTTTGATGTTGCCTCATTAAAACCTCTCCTGAAAAACCCAAAACCCAATGTGGTAAAAGGGAAACCAAGGACAGGAAAAAGAGTACAACACATGAACTCTCCCTGATGACTACATCTTCGAAGATCCTTCTATTTGGTGCACTCCATTCTTGTAGATGATCTTCTTGCTTGTTGATGCAGCAATAGTTCCTTTGTCGGATTGTAACATGTCTCCCATATCTTCTGGAACTCCATTGAGACATGGTCAAGACGTGTAGCCCTTATAGCTAATCACTCCGTGAACTGGTCTCTCTATAGCTGGTCACTCCATGTGATGGTCGGACGGCTAATGACTTGTACTTGGATAGATTTCAATCCTTGATCAAACTGTACCTGCAGTTTCTCTTATGTCCCACGGACATATGTATATATATAGGTCATATGGCTTAGCCATACTGTTGACACTTTAATATATACTTGCTCATCAAACTATGGATCTATTTAGCTTTAACTAAATATGTTTTCTGGTTACACTCTTGTACCATTGTGGATTTCTTTTATCCATTGATAAATATAAGGGTTCCTTTATAATCCCACACAATAATCTTTGTTTAAAACAAAGTGATCCAAAGTTTTCCTTTGATGGCTTCCCATGACCTTCTTTATTTTAGATCAAACCACGTGCATATACATGAGGGTCAGGTTATGGACTTAGTCCATTCATGCCTGCATCTCGCCAATCAATGGTCGAGGTATTCATTGCTCAATGTTGCTGTAACAACATGGCTTATACGTGGTGATTATATAAGTGAGGTTTGCATACAACCTATGCTTCCTTTAGAACCTTATTTCTATCACTTATACTTCAGATTATCTATACTGATAGTTAGTACCTTAAGTCCATTCCATGACCTAAGCTCATATCCTTTTGCCATATGAATATTTGAGCTGAAAACTAAGTCGGACATGGTCATGGTCGGCAAGGACTTAATGGCGTGGACCAGATGACTTTCTTTGCCTTCCCTTGTGGTCATCTTCCACCTCATTATATGGTTTAGGACGTGGTTATCACTTATAAACACACCTATGGTTTTCTGCAATTTTATTGCAGTCATAACACATATAAATATGGTCTGTTTATCCAATGGTTTGAACCATTCAAACTTTCTATGGATTTGTCCAGTATATACACAAGGATTTTCCTTCATAATTTATGGACTGGTTGTTCTTGATAGAACTTATTTACTAAGTATAACTTAGTCCTTTATATACAGCTGTTTCTAATACAGTCCATGAACAGCTCGGGAACGACACTATTTTATGAGAATTCCTTTTCTCATCCTTTAAGATCTCTTGGATCATAAGTTATATAGGTACCTCTATATCCTTTATCCAGTGAATATCATAGTGCTTACTACTTCATTATTTCTTTCCAGACCTTATCCAATTTCGGATTGTAGTAGCATCCACCACATAGGAATTTATTTCCTTGTAACATGTTCCTTAGTCTTTTTGGATAACCTTGTGTATTAAGCCATTCATTGAATACTTTCGGTATGGACATGGACGACCCTTTGCCTATCCGGTTATGTCCTACATCTCACGGTATCACAAGACTCTTATGTCACTGGTCAGATGGGTTTCCATATTATATATGTCCCATACGCCCATCTCCTTTATTTAACCTTAAAAACCTCACGTTCCCTTTATGATTTTATGAGTACTCTAACATGGGTTAATGATCCCCTCTTTACTCAAGTGCTTTCTTTCTCATGAGCTTTATGTATATATACATCATTGGTGTTAACACTCTTATGTTGTTCCATTATGTTCCAGACATGATCTTGATCAATTTGAGATTCTTATCAAGGACCTTTGTTTACCTTTATAGCTTGGCCCCAAGACTATATGGTTTGGTACCTTAGATGTTTAGCTGCGCAGCCTTTTCTCAATGTCGTTCGGTTTCCTTAGTGAACCCGATCCTTTATTATGAGCACCTTTTCTTTCTATCCAGGTTCCTTTTCTTATGGAACATACTGCCTATCCTTTAGACTTTATAGCACTTGATTATGTCTCTACCAGGACATTTATTTCGTGGTGCTAAGCTGGAATGACTTAGTCATTGGGTCTAATCTGTCTGGCTATCATCTAATATGATTTTTCTTAGTATGGACGTCCATGATTTATAATCTATGGTCCGAGGATCTTGCCAAGACAGGGATGGTTCATACCAATCCGTTTCATATATTATTTACCAGCTTATAGCTTTCTCCATTTAATGTTGGATAGACGGATATACAATCCGTGTCCTTTAACCATAATCTAATCACCCATGTTAGGTTCATGGTTCCTTTGGATTCGTGGGAGAAAGACATTTTCCTTATCCAACATATATTCCCATTCTATCTCATTTCTTTATGAGGTTCCATCCTAGACGGCACATATATTTGTTGTGGTCTATATATAATCTCTTAGGATGGTGTCTGGATTATGACCCTTTATCATACTTTAGATGGGAATATCTATGCTTTACTTTAATGGTCTGATGCATCATTCCTTTCATACATGTAAATACTTTGATGTCTCCAAGCATATAGACTTTTAGTCTTTAAGATTAATATGTCCTTAATCAAATATCTTTGTGACCTCTGTATGAAGAGTCAGAGAACTAGAAGTTCATATATCTGATTGTCTTTAAAGGACAATATGTCTGAGTTTAACTTGGCCGCTAGATTATGGTGTGTTCATGTATCATAGGGTTATCCTCTCTCCCCTCATGAACATACCGTGATCTCATGGATGCTCATGACTTTTCTCATGACTTTTATAGTCTAAACCTCATAGGTTATGGCTCTATAGGCCAAGTTATCACGTTTTGGCTATCATGTTCAAGGTTTTATAGTATGGTCATGTGCCACACAGAGTGTCTATTCTCCCCCTCATGAACATGCTATAAAATCGTTTGTCCCTTACACAAAGATAATATGCCATTTCGTGATGCTTTGTGACAATCAAACCTTATGAATTTCCCTTGTGTACATGTTTCACAATGTGAGATTTATGGGATAATTTTTTTGTGCCTTTAAACTTTGCATCAAGTTTATTTTTCGATCAGAATGACAAATTCTGTCGTACCATTAAGTATAATTTCGTGGTCAACTTTTCAGGTTACCTTAAAACCACTTGTTCCTTATAATACTGGACCCTTGCATAGTCTAGATCAATATGGAGAGTAAAATCTTGACCCCTTTGGCGATTTTCCTTAAAAAAAATCTGTAGGATTTTTCTTCCCTTAATCCATGAAAAATGATGAAAAATCTGTAGGATTTTTCTTCCCTTAATCCATGAAAAATCTGTATGATTTTTCTTTCCTTAGTCCATGGAAACCATTTTTCTCTTGAGTTGATCATACTGATCCCAATACTCAATAGGACTTATATGTGTGGGTAAAAAAAAATCTTTGGTCAAGAAACTGATCCCATGTTTTCATTTGTCATAAGAAAAAAATTCCATCAAGCAAATAAATAAAACCTTTTATTAATGCTTTGTAAATGACAATTTAAAATGAAAACAACACCAAATCATAAAATAAAATTCAGAACATCGAAATCCCTTTATTCGATAAATAAATCAAGATCACTATCCACGTGAGTCCACTCGGATTCTTCCTCCTCAGCTTCATCAGCTTCAGGAAATATCTGATCAAATTCTTGTCTCAGCCTGTGTATGTACATGATCTCATCAAATTCCTTGATGTTCTTTGCTCTTATCTGCTCCTTCTTCTCAACCGCCAATAGGATGTTGAGTAAGTCGAAGTAAGTGGTGCACATACTGGCGTGATATGATAACCTCACATCCTGCGGATGGATCGTTTCACGAGTCTTAACGAGCTTGTCCTCGTTGGTTATCAATTCACCACACAGATTAAGAGTATAAGAGATTCTCATAAGGTCAGAATGATAGTCTCCCACGGACTCATAATCCTGGAACCTGAGCTCACGCCATTCTCTTTCAGCTTCATGTACTACTGATTCTGAGTATTTGTTATTCAATGAATACCAGAGATCATGGGGATCCTTAATGTACTTGTACATCATTCTCAGTTCCTCACAGAGATGATTCTTCATGATTCTGAGGGCCCATTGCCTCTCACACGCAATGGTATCATTGTTGAATTTGACACACTCCCACAGTCCCCTAGACTTTAATGTGCCAGAAGTGTTCATGGTCCATACAACATAGTTGTCTCCGGAGAGATTTAGGACACTGTATTCGAGTTGTCGATCTCGACATCGAATCATATTAAACAATGATCAGTTAGTTTCTCATGCCATATGGCTATGTAAGGAAACTTAGGCTCCCACGGCCATATAGACAATAAATGTCGTTTGATTATAAAGCCATTATATAATCAAGGCTCCCATGGCCACTCATCAATATGAGATTTCAAGCAAGTGATTTAAACAATCTAGAACTAAATAATAGATTTATAAATCAAACTATATGACCAGGATGCTTGAATCAATCAATAAAAATCTCAATAATTATTCAGATCAAGCAAAATAATTTACTAAGTCGACCATGATGCGAGCAATCAACACAAAATAATTTATGCAACCTTAGCAAAACTCGGATCAAATTATGGTTTTAGTCGAATGATGCAAACAAATACACAATGATGCAATTCAGAGTTCAATCATGATCTAGGTGATTCGACAATATGATCAATCAATCAAGAAGAATTGATTTTAGTTAAGCAACCTTAGCAAAACAGTTTCTAGGTGATTTATGCAATCAAGTTATTGAAAAAAAATAAACAATACTAGATGCAAATCAAGGAGAAAATTCGAACCATATTAAAAACTCTTTTAGGGTTTTCGAAAATTTGGTTTAATTTCAGGACTAGCATATTGCAATTTAACAAAATCTAGCAATTTCAGAAATTTAACAATTTCACATAGTCTCAATATGGAAAAAAAAATACCATATTTTCAAATTTTAATCAGTTCGAAATTTTAATATGAAACTAGAACCTCAGATTTGACAAATTTATATTTTTAATCAATCAGCAAAACAATATGGAAATTGTGCTAAAAAAAATAGAAAATCGGATTAAAAAAAGGAAAATTTCGATTTTAATCAACTTTGTCAAATTTTAAACTTCCAATTCGATTTAAACAGTTCCAAATTACTCAGTTAACAATTCTAAAAATCAAATCAAGCAATCAGGAAAGTAAAAAAAACGAAATCAAGTTTAAATAAATTAGGGTTCTTGAAGAATTCGATAAAAATTTATGTTTTTAAGGGGTTTGATCGATTTCTTTTTGGTTTCAGGTTTGGGGTTTGATTGAGTTTTCTCAAATCAATTGTTTTTCGAGATTCAGAAGCAAATATTGCTTTGATTTTAATTGGTTTCCCAATCTCTAATCGAACTTATGGTTAATGAGCTCCGATTTACTCATGGAAGGGATTGGACTTATTAAAACTAGGGTTTTTATGGGGTTTTGCAAAGTTTTAGAAGTCATATCCTTTAATCAATCAATCTCAAATTCGATTATGGTTCTCTGTAGAGTTTCAGATTTTATTTACCTTAACTTTGAAGAATCTGAACTGACCACCGAGATAGAGAAGAGATGGAATTGAATTTGTCCTAGTTCCTAGCAGGTACAAGTTGACGGTGCTTCAAAGAACAGGGGCTAGAGGTCGCGTCCGAGATCGTATGGAGTCGAGGTCGGCGTTGGATTCCTCTCTTTGATTCGGTGGAGTCGTTCGTCTCTTGTTTCCTTGTGGTTGAGGAGAACGAGTAGATTGAAGGTGGCGGCGAACTAGGGTTTTAGAGATTTTAGGTTAGCTCGAGTTTTGAGGCTCGTGCTGATAACGTGTTGTGAATAAAGAGAGTTGTGTGTAAATCTTATTCTCTTATTCCATTCGACCAGGGGTCTATATATATACATGAGATAAATCCTAGTCCTAATGGTAATAGGAAATAGTACATATATATTCCTTATACAATATGTAAAAGGATAAACATTAACATATAGATAAATATGGAAATATCCCAATCTTCTAAGGCATTAGAGATTGGACCTGCTGGATGGATGAACGGGCTTTGATGACTTGGGCTTGTTCATGGGTCGATCACCAAGTGATCCTTAACATTAACCAAATACTTGGTAGTAGCAAGTTCATATATGTAGCAAATATTTTAATATTCAGGTAGGGCAAATCGAGTTACAAATATAGCAAATATCTCGGGTACTTGTCTTCGTGTCCAGCGTCCAGTGCCTAACTGATAAATCGAAATTGGAACATGAGAGTTAATTGCAAGTGGGCCGAAGAATAACCCAAGCCCGATCAATTAATTTTCTTCAATGGTAGCAATACATATTATGTTTGCTTTAAAGTACTGCTCAAAGCTTATTAATATTATATGGAATCATGAGAACTTTAAATTTTATGATAGTCTAAAATAGTCTCTCTTACTTAGTGGGGAAGTTAGTACTCTTAGCTAGATTTATAATTGTGCACTTTAATTTTATTTGTATATTGTAAGAACAATGTATAATCTAAAAGGCAAAAGTAAAGACAATGAACGAATAAAAGAGATGAATCAAAAGTCTCACAAGACTCTCGAGCCAAGCAAAAGATTATTTCTACGCCAACACACGTGAAAAACAGTTATCGCACAGTTTTTACGACATTCATGGGTTTTTATATGAAAATGGACCCTTTTTGTTAACTCTTTTGATAAGAAAATAGACCCATTAAATCTTTACTCAAAACACAAAACCTTGATTTTTTTAAAAACCACACACAAACCATTGATCATATACAAGAAATTATAGAATGCGTTCTCTTTTATTTTATCTAGAAAAAGTTCCAAGGATAACATTTGAATATTCTGTTCAGTTTTGGATTGTTCCGTTTCCTTTTAAAATAGAGTCCTATTTTTTTATCTACTATACAAAGGTTGTATCTTAAATTTTAAGTGGTCCAACAAGAGATTTAATAATATCTGAAACATTATAAATAATTCAAACTAATTAATAATTCAAAGACTAAACCTAATATTTCTCCGATTAGTGTAAACTGAATTGCACAATGATAGGTTATCACATACTCTGGTGGGCCATTAATTAACTATGCACATAGCGTATTTCATTGATAATGCATGATATCCACGACTTCTTTTATGTGTAGATATGCATATAATTTTTTGAACATGAGTAAGCACATATTTACGTATTCCATGAATGTATAATTTTGTTGTCGTATTTCTATACTAAGTCATATTTTCATAAATAAGAATTATGTTTTTAGATATTTAAACCAATTTTATTTTTATATTTAAACCAATTTTAATTAAATATATATAAGAATTATATATTTAGATTTTCATAAATAAGAATTATGTTTTTATATTTAAACCAATTTTAATTAAATATATATTTTAAATATTCCTAATTTATTTACTAATTAAGTTATTGCGAATATAAAAACAAAATCAATGTTCAACAGTTTGAAATTGTAAGAATCTATTAATTGTTTTAATATCCATTTAACTAACATATATTTTCTCGAGTTTATTAAGATACCGATAATTATATACTAATTTATTAAAATCTAGAACTATTTTCGGAATTCTATTAAGATACTTTATATGTACTAATTATCTTGAAATTTCGGTGAGAGTGGGGTGGTAACTTAATATTCTTTAAATATATTTACATACACTAAATCATACTTCCTCCTATTTAAATTATTTGTCGTCGCAGAGGAAAAATTTTGTCACAAAATAAGTGTCGTTTTATAGTTTCCAGACAAAATTTATTTTAATCTTTTATTTATTTTTCTATTGGTTAAAATATGGTTAGGTGTATAGGAAATGATGTTTTTATACGGAATATATACAAAATTAAGTGTTTTCTTAATCTGTATATAGAAGTCTAAAACGACAAGTAATATGAAACGGAGGGAGTACTTACTAACACCTAAAATTTGTTTCTAATCTAAATATATATATATATATATACATTTTCGCAAAAATTGAATATATTAAAAAAGAATTCTACAAAAAATTCCAATTAATTTATATCCCCATTAATATTGGGGGTATTACTAATTTTTTCAAACACACTATTTATTAACACCTAAAATCCACGTATAATCTATACACTATTAATATACACACATTAAATACTAAATTAAAATATTTAAAACCATTCATTTACATTACAGAAAAGTTTGTTTTCATACAACTTCTTAAAAGAATAACATTCCTCAAAGATCTAAATTCTTTTAAACTAACTCAAATTCAAATCAAAGTAACTTAGTTTATTAATAAAACAAACCAAAAATAAATGACAAAGAAAACTTTATAAAATGAACATTTTTATCTTATGTGCTAATAATTTAAATCCAAAAATTAAAGATAATTAGTATATAAAATAGAATTGTCAAATATAAAATATTAACCAATCAACTTTAATAGCATGTAAACATTGTACAAATACCAATTCTCATAATTATGTATATATTGAAAAAATAAAATAAACCTAAAATGTGTAAAACAAAAATTCTACTTTTTTGTCAAATTTAAAAATAAAATACTCGCATTTAGTGCGGGTTAGACTTTAGTAAGAATAAACAAAGATAGATTGATCAACAAAAGAAAATTCAACTAAAATAAATTGGAAAACGAAGCCGGATGACCCCGGAGCCAAAAGCCATACATCCCGTAAGCTTTAAAACCAGAACCAAACTATAAACTTGAAAACACACAAACTTCGCCTCTTTTCAAATTAATCCAGTAGCATTATCGAATCCACCATAGAAGCTAAAAGCAAACATCCAATTTATGAAAACTAAAGCTGAAGCTAGTACCAAGACCAGAGACACATTTTTCAAAAAAAAAAAAAAGGACCGGAGACACATACACACGAGAGTTTCATTCCTAGATAATAACTCTTATCCAAAATAAAATTATACATTAATCAAGTTCTGCCAGTAAATTATTTATATATATATATATATATATATATATATATAATTAGTTTGCAATTTTAATCATAGTTTAGTTTCTTACAAGATGGTGTATCTAGTGTTTGGTATATAATTTTTTATTTTGATAAGGTGTTTTATAATTATGTGCAAGTTAAATTTAACAATTTTGATTGTTGGAAACTTTTGTCTACATTTATATACATTGCCTTTTCCTGTGTTAATGGGTTTTCTTAATTAACGAGAAGGATTTTACAACGTTTTAACTAAAAATACAATAGACCATGTTGAATAGAATTAACCAATTTCGGTAGTCTATGAAGGAGACCTGTCAACAACTATCTGCCAAACGAGAATGAGAAGATATGGAAGCTTTATTTGGTATTATATTAGGTCAAATTTCTCTACCACCCTTTGAATTTATTTGATCAATCAAAACTATATAAGTCCTAAACAATAAAATGCACACGTTAAGTATATAAACCAGTATATGATGCTTAAGAGCATCCCCCTCCCAAAATTTTAAGAGCAGTTTTCAGAAATAAAAAATAGAAATAATTATTAAATAATAATTAGGTAACTCAAAGTTTGAGAATTATTTTAAGGGCTATTTACAATTTTGACTTAAAACTCAAAGTCAAACACAAAAGTAACATATATTTTTTTTTAAAAAAAAATTGCCCTATTCATCCCAAAAGTTCACAATATTCACGAAAATGCTACTGATTTTTTTCTTTCGAAAATGGCTTTTTTACTCTCTCAACCTCATCTTTTTCAAGTATTTATAAGATTGTCATTGCCATCAATTCACCAACCACCATGAACAACCAATTTGAAGCTCTTAATGCACCTAAATTGAAACTTAACTCCTTCTTTCTCCATTCTAATCAACTAAAAACAACTTCTCTTTCACTTTCTCTCCATATTCATCCATAAAACCCAAGATTTTGATTCTAAAATTTTTATGGTTCATAGAGCCATTGAAGCTTACGATTATTGGTGGGTCACATTCGTTTGAGCTTCTGTGTTCTTGGTGAACACTTCTAGGAGCTAAGGAAGTTATCTCCCTAGTTTAAGGTATGAAATCAAGTTTTTTTCCAAATCTGTTAGTCCAGACGACTTCCGGGTAAATCGTCTGGATCTAGATGACTTACATGGAAGTTTTCTGATCAAAGCAGAGGTTAGTTTTGCAATTGACTTTTAAAATGTGTTTTGTTATACAACTAACATGTAAGTCGTCCGACTTTCTTTGTTAAAAATAAAATTCGAGATGACTTCCATGGAAGTCGTCTAAGATAAACGGGTTAGTTTTGCATTTGACCGGATTGTGTCAGAAATTTGACTTTTCTTGGACGACTTACATGTAAGTCGTCCAGTAAAAAACCAAAAATCAATATTTTATTATAAATAGACGACTTTCCTGTAAGTCATTTCAGGTTAATTTTGCAATTGAAAAATAAAACTTAAATATTTAATTTACTCTCAACGACTAACACGGAAGTCGTCCAGTCGACGACTAACACGGAAGTCGTCCAAGATTTTATTCCGAGATTCTGGTCAAACTTTGGTTATCTTGGACGATTGAAGTGTAAGTCGTCGACTGGACGACTTCCGTGTTAGTTGTCTAGAAACAAAATTGTTTAATATTTCAATTGCAAAACTAACCTGAGACGACTTATATGGAAGTCGTCTAGAAAAAATCAAATTTCTGACACAATCCGGTCAAATGCAAAACTAACTTGTTTATCATAGACGACTTACATGGAAGTCGTCGAAGGTCATCTGGTGATTTTTCATTTACAAAGGACGACTTCCAGAGAAGTCTGCTGTTGAGACGACTTCTATTGAAGTTGTCTTTTTAAAAATTTAATTGCAAAAATGACACAAATGGCAACCTCTCTGGACGTCGTCCAAGCGACTTCCGTAAATGTCGTCTGCGTCAATGTTTAATAAACTTGTATTTTCTCTAAAACTATAAAGACTTTTTAACATTTTCTTGTTAATTCATGTATATTATTCAATATTAGGACTACTGAATGAAATTTATAACTTTACTGATGATATTTATGAGGTTACCAACATTCATGTTAATTAAAGTTTCTAGCTAATGAGAGACGACTTCATACGAAGTCGTCTAGAAGACTTCCCAAGAAGTCTTATACGCTAGTTTTTAAGTATTATATGGTAGTTTTTAAGTCTTCTACGCTAGTTTTTAAATCTTCTACGCTAGTTCTTAAGTCTTCCACGCTATTTCTTAAGTCTTCCACGCTAGTTTTTGAATAACTTGTATTTTTAAAAGTGTTAAGTAACTTCAAGATATGTAAAACTTAAATTTTCAAAATATGTTTTCTCCCTTAGTTTTACTAAATTTGACTAAGTTTTTCAACACAACCTTGTAAAAAATGTGATATGCTTTGACTAGTTACTATTGTTTGTTTCCATCTCTTAAGTATTATTGTTATAGACACAAATGATGATTATTGTTATGAGTTGGAAGAAGGGTTAAAATGCTTCTTAAAATGTTGTATCGATATGAGGCAACCAACATTCTTGTTTATTAAGATGAGAAGAAGGCCATTGGAGTTTATTATTGCATATGGGAGATCCAAAGATTAAAAAAAGCTATTGAAATCAATTATTTCATTGATTTGTAAATGTGTAAACACATTGTTAGCACATATATTACATCTTGGGAAACATTATTACTGATTTTACACATGCAAATCACAAAACAGACCACAAACAAAACTATTGTAGATCATTCCTCTACAAAGACAAGCTTGGACTCCACTTGATATGGAAGAAGACTTCGTCAGAAGACTTCCTGACGAAGACTTCCTGGAAGTCTTCTAACGCATTATATTTTAAACGACTAACAGGTAAGTCGTCCCAGAAATCTTCCACATCTGAAAACCTGCATATCCAAATCCAGATCTGAAAAATCTGCACATCCAAAAACGTTCAATGGCTTTAAAACATAGAAAATGAGTGGAAGATTAAATAGATATACTTTTATAGAACACACAACGTACATATCCAAGTGGAAGATGAGAACCATCTGATTAAAAACCTGCAAGAAAAAGATAGATTAGTGAGAAAGACATGAGACAAAACTGAAAAATTCATATAAAGTTTGGTGTTTTCAAGTCAAAGAGATAAGATTGGGTTTGGAGAGTTTAGTTTGGAAAAAAAATGTAAGAACTTTATACAACAGGAAGTTACCAAACTTACCAAACCGCTCAAATCTGTTATGAAAGGGAGAGACATGGAAGAAGACTCCTTCAGACGACTTCCAGGAAGTCGTCCCAGAAGTCTTCCAGATCTGAAAAACCTGCATATCCAAATCCAGATCTGAAAAACATGCATATCCAAAAACGTTCAAATGGCTTAAAAACAGAGAAAATGAGTGGAAGATTAGATAAATCTACCTTTGTAGAACACACAAAAATACATATCTAAAATTAATAGATCTACCTTTAAATGAGTGAAAGATGAGAACCATGTGATGAAAAACCTGCAAAAACAAGATAAATTAGTGAGAAATACATGAGACAAAAACAATAAATTGATATAAATCTTGGTGTTTATAAGTTCAAAGAGATTTTAGAGAGATTGGAGAGTTTTAGAATGATGAATATTACATTTTTGTTGCAGCCATTTGAGAGGAGGAGATAGAATGTGTAAATTTTTCTTTATATAGGGAGACAAAAAAAAATTCATTTAGGTTAAATATTTTTGATTCATACGACTTACTTGTAAGTCGTCCAGAAGACTTTAATATTTTTAATGGGAAACTAAAATATTTTTAGCGGGAAACTAAAATAGAAGATTTCCTAGACGACTTACAAGTAAGTCGTATAGACCCTAAACATAATCCCTAAACTTAATTAACTAACTAAATACTTCATAAAATCAAATTAAATTTAAAAGTGTTTACTATACACAGAAATAAACACATATAGGTAAAAATTTAATTTTTCAAAAAAAAAATCAAGCTTTCCAAAATCTAACCCTAAGAATACATATAATACTACAACATATGTTTGTCAATCCCTAAACCAAAGAATATCATGATTCACTAATTTCACTCATCTATGTTGAAAATAATTCAATTTTATTATATCTTAATTTACATCACTTAAAATTGTTTATAATTACATGATTTTAAGTTTTCACTTGTTAAATTTTTTTTTAATTTATAAATTATTTTTAAGATCAACTACGTCAGACGACTTATTTGGAAGTCGTCTGGACGACTTTGAGAATCGCAGACGACTCAGACGACTTACTGGGATTATATTCGTAAAAATGATTTCTGTTTTTTTGTTTGGTCACAAGGGACTGGTTGTAATTTCATAAGACTTTTAGGTTACTTTTGCATTTGATTCAAATTGGGGTATAGGTTTGGGGTTAAAATTAAGTTCTATGTCATATTTGGTAATTTCCCCTTATTTTAATTGTATTCAAAACCTATAATTGAAAACTATTAGAAAAGGTTATGAGGATTTGAAATATTCAAGTATTAAAAAATCATTATTATTATTTTTTAAATAAATACTTTTAGATATTTGTTTCAAAAAAATTTCTAAAACTACTGCAAAACGGGTTTTTATTTTCCAGTAAAATATATCTGTCCTTTTCAACAAACCATTATATGTCTAAAAATAGTTCGTGCTAAAGCGATTTCATAGTTCATTGTTTACTGTTTTTTTGTGTGCGATTCACATTTCGATTGCAATTCATTAAAAACCTTGTTAGTATGTTCCTTTAGTTTTTGTATTTGTAACATTTTCGAATTTCAAATAATTTGGCAATGTTAAATACAAGACAACAAATAAGTCTGACATCAAGGTTTTAGCAATCCCTTATGTATTATTTGTGAAATGATTTGCATATGTCACTACATTACTTTCAACAAAAATGATGATAATGTTTTTTGAAAAATGATGATATAGCACTATCCTAATTATGATATATACAACTTTTTTTATAAAGAATTATATTTTAATCAAGGTTTTTTTAAATAAAGTAATGTCCGTTGACTCATATATCATCATTAATGTAATTTAAAAAAAAAAAATATATTTTGGCAAAGCTATTTAAATATATTAATAAATAATAACTCATATATCACAGTTTAAATTAATATATATATATATATATATATATATATATATATCATATTAAAATATAAACTACATATAATAACAACTATAATATTTACATCAACTTATGTCATATTATGTATATATATAATCAAAATTTGTTGTAATTGTGCATCAACAAATACAAAAGTAAAGTAACAATTAATCAAATATTTTTTGATAGTTAAATGATTAAAATTTTATTAAAAATTTACCGGATCATTAAATAATTAACTAATAGATTTACTAGTTAACGTATTTTAATTAAAACAAATAAAATCAAAAGCTTGTTAGAATTTATATATATATATATATATATTTTTTTCAATATAGAAATATTTAAGACCTACTGATAAAAAATATTTAAAACAAATAAGATTTAAATATAATATTAATTTATTTTCTTTTTCTATAAAATTTAATCTTAACTCTGTTGAAATTTAAATAAATAAAAATTAAATAGTAATCAAAAGAAATAAGACTATAAAAGAATATATTTATGGTTTTATTTTTCCTAAACTGATAAAATTAAAATATAAAAATAATGATATCCAAATATAAACTATTTTTATAAAATAAAATTATATTTAAAACTATTAGTTTTGTGCATGGCACATGAATATTATATTATTATAATTATATATCTAAATATAAACATATTTAAAACTAGGTGATGAGAAACATATTTAAAATAATTAGTCGCTAAATATAATATAATATAATTTATATTGAAACTTTAGGTATATAAAATATAAAAATTTTAAAATTAAAATAAAATTGCTAAACCAACTCAAAAGGAATAAAACTACAAAAATATATTTATGATTCTTGTAAACTAATAAAGTTAAAATAGAAAGATAGTAATGTCTCAATCTAAACAAAAAACATCTTTTGAAATAAAAAAAATAATAATATGTTTAAAATTATTATTTCTGGCATACGTATGAAACTCTTAATATTAGGGCTGGGCAAAAAATCTGAATCCAAAAAATCGAACCGATTCCAATCCGAAAAAAGTAGCACCAAATTCGAACCGAAATTAATTAAATATCCGAACGGATTCAATATTTTGGTATCCATGAAAACGAAACCGAATCCGACCCGAACCGAAGTATTTCGAGTATCTTCGAGTATCTGAATATACTGAAATAGATTTATTAATCTAAATATATTATTTATTTTTAGATTTAATGTATATTAAAAATATCTAAAATATATAAGGTAATTTTAAGTTGTTCAAAATCCTTGAAAATATATACAGATGGTCAAATAGTAATGTTTAAAATCTCTATAATATTATTTGAGAAGTCACTTTCCCAGGTGTCGCGTTCACGTTTACTCTCACGGTGGTTGATTACTATGATACCCTTAATGAATTAAAAAATTACATTAAAACAATATTATTTCCTTTTAAAAATTTCCAAATAACAATAAAAAATAAATAAGGGAAACATTTATAAATTTTAAAAACTAATTTAAAAACGAAAATATATGTATATATAATATGATTTCATAAAAAAAAGAAAGTTCACAAAATAGTAATATTTCATTTAAAATATATTTTTCACTAACATAAAATATACTTTTGAAGTAATAAAATATTTTCCTTGTATCTATATCTTCTTAGATGAAAACAATATTTGTATATAATATGGTTTCATAAAAAAACATTCACGCAGATGATCTTGATATTAGAAAAAGAAATATTTTTCTTTTAAAACATAACTTTACACAATACAAATAAATATATTTTCAAAGTAATAGAATTTGTTTATCTATCTATTTTCTTAGATCTTTACATAAAATAATTAAGTGAAATAAACTGATATATGTTTAATTGACAAAAAATAATTTATAATTAGTATTACTGAATTTTTTTCATATATTTAGTTGACTATAATATCTTACAATTACAGCAAAAAAATATAAATTATATTTTACTTATATAATATAATTTCTCTAAAACAATCACATTTTTACTACATATTTTAAGAGATTAAAAAACTATAAATAAATTTTGACAATAAACATCTTTTGATCAAATAACTACAACATGAGTGACTCGACTAATCCAACTTATATCTAAAATCATAGATTTAACTAAAATTAGAATATATAATTTATTTATTTTATAAGAATATATAATTAATAATATATTTATTTTATAAATTAAAATTATAGGATGACTTAAAACATATTAAAAAAAAATATTAGCTCACTGTAACAATTTAGTTCTTTTGTAAAGTTTACGTATATGTATGGGACTTTAGAATATAATTTATTGCAAAATAATGTAAATACAGAAAAAAATATAAATTATATTTTACTTATATAATATAATTTCTCAAAAACAATCACATTTTTACTACATATTTTAAGAGATTAAAAAAACTAAAAATAAATTTTAACAATAAACATCTTTTGATCAAATAATTACAACATGAGTGACTCAACTAATCCAACTTATATCTAAAATCAGAGATTTAACTAAAATTAGAATATATAATTTATTTATTTTATAAGAGTATATAATTAATAATATATTTATTTTATAAATTAAAATTATAGGATGAATTAAAACATATTAACAAAAAAAAATATTAACTCACTGTAACAATTTAGTTGTTTTTTAAAATGTACGTATATGCATGGGACTTTAGAATATTATCATTATATTAATTTATACAATTTGGAATCAGACACCTTAGTTTGTTTATTTTTCATTCTAAGCATAATATATCTTAAGTTATACATAATCTTACTAAATTATACTTACATATCTAAGACAACAATTAATCTAAATGCAAATAAGAAAAATTAATAAAAATAATATATTTAGAATAAAAAATATTATAATTGAATTCAAAGAAATAGATGGAATCTAATATGTCCAAATGATAACTAAATCGACTGGAAAAACAACAAAACCGATTAGATATAAAATATCTAAAATCATATGTATAATTAAAGTAATATAATATTATACATACAAATTATAAAATTAATTTAAAACTAAAAGTAAATATCAATCAATTATTATAATATATTTATTTATAAATATTTATGTTCGTGCATGAGCACGGGAAATTCACCTAGTAGCTAAAGTATATTCAAAACACCAAAAATACATGAAATATCTATTGATTATATATCTAAATATTTAAACCAAAACCAATGTATATGTTAAGTTTAGGTATTTTGACATATGTTATTCAAATTTATATGTAATCTATTATTTTCTATAGTTTTTTGAAATATTTAAAGTATATAATGGATTTTCAAATTTTAAAAATAATTTAAATGGGTTATCCGAACCCGAACCGAACCCGCAAAGAACCGAACCTGAACCAAAATTTAGAAATACCTGAATGGGGCTGAAATTTTTGACCCTGAAAACCTGAATAGAACCAAACCGAAACCCGAATGGGTACCCGAACGCCCACCCCTACTTAATATAACATGAAATTGAAGTGACATATGACCTATTTCTCTTATTGACAAAAAAAATGGATTTCTCCTTATAGAAAATATAAGAAGATTATATGTTCTTATACTCTCTTTCCTTTTGATCAAATGAAATACTCTCTTTCCTAATATAGAGCATTTTTATCCATTAATATCTCAAAAAAATATCTCATTAATGAAATATTAATAGTTTTAATATAATTTAATCATTAATAATTAATAATTAAATTTTAAATCATAAAAATAAAGGGAACAAATACAACACACCATCCCAAAGCATCTCCAAAAAGACTCTTTATTTTGAAGTTTCCCAAACTCTATATTTGAAGTTTAAGTGTTCTTTTCCAAAAGTAAAACTTCAAAACTTACTTCAAAATTATTTGTATTTTTCACTATGGTCCTTATATTTATTATAACTAATATAAATTTATAATTTTTTTGATAAATAACTAACACATATATAAAAATATTACAGCAATATTAATTAATAAAACCTTACATTAAAATATAAAACTAGAAATAGAAATACATAATTAAATGTTAAAATACAAACAAAATACCATATTATTCCATAAAATTATTTCCGTAATGCTCACATATGTGATCAACTAGTGCATTTCTAAGTAAGAAATGATTCTACTTTTAAAATAATATAAAGCTTGTTTTAAAAAAAAATATTTAATTTTATATGTATAACTTAAATTTATAAAAATAAATTTGAAGATTTGTGAGATATAAAAAAATTTAAAGATTAAAATGAGAAATAAGAAAATATTTTAAGAATCATAAATAAGATGTGTAATTTGTAAGGACCAAAATGCAAATAAAAGATGAAAGTTCAAATTTAAGTTTTGAGTAGTGACACTCTATATTTGAAGTTTCACTATTCAAAACTTTAAATTTGAAGTTTTGAAGTTTCTTTTTGAAAAGCAAAAAACTTAGTTATAGAGTGTCTTTTGGAGATGCTTTTATAACTTGTTTATATACCTTTATAATGTGTAGATATTGTCTACAACCCTCTAATGGTACAACCCTCTAATGGGGTTGTCCTAACCATGTTCTCACTGGAAATTTCAGAAATGAATATATTATAAATATAATTTTACCTTATATTTTATTTCGTATGGATGATTTAACTGTAATACCCCGATTTTTCCAAATAATATAATAAATAAATATCTCATAAAATCTCCATTTATTACTTCTCAAAAGTCATCTCATCGTCATAAATCCAGTAATTCGGATAAAAATAAATAAGTCTGATAAAATCGATAAAAACATAAAACCGAAAGTCTGAAAATAATAAAATAACTCCCAAAAGCACCAGTCCAATAGCAATCACTCCTGCTCGGCAGTCTCACCTAAAAGGGAAGAAGGAGGGTGAGTAACAGGGGAGTCACTCAGTGAGGTATGGGATGCTAATCCACAAACCATTGACTCAAGAAAATAGAACTCCCACTATGGAAGTTTAGCTCTAACATGAACAAACAAGACGCCTAAAGCATCACACACAACAAGCAAAGCGCTGATAGTGCATAGCTAAACCACACACCCGCATCTCCTCATACGGATATACATACGCATGCCGCTAGCATACCGCCTCTGCATTCCCCGCCTCCAAAGCGCTTCAGATGCAAACGCCTTCGCACCAAGCACCACACAAATTGCGTCGCTAGCCCAGACGCTCTGAGCCTCCTCCAATAGTGGCGTCGATAGTCCGGCATCCCTGAACCCTCGCGACATAGTCCCTACTCATAACTATGTGTACGTATATATATATATATATATATATATATATCATTACTCAACATCACACAATCCAATCAATAGTTGAATCCTCTAGACCCCTAGTTCCGGTTTACAATGAATGAATTAACTACCAAACAAGGACTCAAGCAGACACATTCATGTTTCGAAATCTAAACTAACATAGAAAGAATTCTACACTGGTACGGGATTTATGGAGTAGACCCTCACCTTAGCAAAGTGGAAAAGTAGTAGCTATGAACTCCAACTGCTCAAATAGACTCCAAATCTGAAATCAGGGCGAAAAATTGAGTCAGAACGCCCTTCGAACGGTCAAAAACGAATGACCGGAAGTCTGGTCAAAAAGTCAACCCGCAGGTCAAAAGGTCAACCCGGTCAACTCTGACCCAAGCCGGTCAACCCTTGACCAAATTGAAATCAAATTGAACCGCCGGTTTTCCTTAACCGGATTCGATTTCAATTGGACCAGAATCAAATCAATTAAAACCCGGTTAAATCCTAACCAAAAATCAATTTCCAATAACCACCAGTTTAATCCTAACCACAATCCAATTAACCCAAACCGAAATCAATTTCCAATTGACAATTAACCAACCGGTTAAACGGTCAGCGAAGTTGACTTCGCTGAGTCAACTCGCCGAAGTTGCCGAAGTCAACCGGCGAAGTCAGACCGGCGTCGCCGGGCGGCGAAAGGCGGCGCATCGGAACGCCACCGACGGCGACGGAGGCGCGCATGGCGCGGGCGGCGGACTCTCGGCGGCGTGACGGGCGTCGCTACGGCTGCTCCGGCGAACGGTGATTGAGACGGAGGCGCTGCGGACGACAACGGCGTTCGTGGACTGCGGCGGCGACGGCGGCGCTGCGGAATCTCACGCTGACTTCTATGGCGCTGTCAGCGGGCGTTCTCCCGCTGATCTTTCTGCTCGGACTCCTCTCGACGCCACGAACACGATGGTGGCCTTGGATTTGCGAAATACCACACGGTTAGAGATATGATCGATTTACTAAACGGACGAAAATAAAACATAAGCCACGGCGGTTCCGTGTTACCTGCGGCGATCGACGGCGGTTCAACCACGGGTCTACCCTCGACAATGGTGGCTGCGGCGGTGCGGACTCAGATCTCGACGACGCTCGGTTTCGCAGAGATTCGACGCCTTTAAACTTTTCTGAATAAAATAATGAGGCAACCCCGCTTAAATAGATTAGTACCTAGGATTTCTCGGCAACCCTACTCGCCTCATTGGCTGAAAATGCTGGGCTCGAATTGGGTCGTTACAATTCTCCCCACTACAAAAGAATTGACCCGAATTCGCTCCTAAACGATCGTCCAATACCATCCTGAAAAAGCTCGATAATCAATCCTTATTCGAGTCTCGACTCCCGTGTTTCCTCCCCGATCCCGCTCTTTTCCAACGAACTCTAATCATACTGGTCATCATCCCCGAACAGCTTTCACTGACGCCAACAATCTCAACTGGCTGACAAGTTGCAGACAAATTTTACCAAGATCCCTTGGCGGCTGAGGCAAAATGAGTTCTGGCTCTCTCACAACTTTCCTCAATGTATTATCGGAACACATCGTGGAAGTCGACAATTCTGCCGATAACTTTAATTTGTATGCAACTGCTCCAATGCGCTCCAAGATAGGATACGGTCCCATATATCTCGGTTTAAGCTTTTAGCTTCCGAGTCTTAGATCCTCCCTGAAATGTCCTCATTTTCAGGTATACTAAGTCTCCCACGAAACTCCAAATCTTTACGGCGCTTATCTGCATAACTCTTCGACGGTCATGGGCTTCCTTAAGCCGAGTCTTAAGCATCTCTACTTGCTCTACCGTTTTGAACCATTGTTGGTTCTAAGCCTCGCTCTCCCCACTTCTGTCCAACAAAGTGGTGTACGACAAGGCCTCCCATAAAGTGCCTCATATGGAACCATCCCAATACTCGAGTGATAATCAAGTGTTGTAGCAAACTCCACTAGAGGTAGATACTTCCAACTTCCTTCCCAATCCGTAACGCAAGCTCGAGCATATCCTCCAATGTCTGAATAGTCCTCTCTCGACTGCCCATCCGTCTGTGGATGATAGGTTGTACTCATATGGACTTTTGTCCCTAGTGCCTTTGAAAGGCTCCCAAAAGCAGATGAAAACTTTGTATCCCGATCTGATACAATGCTAGCAGAACTCCATGCAATCTCACAATCTCATCGATGTAAATGTACAATCACAGTAGCTCCATCGGTTTTCTTAATCGCTAGGAAGTGAGCAGACTTGGTGAGTCTATCCACAATCACCCAAATAGCATTCTTCCCACCAATAGTTACCGAAGTCCAGACACAAAGTCCATAGTCACCATATCCCACTTCCATTCTCGTAATGGCAGGTTCTCAGATAACCCGCTAGGCACCGATGCTCAGCCTTAACCATCGACACGCCCGACACTGCGATACAAATGTAGCAACATCTTTCTTCATACCAGGCCAATGATAATAACGCTTCAAATCTCGTACATCTTGGTGTTGCCGGATGGACAGAGAATCGTGAGTTGTGTGCTTGCTGTAAGATTTCCTTTCAACAGCCTTATTATCTGGTACACAAACTCGGTTCCGATACATGTACATCCCATTCAGAGCTGTATGATATCCAATACTCCCAATCTCAATCTGCTTAACCAAAACTTTATCATCATCCCGCACTTTTATGATCCTCCATAACAAATCTGATTGTTCCAAAGCATCAAGACCGATGTCTCCCTCTCAGCATCGCAAATAATCTGAGACTAGCAAGTGTCCCAGTCAGCTCCTGAACTTCTTTGGTTCCTGAAACATCGCCATGCCTACTCAAGGCATCTCTACATGATTAGCCTTACCCGGATGATAAGTAATATCCAAGTCATAATCGCTAACAACTCCATCCATCTACGCTGCCTCGCATTCAAGTCCGCCGAGTGAAAACATATTTCAAACTCTTGTGGTCTGTGAAAATTTGCGCTTTTTCCCCATACAAATACGATCTCCGTGATCTTCAGCGCAAAACACAACCGCCGCTAACTCCAGATCATGAGTAGGGTAGTTGACCTCGTGAGGTCTCAACCGACGCGGATGCATAAGCAATAACATGACCCTCATGCATCAATACACAACCCAGTCCAGCACTGATGCATCTCAGATAAACCTCTATATGGGATTCCAGGCCTCGGTAGTACCAAAACGGGCGATTCGCCAACCGCCGCTTCAACTCGAAACTCTCCAAGCACGATCTGTCCAAACAAACTTAACATCCTTGCTCAGAACTGAGTCATCGGTTTGGCGATACCGCAAAACCCTTAACAAACCTCCTGTAATATCCTGCTAGACCAAGAAAACAGCGGATCTCGTAGCGATCTTAGGTGTAGGCCACTCGATATCGCGGTAATCTTCTCTGGATCTACTGCAACCGCCTCTGAAACCACATGACCTAAAAATCCAATCTTTCTTTGCCAAAGCTGCATTTACTCAGCTTAGCAAACAGCTGATGCTCTCTTAGCTTATCCAAAACAATCCGCAAATGCTCGCATGCTCCTCTCTCGCCCGAATAAATCAAGATATCATCGATGAAGACAATCACACACTTATCCAAATGCTCACTAAACACATCATTCATCAGCTTCATGAATGCGAGGTGCGCTAGTCAACCCAAATGGCATCACTACAAATTCATAGTGCCCATAACGGTAATGAAAGTGTCTTCTCGCGACATCCTCATCTCGCAATCGCACTGGTGGTAACTCGATGCCAAATCAATCTTAGAAACCATGAAGCTCCCTCAACTGATCCCATCCAACCAATACGGAAGCGGATACTTATTCTTGATTGTCACCTTATTCAAACCTCTCAGAGTCAATACAAAGCCTGAACTTCCATCTTTCTTCTTCACAAACAATACCGGTGCTCCCCATGGTGAAGTACTAGGCCTGATGAAACCCTTACTCAACAGCTCCTCCAACTGCTTTTTCAGCTCTGCCATTTCTGTTGGCTAAACGGTATGGAGCTCGTGAAACCGTGTGGTCCCCGGTTCCAAATCAATAGTGAGAGCATCTCCTCCGTCAAGAGCCTGTTAAGGCCCCAAAGACATCCTCAAACTCAGCAACCACTGGGATATCCTGTAACTCCCGATGTCCAACATCCTTAACCATCTCGATAGTCACGAGAAATCCCTCCGCCTTCTCTCCAATAGATCCTCTGCTTGCAACATGGAAATAATAGAAATTCCCTCTCACAAGGGAGTACCTCAAATGTGATCTTCCCATCACCTCGAAATATGAACTCTTGCCCCTGGGCAATCTAAAACCACTCGATGTCGGGTAAGCCAATCCATCCCAAGTATAACATCATAGTAATCCAGTTCCATTTCTGCTAAGTCCCCGGTGAAATCGACACCTCCAAGTAAAACCGGTACATCTCGATGAATGTCGATGGTTCCCAACCTCTCAGTGCCGGCTGTCCGAATCTGCTTAGCTTTTGGCTCAAAGACACCTTGAAAGTGCCAAGACTTTACCAAACGCGAACTCACGAAGCCGTGGGAAGCTCCGGTGTCGAAAAGAGTGTGAGCTGACTCACCTCCAACAGATACCACTCTACACACAATTTATTTTCTAACCACGATAACAACCACCAAAGCACAAAATACACAAAAATAACAAGCGACAAGGATACATACCGGCTATCGGCTCAACTCCACCGCCATCTCCCAAAGCATACACCGAGCGATGGCCTGGCGCTAGAGGCTCCCCTCGGTCGGCATACCGGAGTAATGACCAAACTGGCCGCGATGTGTAGCAAGCTTCGTGCCACCTCAGTAGCTGCTGATGCTGCTCAGGCACCGGTGCTTGCTCAGGCCGCTGGTGTCACCGCGACCGCTGATGAGCCACCTTGGGCAACAAATGTCCCGCTCGACAATTCTGGCGATATTCCCCTCTTTCCACACTTGTGGCACTGGACGCTCGACTGATCCCAAGTCCTCTTCTGGGGTTCAGACTCCTCCCAGCCCTTGGCTGAGTTGTCTTGGATTGTTTCGCTCCTCAACGGTGACATTTCTCCCGCACAACGGCCTTCTCCACCGATCCTCCAAACCGGTGTAATTAACCACACTGCATCTGCCACGGAGATCCACCCGCATCCCATTAAGGAACATCCTCATCAAATCCTCCTCATCCAAATGGTTGCCAGAAACATACGAAGCTCCGTAAACTCATGCTCATACCGCCTCACGGCTTGCCATCCCGGGTCGATGCTGGAAATCATTCCTCTTCGTGTAAAGCTTCCTTGGAAAGTATTTTGTCAAACGCAAGAAACTCAGATAGTCGGATAATCCTCAACCTCACGATCGAGCACACTCTCCCACCAAACTGCTGATCATCACGCAGATATAACTCGCAATATTCAGCGAAGGTGATCTGACACTTGATAGTCCTCAAACACTTGTTCACCAATTTCCACCAAAAGTCGCTGTAGCATTCACCGCTCTAAATTTCTCCAGCCCACATGCTTCATCTGCCCCATCACCCTCATGAGGTCCTCATCAAATCCCTCGCTGCGAATGAATGGCGTGGTGGAACCTGAAAGACTCTCGGGCCGGCGGATTACCCGAACTCGATAGGGCCGGCGCACATTAATTTGTGGCCCATGCTGCACCTGAATCGCGGACCACGAGGCAACTGATGTGCCTGACCTCGCTGAGCCTGCCCCTCGCTGAGCTGTAGCCAACCGCTCGCAACTCTCCTCAGGTACTATAGCAGCCTCCTCGGCAGCTCTAACTACTCCCTCGAGCAGCCTGCTGCACCATCTGCATGATAGCAGCCTGATCGATCCCTCGAATCACCGGTGGTGGGATCACCATGTGGGGTGGTGGAATCACTCCGCGTGGAGGCAGTGGTGGCACATGCTCACCTCCACCCTCTCGAGCAGATCGGGCGGCCGGGTTACTTAACAACTCTCCTACGCGGCATCCGAAGGAATAACACAAGAATTAATCTCATGAACTGAATACCAACGATTTAAAGACAATGCCAAACAGAAGGTGCTATCAATTTTATTTTAAAATCCCCAAATTCCAAAATTTCAAAATCGCAAAACCGATTAAACCGGCCCCACAAATCGCCATCCTGTGTCGGAGCTGGACGAACCCCGCCTCGATACCAAATTGTAATACCCCAATTTTTCCAAATAATATAATAAATAAATATCTCATAAAATCTCCATTTATTACTTCTCAAAAGTCATCTCATCGCCATAAATCCAAGAATCGGATAAAAATAAATAAGTCCGATAAAATCGATAAAAACATAAACCGAAAGTCTGAAAATAATAAAATAACTCCCAAAAGCACCAGTCCAATAGCAATCACTCCTGCCGGCTAGTCACCTGAAAGGGAAGAAGGAGGGTGAGTAACAGAGTCACTTAGTGAGGTATGGGATGCTAATCCACAAACCATCGACTCAAGAAAATAACTCCCACTATGGAAGTTTAGCTCTAACATGAACAAACAAGATGCCTAAAGCATCACACACAACAAGCAAAGCTGATAGTGCATAGCTAAACCACACACCCCGCATCTCCTCATATCGGATATATGATATGCATACATGTCCCGCCTGCATTCCTCCAAAGTCGTCAGATGCAAACGTCTGCACCAAACACCACAACAAATTGCCGCTAGCCCAGACGCCTCTCGAGCCCTCCAATAAGCATGCCGATAAATTGCATCCTCGAACTCACATTAGTCCCTACTCATAACTATGTATCGATATATATATATATATATATATATATATATATATATATATATCATTACTCAACATCACACAATCCAATCAATAGTTGAATCCTCTAGACCCTAGTTCCGGTTTACAATGAATGAATTAACTACCAAACAAGGACTCAAGGCATTACATTCATGTTTCAAATCTAAACTAACATAGAAAGAATTCTACACGGGTAATTTTTATTGAGTAGACCTCACCTTATCAAAGTGGAAAAGTAGTAGCTATGAACTCCAACTGCTCAAATAGACTCCAAATCTGAAATCAGGCAAAATCGAAACGCAACTTCAACTGGCCAAAAACGGATAACCTAAGTCTGGTCAAAAAGTCAACCCAAGTCAGGTCAATCAACCCTACCAACTTGACCTCAAGCCGGTCAAACCTGACCAAATTGAAATCGAATTGAACCGCCGGTTTTCCTTAACCGGATTCGATTTCAATTGGACCAGAATCAAATCAATTAAAACCCGTTTAATGCTAACCAAAAATCAATTTCCAATAACCACCGTTTAATCCTAACCACAATCCAATTAACTAAACCAAATCAATTTCCAATTGACAATTAACCAACCGTTAAACCGGTCAGCGAAGTTGACTCGCTGAGTCAACTCGCCGAAGTTGCCGAAGTCAACCGGCGAAGTCACCGCGGACCGGTCGCCGGGCGGCGAAAGGCGGCGTCGGAAACGCCACCGGACATGCCGGCTACAAGCGGGCGGCGACTCCCTGGCGGGCGATCTGACGGCGGCCACGGATGTTCGGCGAACGGTGATCGAGACGGAGGCGCTGCGGATACGCTGGGCGGCTCGGTGGACTGGCGGCGGCGAACTGGCCGCTGAATCTCACGCTGACTTCTCCTCGCGGTGGCGCAAGGCGCTGTCTGGGCTGATCTTTCGCCCGACTCTCTCGACGCCAACGAACACGATGGTGGCCTTGGATTTGCGAAATACCACACGGTTGGAGAGATATGATCGATTTACTAAACGGACAAAAATAAAACATAAGCCACGGCGGTTCCGGTGTTACTCGGGCGATCGACGGCGGTTCAACGACGGTCTACCCTCCGACAATGGTGGCTGCGACGGTACGGACTCAGATCTCGACGACGCTCGGTTTCGCGAGATTCGACGCCTTTAAACTTTTCTCAATAAAATAATGAGGCAATCCCTCGCTTAAATAGATTAGTACCTAGGGTTTCTGGCAACCCTACTGAACCTTGCTGGGCTGAAAATGCTGGGCTCGGAATTGGGTCGTTACATTAACTAACCCTTACTAAAGTGGGTTGTCATTCCTTAAAAGCTTTTTTTCATCTCTGACCGTAGAAGACAAGGTGGATATCAAAATGTGACTTAATGAAAACTGTATAATACACATCCAAATCGGATTTCCTCAACATTTGTCGAGTGATCCGATACATCTTCCATAAATATGATATGGATGGTTTATATACACGTTATATATATTAATTACTTCAAGATTAAAACTATCTGAAATCAGAGTTATATCGAGATTATTCTCCATCTGCATGAATATTATGTATAATTTTGATTTATAAAGAAACTTCGATCTGTAGCTAAAATATGCATTAAAGCTTCGTAATGGTATCTCAGGGAGGTGAGAGAGAGAACAGAACAACTTATCTTCTTTTCAATAGGTTTTTACATTAATTATCTTTTCATTTTTCACTCAGTTAAATAACTTCATTAATTATATTACATTAACAATATTTCACATCATTAATTATATTAACATAATAATAGTATTGCAAATTTTATTTTATTAATTAATCAACATTAACTTTATGTCAATTATAAAAGTCAAACATGTAAAATAATCGAGTTTTACACATGGTTAATAGTTTAGTTTAGTCTATTTTACAAAAAAAAAATTGATTTACCTAAACTTCAATTGGTGAAAATTACGTAACAAACACATATAATTCAAAAAAATAGTTTATATGAACAAGATAATAAATTAAATCAAAATAATTAAAACGTATTACATCTATTATCGGGTACGGATAATTAAATCATTTTTTTTTGTTTTGAAATTAGGTTCCGCTTGGATACTATAAAATTATATGTGGAGTTCGAATTGAGTCTTTCCAAGTCTAGATTAGTTCGGTTCTGAT
The DNA here is from genome assembly GCA_016771965.1 of Brassica carinata. Classification (NCBI taxonomy): domain Eukaryota; kingdom Viridiplantae; phylum Streptophyta; class Magnoliopsida; order Brassicales; family Brassicaceae; genus Brassica; species Brassica carinata. The sequence continues at coordinate 7,464,641 of CM028692.1, forward strand.
ATATAGAAATATAAAAATATCCAAATAACCAATATATTTGAAACGGTTTCGATATTTGTATCAAAAATAACTTTATTACCTACTTCGATCTCGATATTTTGTATACAATTTATTAGATGGCGACATATCTAAAATATATAACACTAATAATCATTTAAAAAACAAATATATAAAAACGTAAGAACTAATATCCGCGCGGGTGCGCGGATCAAGCACTGATTATATATTAAGACCTAATTTTCCATGTGTCATATCTTTTATGTGTATTATTATTTCTCTTATATGTTTGCTATCATTATTTTAATTATACGTTTATGTTCGGATAAACAAATATTGATTCGTAGACTTATTTGTGTGAGTGGGTTTTAGGTGATTATGCGTTGGTATCTTTCCTTTTCATTGTTCCTTCTTGTCTTTTGCCATTTCTTTTGTTGCTTTAATCAAGGTAAAAAGTGTCTTTGGAAATTTAAATAATAAAACGATGTTAAAAAATGTTCTGATCCGATCGCTTTTCTTCTTGCGCTTTTATTTTTGACGCGTTTTTCTTATACAGCTAATATAGTAAAACTCACACATCAAATGGGGGCCATGAGCGCAAGAAAAAATAGGGAAGCAAAGTAATCCCAAGTTGTTCCTAACCATGTGCGGATGTGCCTAAATAACTGCCTAGCAGTATTGAACAAATAATTTGTAGTATCGGTTTTGTAGAGAGTAAAATGTAAAAGATATATGGTTAAATGGCTATACTTTACTTTATAGGACAATTCCATAGATATTTTTTTAAGTTTTTATCACAAAAAAGTTCTCAAGAAGTAAAATGATCAAAATAGATTTTATTAAAGAAGGAAAAGAATCTTATACTCTAGATATATAAATAAACAAATAAATTTTTTATAGTTTCGAATTATATGTTTTTCAAATTCGAAATTTTTTATAAATTTATTTTTTTTGAAAAAAAGTTCAAAATTTATTTTTCAAAATAATTTTTTTTGAAATTCGAAAATACTTTTTGAAGCTATTTAAAAACTTTATTTTTAAATTTTAAATTTTTAGTTTTTATTTTTTAAAATCTTAAACTTCACTCTCATAACTTCATCCCTTTATTTTAAACCATAAGTTTACATTAGTTAACCCTAAAGATATAAATATTTATTTATTTCTTTAATAAAATATTTTAGTCATTTTGATCTTTGAAAACTTTTGACCAAAAAAAATATTACAACACAAATGTGTGTCTATATTGTATATTTGGTTTTATTACTGTGTGGTATAAAATTGTGAAACTTTTTAACAATTATGAATTATTGCTTAAATAATCAATATATATAGTTAATTTGTTAAATATTTTTTTTTGTAACGGAGAGAAGGTGGATATTTGTCTTGGTATACCTTGAACCTGTCATGTAGAAAACCTACAACAATTAACAGTACCAATTTAGTTGAAACGTGATTCAGTCTTATGATTACATTAGTTTATAATAACTTGAATATGCTAATTAAGTTTGGTAATGGTATTTACTATTAGGAAACCGTATTTAACCGAACTAGAGGCTTATACAGTCCGGTTTGGTTGATTCGATTCAATTTAATTCAGTTGTTTTTCTTAAACTTTTTTTTTTTTTGCACTCAATTCCATCAAAGCTAAAGGTCCTGCAACAAAAAGAAGACTATTGTATATGTACTGCTTATAGTCGATAGACAAAAAAACATTGGTAATATTTTCAGTAGTGTGAACTGTGACGTAAACTAACTTTACCGTTTTTCAACAATCTAATTATATCATGTATATGATACCTTGATGCGTGCGTGTAAAAAGCAATTATTGTATTATTGTATTTTTAAAAAAATATTATGCTAAGTTAAATACACTATTCACATGTGATTTTAATTTTGTAAGTCCTGATATTTGTAGTCATTGTCATATGCATGATGGACTCTCGCTCTCTCATAACTAGGGGCTGTTATTGGTTTAAGATTTCAAAATAGTTTTGATGATTTTAGAATCTTTTTAATTTCTTTGATTCTTTTACTTTTTTTCTTTCTTTTGGTTGAAAGAGTTTAAACTCTGTTTTTGGCAGAAAAAAACTCTCTATATCTTTAGGTCTGTAAGTAAAATCAAAATATAATAGAAATTAATCGTATTTATAATCTCTCTCCCAGTCTACAAAGAAATAGATTGAAATAAAGGGAGAAATTATGGGTATTATTGACATGAAGACATTAATAAAATAGACTTGAGGTGACTGAGATATGGAATGGAATATGAGATGGCTGAATTAAGACATGAAGTGGCTAAGTTATGCCGACTGAATTATAACATAAGGTGGCGGAGTTACAACGGGACTTATAACATAAGGTAGCTGAGTTATGACATATGGCGGCCGAGTTGTTGTGACGAAAAAGAACTGTTGAAAAGTGTTGACTTTAAGGTGTGAACACAGATTTAGATCTGGATTTAAATCTGATGGGGCCTCTATAACACCTTATTATCCAGCATATCTTTCTATCTCTCTTCTCTCTTATGTTTCTATAAATATCATTGTATGTTTACACAAGAAAATTAAAGAAACAATTATCCTTTTTTACTCTTTCTTGGTTACTTCTCTCTCTCACAATTTCTATCTTTATATCTCTTGTTCTTCATTAGCTTTCATGGTATTAGAGCATTAAGCTCTTGATTACCTCAAACACTTCCGCAAAACTCACTCTGTTACTTTCTTTCTCTCGATTCTCTATTTTATTTCAAAAAATTCTCTACGGATTTCTTTATCTAATGGATAATAAATCTGAGTTCTTGAGTGTTCTTGAGAAAGATGGAGCAAGATGCACTCAGTTCACATTCCATGTACACTCAAGGACCAGGAACTACATTACCTGGTCTAGGATGACAGGACAGCCCTCGAGGTAGAGGTCTTTGGGAGCATGTCACCTCAGGTTAGCTCCAAAAAAAATCACCCAAGGAGAAGATGGCAAGGAGGTTGTAGTGGTAGATGAAGGCAAACGGATTCAGGAAAATCTCATGGTGATATCTACCTTGCAAAGCTCTCTTGATGGTCCTCTTATGGACTCTTACTCACACTGTACCACCACAAAACAGTTGTGGGATACTTTGCACAAGTGTATGACAACACTTCAAATCTCACCGAATCTTGAAGTAAATAGAGATATCAACAACTTGCAGCAAGAAGAAGGAGCCTTCACCAAGCATCTTGGGAAGTATAGTCAGTCAGGAACGAGCAGGAGATGCTAAGGCCAAGCACCAATGACCCTGACACACTTGAAGCCAGGCGTGAGCAAGACAAGACGTTTGGACTGCTTCTCACACTCAGCCCAAGCTTCAATGATGTGGTGAAACATATATTGAGAGATAAGGAGCTCCCATGCTATGATGAAGTGTGTGCTCAACTTCAAAAGGAGATAGGCTCAGATGGTCTCTTTGGAGGAGGAAAAAGAGGTCTCCCTATGACACACAAGGCTGAAAAGATGGAAATTGTATCAGCTAACAAAGCATACTTCAAGCCAAGAGGAGGAGGAGACAAAACACTGACTTGTGAGCATTGCAAGAAGCAAGGACATTCTAAAACCAACTGATGGATCCTTCATCCTCATCTCAGGCCAGCCTCAGCCCACAAATACAGCCAGGCCAGAGTCCATGAAGCAAGAGCTCAGGAGCATCCAACACCAAACTACATGCACATGGGAGATGATGGGAGAGCCTTGGTCTCTACAACCCACACTGGTGGCTCCACTTCTCACACCATGCCTCAGCCATTTCATGGTGATGCATTCATCAGGAAGTCAGACATTGAGGCCTTGATCAAAGCTCTCAATGCAAATTCTGGTAACCAAAGTATTCATGCTTTAAATTCTATCCAAAATGAATCTCACACTGCTAGGCCATTAATCATTGATTCAAGAGCTTCTCATCATATGATTAGGGATGCTAGACTGATTAGTGATATTAAACCAGCTCTAGGAAGTGTGGTGATTGCAAATGGTGATAGAATTCCAATAGAAGAAGTAGGAAATCTGAATCTGTTTAATAAAGAATCTCAAGCTTTTTATATGCCCACCTTTGCTTCTAATCTTGTATCTGTTAAGAGAGCAACTAATGATCTAAATTGCAATGTTATTTTTAGTCCTAATGATATGTGCTTTCAGGATATTAAGACCAGGCAGATGCTGGGCAAAGGTGTGAGTAAGGAGAGTCAGATTTCCTGAAGATACCAAGCTTAGATCAGATTCTACTTATGCTTTTAATTATGCTTCTGTTTTAGCTAATGATGTGTTATGGCATGCTAGATTAGGTCACCCTCATTCTCAGGCTTTGAAATTGATGATACCTAATCTATCTTTTGAAAATGAAACTTGTGAGGCTTGTATTCTTGGTAAACATCATAAATCTGTTTTTCCTTCATCTATGACTATTTATGAGAATTGTTTTGATCTAGTTCACTCTGATGTTTTGACTGCACCTTGTGTTTCTAGAGAAAATCATAAATATTTTGTGACATTCATAGATGAGAAATCAAAATATACATGGCTCACACTGATTCAAAGTAAAGATAGAGTTTTAGAAGCTTTTATTAACTTCCAAAACTATGTAACTAACAATTTCAATTCCAAGATCAAAATTTTTGTGGGAACCGAAATTCGCACCGTCAAATTAAGTTGATTTGGAGGAAAGCCAAGTGAACCAAGCCTTCCCTGAAGGTCCCGGATATGTGCTGGGCCGCACACGACACAATCAGTTCGTCAAAGAAAATACGAAAACGAAATAAAAATCGTAAGAAAAAAGAATAGAGCAAAAGATTTTATTTCCGAATCCGCGTTTGAGCGTGAACAACAGGTAAGAGCCTTGGCTACGAGAGCCGTCGGCAAGTTCGCTAGTCTGATCGCCTAAGTCTATCCTAGTTGAGTCGCAGCTCGCTAGTGAAAACGGAAAATAATGCCTAAGTTGCTCTAAGTGCTCTGGACGTTTTTGTTCTCTGGTTTGCTTCTTGCTCAAAGCTCTCCTTATATACTCCTCCTATGACGGTCTATCTTCTCGCGGGCTGAGTTGGGCTTTTTCCATTTTCGTCCATCTTTGTGTTTATCGGGAAACTTGACATTTATCTTCGGAAATCTTGACATTTATCTTCTGGAAACTTGATATTTATCTCTTATGGAAACTTGACATTTATCTCTTATGTGAGGATAAAGATAAACCGCCATAGTTATCCTTCCTTTCGAAAATCGTGACGTACGCTTTTGGCCGCTAAGCCGCTTTAGGCGCTTTTACGGTTTTTCGAAGGACAGTCTTTGAAGGTCTCGGTGTTTCGAAGGAACCTCAATTCCTTGTTTAGTCGAGGAAGTGGCGCTTCAGAGTAACCGGATCATACCAAACTTGCGTGATCCGAACAAGCTAAGATGGGACCAACCGGCAAGATAGGAACGAGACCGGACGAGGGTCCGGACCGACGCCAGCCGATTCGCTGACGGTGCCGCCGGCGCCAGGCCGCCCGCTGCGGATTTGGTGCCGCCGGCGCCAGGCCGCCCGCTGCGGATTTGGTGCCGCCGGCGCCAGGCCAGCCAGCGTCCAGCGTGCCGCCGGCGCCAGGCCAGCCAGCGTCCAGCGTGCCGCCGGCGCCAGGCCAGCCAGCGTCCAGCGTGCCGCCGGCGCCAGGCCGCCCGCTGCGGATTTGGTGCCGCCGGCGCCAGGCCAGCCAGCGTCCAGCGTGCCGCCGGCGCCAGGCCAGCCAGCGTCCAGCGTGCCGCCGGCGCCAGGCCAGCCAGCGTCCAGCGTGCCGCCGGCGCCAGCCAGCGTCCAGCGTGCCGCCGGCGCCAGGCCAGCCAGCGTCCAGCGTGCCGCCGGCGCCAGCCAGCGTCCAGCGTCTTCTTGTGCCAGCCGTCTTGCCGTCTGTGGGTTTGTTCGATCTTTCCCTCGTCGGTTGTTTGCGGGAAATCTTTCGAGAGTTTTGGGAGGGTCTCTAGTCGTAGATCTCGAGATAATTGTTTCCAACGAGATTCTGCGAGTATCGGGATTTTGAGATGGACTTAGATCTTCAGATTTTCCGTCGTCGAGGATGAGAGCAATGTGGCTCCGAGTTTTAGATATGTTAAAAGATGAATCTTTTAAACAATCGGGAAGGTTTTACGGAAGACTCATTGTAGATCTCGGACAATCAAGACATGGATTTCAAGGGACCAAGATGCTGTCATTGCCCGAGATCATGAGACGATCGCATGGACGGGCGCCAGGACCCTCGCCGTTGGCGCCAGATGGGAGTGGACGAGCCTTCCGTGAGTTTTATCGAGCGACGACCCGTTTCTTGGATTTGATCGTCGCTTGTCTTTTCTTTCGAGGACTTTCGGGTGACGATTTCGTCATTGACCGATTTTGACCCCAACAGTTAGCCCCCCAGCTAGCTAGGAACCGTAGAGCCTGTCGGATCCTAGCTTGCGGTATAGCCGCAGGGAAGGTGTTGAGATGTAATCTTCGCCGAAATCGGGTAAATAGTGATTTTACCTCCTTTATATGGAGTAAGAAATCTCATTCTTACTTCATCACAAGGTTTTACTCTCTCTCAAGAATCCTTTCTCTCTCTTTAAGAACAATGTCTTCAAGATCCTCAAAGAGAAACTCTTCTTCCCATTCATCCTCGGATGACTCTCCTGCCCATGTAACGGTAAAGCAGGAGGAGTCGGTCGAGGAGGAAAAGAGGAATGCGATACCGAAGCCTTGTAGGTTCGCCCCGACACTGCCAGAGATCCCTGTTCAAGAGGCCTCTCGAGGCAGCCTGGTGCTCCTTTTGCGCCGAGCTCGGTTTCTCGTAAATATCTCAAGGTTCTTCGAGATTTTTACCAGGTTCCTGAAGGAGTCAAATTTCGGATTCCCGTTGGTAACGAGAGTGCAAGGAATCCTCCGCAAGATTTCTTTACATGTTACGGCTTTACGCATCGCCGTATGTGGTTCCCAATTCCTGGTGCCATTGTTCGTGGCGCTTCACCGCCAATCCGATCAGCCAACTCAGCATTCCTGCCTTGAGAGTTGGCTTGGCGTCTAATCGCTAGCTACTTAACTCGATTGATCTTGGTCCCGACGATTTCAAGGTCTTTGGGGTACTCGGCCGACGGGGAGGACGGTTACTATTCCATGCTGCCTAAGAAGGATATGGCGTGATTCAGGGACTACTCAATCCCAAATCGTGGCAGGAGCGCTTTTCTTTGTTCAAATAGATGGCGAAGTCTGTCGAGGAGAGCTGCCTACATCTATTTCCGCGAGCATGGAACTTTAACCGAGGTAATACGACGAAAACTCGTTGTCTATCTCACTTTTCTGGCGCGAAGTCTTGACAAAATTTCCGCTTTGTAGGGAACAACCCTACCGCGATTTGCCTGGTAACGCTTAAGAGAGATCTTCTTCGCCAAAGGCCGCTTTTCTGAAATCCTTCACCCTCGAACGGATCCGAGATGCGGTTAAGCTTTATCGGTCCCGGTCCTGTTCCGTTGTATGGCCGAACCTGTTACCGTGACTCTACTGGAGGCGCAGACAGAGGTCTCGTAAGGGGAAGGAAATCGATGATGGGGAAGGCTCGAAAACCCTTCACCGTTGGGAGAAAACCTAGTTTTGTTCCAACGGAAAAAGACGGAGCGGTTTTCCACCTAACAACTTCTTTGATGGCCTTCCTCCGAGTTTACTACTGATGAGTCGCTGGTGGATGAGGAGAAACAACGGGTTTTGCCGAGGGCTCCCAACGTGTCAACGAGGTTTGGCCCTTCAACTTCTTTAACCTTGCGCTCAACCGTGATATAAGCATGCTTGCTGATCTTGAGTTTTATGCAGGGACTAAGAGTGTTTAGCGAGGCGCTTGACTCGAAGTTCCGCAAATCCAGGATTGCTAACTTCAAGACCACGTATGGAGCGAGAGCTTTTCCGGTTCCGCCAAGAGGTGAAGGCACGTAACGCGGGCAAGCTGAGCTTCACGCCGGCTCTCGTGACGGGCGAAAGGAGAGGAAGAAGGATGGTCACAGCCGAGGTGGCAAGACGGGCGGAATCGCTTGCTGCTGAGTTTCAATGCTTTAAAGAAGCTCAGAGTTTGTTGGTGATTTCCGCGAGTGCGAGGTTCGGTCGTAAATCTTTACAAGTCTCGAACCCAGATTTCTTCGATTCGAGATTGCTGAAATGAAGGATTTCATGGCCGAAAGTGTGCTCATGCTGAGTCCTTGGTTCCTCCGGTAGAAGAAAGAGTCCGAGACTATGGGAACCTATCGAGGTTTCCGAGGATACGGTGGAGGTCGGAGCCGATGAGAACGCCGAATGGTGGAAATGCTCGGCGTGAATGAGGAAGTGGACCAGCCTGCTAGTTCATTTGGGATTTCTGCATCCGGATTCTCAACGCTGACTTCCTTCGTGAATTGCATTTTCTGGCCGTGTGTGGCCGTTTTTAGTAATTTTATCCTGCGACCGTTGGAGGTTGCATTCTTATGTTTTTGGGACTGGCCGTTGGTGGCTTTGAATCCTGCCGTCTTTTGCGGCTTTTATGAATATGAAAATTTGCGAGATTTCGCTCTTTTGTTTTGATTTATACTTTCGCCAAGTGTAGAGGGAAGGATGCAGTAGTCACTTCAGATCCTAACTCTTTTTGTCGCTGGTCCGTATGCTACTTTTAGCGAAGCGCTTTAGGTATAAGTTTATAAGAGACATGTTTTGGGATCTCGTGATAATGATACTATGTCTGTGAGATGTCAAGATCCAGCAAGACTGGGTTTGTGGCAAGACCTAGGTTTACTCTCAGCTTTGAGGCTGTGCGATGACTGATCGGCTTTCGTTTTGCCTGTTAGTGATTTCTTCCTGATTCTTTTCGTTTAAAGTCCGCGACTAGTCGCCGGCTTATATGACTTGTGTTAAAAGAATCGAGCTATCTTCGGAATATATCCGAGACGCTAAACCAAAATTTTGGGTTTCTTGTATAGCGCGCTATGATATCCTTGTCGGATGTAAGAGGACCTTTGTAGGTCTGACTACGATTTTGTATTGAGTGAAACGTTTCTTATGAGCGTCCGTCGGGGCCAATCGACGGGCGTGAGTTATTTTTAAGTCGCTGGTGGACTGTCTTTGCGGATATCTGAGTTTGTTATCTTTTTAAGAAGTTGCGACGTCTCGCGTTTCTTTTGAAGATATGATTTTCGTTTTTCCGAAGCGTTGATGCGTTTAAGTAAGCATGAAAGATAGAAAGAATTTTATTAAAAAATTTCGAGAAGTTAAAGTACATATGCGGATTTTTCGCGTTTTTGTGGGAGTATAGGAGTATCGCGCAGTCCCCTTTTGGTGTGGGGATAGCTGAACTCGTCGGGTTTCGACGAGCTGCCTACGTACCTCTTTCGAGGATCAAGCCATCTCGTAGTTCTGATAGTTACCGCGGACGTTTTTACTCCCCGTGCGTCGCCGTTCCGATCGTGCTGGTCGGATCAGTGGTGTGTGCGGGGGTCGAGCTGTCCGGTCTTACGGCGGTGGATTCAGAGGCTTTGTCGCCTTCTTGAATCGTTGCCTGTTCGGATGATTCTGGATCATCTTTCCTCGAGTCTTCGGGAATGTTGTGTGATTCCTTTGCTCGTTTTGGGTTGACCGCAGGGGCGTTCCGATCTTTCGCAGTTTGAACTTCGGCTAGGTAACGAGTCTCGACCGCTTTCTGGCTACCCCGTGATGGCTACGGTTCCGGCCGGAGTCGGAACTTGATACCGAGGTGGTATGTGGGCGGTACTGCCTTCATGGAGTTGATCCAAGGGTTCCCATGATGGCATTGTAGATGGCGGGTTGTCGACTACTGCAAACTTCGGCGATCTTCGTAACTTCCTTTGCCATGGCCGGGAGTTTTATTTTTCCGAGGGTCATGGTAGTGGCCCGAAACCCGCCAAAGGCTTTGGCTCGGGGCGACTTCCCAAGTGGGATCTTCATCCTGTAGAGGGTGTCGCGGAAGATGACGTTGACCGTGCTTCCAGTATCGACGAGAATGCGGCCGACTTCGAGATCCTGGATGACCAGGTCGATTACCAAAGGGTCGCAGTGAGGTTTGTCGATTCCGACGGTCTCGTGTTCCTCGAAAGCGATTGTGTGGTTAGGAACATCGCTGTCCGGAACCAGTTGGAACTGGTCTCGCTTTCGCCCGTAGGCTTTTATCGATGAGACAGAGTCCTGGTAGAGCTGTGATCCTCCGATGATCATGTTTACCCTTTGGCGGCTGCTGTTGTTCCTTGGTCGCCCTGTCTTCTTCCGCTTTTCCCCTGATTGGTTTTGATTAGCGGTCTTGGAACAGTTTGTTAGACTTTGGCGGTCGGAGTCCAGGAGCAAGTCCTTTATACTCTTGATCTTTGATAGCTTCGCCCGGTGAGGAGTTTTGGCGGCGAGCCGGCGCCGAACCTTGCAGTTCGCAGTGGAGTGACCTCGGTCTCGTGGAACTTCGCGAGGAGTTATCCTTGTACTGGTTCCTGGTCCAGGTGTTTCGGAGGTTTTGCCTTGCTCGAGTTGATGGCGTAGTTATGCTGCGCCTTGGGCGTCTTCGCCGTGATGGGCGTACTTGTCGTTACGAGGGTTTCTTCTTGGGCCGCGGTTTTCGCGGTCCGTGCTTCTGCGATAAGCTTCATCTCTTCTTCCATGATGATGAAGTCCGTTGCCTTGTGGAAGTATCCTGGATTGTCCGCGGTTTTTCCAGAGTATCCACTTTCGAACTTCGACTTGTACCGAGAGTTTTTCTCGGCGTCGATTGCGACATTGTCGCTGATGCCCGTTACTCTGGCCATCACCAGTTTGAACCTTCGCATGAAGTCGCGGGCGACTTCGTCTTCCTTCGAGCTAGACTCCATAGATCCACGTCGGACGTTTCTCTATCCATGAACATGGAGTACTGCTTGAGAAACGCCGAGGCCAGTTGCGGAAGCTTCCGATGGAGTTCCTTTTGAGCGGAGAACCACTCGAAGCGCAGCACCTTTGAGGTGCTCGGCGAAGAAGACAATGACCTGCGTCCGTTCGCGTTCGGGAGTTTGCACCGACCCATTGCGATCTGGAAGGACTGCGGGTGTGACTTAGGATCCGTCGTGCCGTCATAGACCGGGATTTTGATCTTCCCCGGTCTGAGATCGTGTTTCCGTGATCCAGTGGTGAAAGCGTTTTCCGTGCTTCCTCGAAGTCTATCGATCTCGGGCAGAACTGGTCGCTGATGGATCTGCGATTTTACGCTTTCACTTCAGCCACGGTCTTTTGAGATTCGTGGAGATCATGGATCTCGCTATTGCCGCCGGCGTTCCTCGAACCTGTCGGCTGGTCACGATAGATCGAGTTTGATCTTCCGCGAGTTCTTCCTGCTCCATCCAGTAGAGTTCTTCTTCCTCTTACGTCATTGGCCTATCGAAGGATACCGTCTGCGGCGGACTGGCCGAGGTTCTCTGGGTGGATGTCAGCGTCTTCATCGGAAGGGTCCGATCGGTCGCTGACATCCAGATCGATCTTCGGCGTCGCTTTCCTTGTTTCCTCGCAGCCGGAGTGGAAGGTTCTGCGAGGTCGTTTGCTGTCCTTTCGAACCGTTTCCTCGAGTGGGCTCTTTCGGGCATCTTTTCTCGTGCCGGAGATCCGGTCGAAGTCTCCTGCGCTGGCGTGCCTTGGTGGATCCGCTGCAACTTGCTCCTCGCAGTTAAGGTATCGACCTGTTTTGCGGCGAGGTTATCAGCTTGTCTGTTGTTCGCCAGCGCGCTGGGTAAACAGTTCCTTCATCTCTGTTTGGCCGGTGTTTGCATCAGCAGTGACTGTGGGCCATCACCAGTTTGAACTTTCGCGATGAAGTCGCTGGAGCCACTCGCCTTCCTTCCGAAGCTAGACTCCATAGATCCACGCCGGACGCTTTCTATCCATGAACATGGAGTACTGTTTGAGAAACGCCGAGGCCAGTTGGCGGAAGCTTCGATGGAGTTCCTTTTGAGCGGAGAACCACTCGAAGCGCAGCACCTTTGAGGTGCTCGGCGAAGAGAAGATAATGACCTGCGCCCCGCTCGCTCCGAGTTTGCACCACCCATTGCGATCTGGAAGGACTGCGTGTGTGACTTAGGATCCGTCAGACCGCCATAGACCGGGATTTTGATCTTCCCCGGTCTGAGATACGGTTTCCGTGATCCGAGTGGTGAAAGGCGCTTCCGTGCTTCCTCGAAGTCTATCGATCTCGGGCAGAACTGGTCGCTGATGGATCTGCGATTTTACCGCTTTCACTTCAGCCACGGTCTTTTGAGAGATTCGTGGAGATCATGGATCTCGCTATTGCCGCCGGCGTCTCAACCTGTCGACGCTGGTCACGATAGATCCGAAGTTTGATCTTCCGCGAAGTTCTTCCTGCTCCATCCAGAGAGTTCTTCTTCCTCTTCGCTATTGGCCTATCGGGATACCGCCTGCCGAGCGGACTGGCTTCGGTTCTCTGGGTGGATGTCAGCGCTTTCATCGGAAGGGTCCGATCGGTCGCTGACATCCAGATCGACGCGCCGACGCCGCTTCCTTGTTTCCTCGCAGCCGGAGTGGAAGGTTCGCGAGGTCGCTTGCTGTCCTTTCGAACCGCTTTCCTCGTGAGTGGGCTCTTTCGGGCATCTTTTTCTCGCTTCGGAGATCCGGTCGAAGTCTCCTGCCGCTGGCGGCCTTGGTGGATCCGCTGCAACTTGCTCCTCGCAGCTAAGGTATCGACCTGTTTTGCGGCGAGGTTATCAGCTTGTTCCGTTGTTCCGCCCGGGCGGAAGTAAACAGTTCCTTCATCCGCTTTGAGCTTCGTTTGCATCAGCAGTGACTGTGGACGCTGCCTCCAGCTGGAGTCTTCAGCGTTGGCATCGACGGGTGTTCCGCCTAGCTGGCTGATCCTTGGTGGCGTCGGCTGACATGATCGAGTGCAGTAGCTATGTAGATAGATAGATCCGTAACCCACCCTCCTTCTAGCCAAACTGTGGGAACCGAAATTCGCGACCGCCAAATTAAGTTGATTTGGAGGAAAGCCAAGTGAACCAAGCCTTCCTCAAGGTCCCGGATATCTGCTGGCCGCACACCCACACAATCAGTTCAAAGAAAATACGAAAACGAAATAAAAATCGTAAGAAAAAGAATAGAGCAAAAGATTTTATTTCCGAATCCGCTTTGAGCGTGAACAACAGGTAAGAGCCTTGGCTACGAGCCGCCGGCAAGTTCGCTAGTCTGATCGCCTAAGTCTATCCTAGTGAAGTCGCACCGCTAGTGAAAACGGAAAATAATGCCTAAGTTGCTCTAAGTGCTCGGACGCTTTTGTTCTCTGGTTTGCTTCTTGCTCAAAGCTCTCCTTATATACTCCTCCTATGACGGCTCATCTTCTCGGCTGAGTTGGGCTTTTTCCATTTTCGCCCATCTTTGTGTTTATCGGAAACTTGACATTTATCTTCGGAATCTTGACATTTATCTTCCGAAACTTGATATTTATCTCTTATGGAAACTTGACATTTATCTCTTATGTGAGGATAAAGATAAACCGCCATAGTTATCCTTCCTTTCGAAAATCGTGATTGCACGCTGGCCGCTGCTGGGCCGCTTAGGCGCTTTTACGGTTTTTCGAAGGACAGTCTTTGAAGGTCTCGGTGTTTCGAAGGAACCTCAATTCCTTGTTTAGTCGAGGAAGTGGCGTTTCTAGAGTAACCGTGATCATACCAAACTTGCGTAGATCCGAACAAGCTAAGATGGGACCGAACCGGCAAGATAGAACGAGACCGACGAGGGCCGTGGACCGACGCCAGGTCCACCGCTGACGGGTGCCGCCGGCGCCAGGCCGCTCACAGGACGGTGCCGCTGGCGCCAGGCCGCCTGCGGATTGGTGCCGCTGGCGCCAGGCCGGTGCCGGGCGCCAGGCCAGCCCGCCCCGCTGCCGCCGGCGCCAGGTCGGTGCCGCTGGCGCCAGGCCAGCCAGCGTCCAGCGTGCCGCCGGCGCCAGGCGAGTGCCGCCGGCGCCAGGCCAGCCAGCGTCCAGCGTGCGCCCGGCGCCAGGCGAGTGCCGCCGGCGCCAGGCCAGCCAGCGTCCAGCGTGCCGCCGGCGCCAGGCGAGTGCCGCCGGCGCCAGCCAGCCAGCGTCAGCGTGCGCCCGGCGCCAGGCGAGTGCGCCCGGCGCCGAGCCAACCAGCGTCCAGCGTGCCGCCGGCGCCAGGCGAGTGCGCCCGGCGCCAGGCCAGCCAGCGTCCAGCGTGCCGCCGGCGCCCGGCGCCAGGCGAGTGCCGCCGGCGCCAGGCCAGCCAGCGTCCAGCGTGCCGCCGGCGCCAGGCGAGTGCCGCCGGCGCCGAGCCAGCCAGCGTCCAGCGTGCCGCCGGCGCCAGGCGAGTGCCGCCGGCGCCGAGCCAGCCAGCGTCCAGCGTGCGCCGGCGCCAGGCCAGCCAGCGTCCAGCGTGCCGCCGGCGCCAGGCGAGTGCCGCCGGCGCCAGCCAGCGTCCAGCGTGCGCCCGGCGCCAGGCGAGTGCCGCCGGCGCCAGGCCAGCCAGCGTCCAGCGTGCGCCGGCGCCAGGCCAGCCAGCGTCCAGCGTGCCGCCGGCGCCAGGCGAGTGCCGCCGGCGCCAGCCAGCGTCCAGCGTGCTGCTGGTGCCAGCCGTCTTGCCGTCGTGGGTTTGTTCGATCTTTCCCTCGTCGGTTGTTTGCGGGAAATCTTCGAGTTTTGGGAGGGTCTCTAGTCGTAGATCTCGAGATAATTGTTTCCAACGAGATTCTCGCGAGTATCGGATTTTGAGATGGACTTAGATCTTCAGATTTTCCGTCGTCGAGGATGAGAGCAATGTGGCTCCGAGTTTTAGATATGTTAAAAGATGAATCTTTTAAACAATCGGGAAGGTTTTACGGAAGACTCATTGTAGATCTCGGACAATCAAGACATGGATTTCAAGGGACCAAGATGCTGTCATTGCCGAGATCATGAGACGATCGCATGGACGGCGCCAGGACCTCGCCGTTGGCCAGATGGGAGTGGACGAGCCTTCCGTGAGTTTTATCGAGCGACGACCCGTTTCTTGGATTTGATCGTCGCTTGTCTTTTCTTTCGAGGACTTTCGGGTGACGATTTCGTCATTGACCGATTTTGACCCCAACAATTTTTAGGTCTGATAATGGAGGAGAATACACTAGCAAAGCCTTCCAGCAACACTTAGAAAAACATGGAATTATTCACCAAACAAGCTGTCCATACACACCACAACAAAATGGAGTGGATGAGAGGAAAAATCGCCACCTTATGGAGGTTGCAAGGAGCATGATGTTTCATACCAATGTCCCAAAGAGATTTTGGGGAGATGCTGTGGTATCTGCATGCTATCTTATCAACAGAATCCCCACCAAAGTCCTCAAAGATGTCTCTCCATTTCAGGTATTAAACAAGACTAAACCACATATAGCTCATTTGCGTGTGTTTGGGTGTGTGTGCTATGTCTTGGTACCAGGTGGGCAGAAGAACAAGCTTGATCCCAAGAGTGTCAAAGCTATGTTCATAGGATATTCTCACACACATAAAGGGTACAAG
Organism: Brassica carinata; assembly: GCA_016771965.1. Taxonomy (NCBI): domain Eukaryota; kingdom Viridiplantae; phylum Streptophyta; class Magnoliopsida; order Brassicales; family Brassicaceae; genus Brassica; species Brassica carinata. The sequence goes on from CM028692.1 coordinate 7,480,162, forward strand.
TGCTATGTACCAGATTCAAGAAGAGTGAAGGCCTCAAGGGATGTGAAGTTTCTAGAATCAAAGGGGTATTATGATGAGAAGAGCTGGGAAAGTCTTAGAGATCTCTCACAAGAACCATCTGATAGGGCAAACAACCTGAGAACCATTCTGGAAAGTTTAGGCATTACTCAGCCTAGGAGCAGTGAGACGCCTAGAAGCACTCCTATCACAGCTCCACCAGTGGCTGTTACCAATGAAGAAGCAACACCAATTGTTGAGCCAGTCCATCCTGATCCTGAGTGGGGCAATGAGCATGAATCAACACCATAAGATGATTCAGCATCAGTTCATGATCAAGATGGAGCTGAATCTGATCAGTCTAGTGGTGATCAAGGACATGAAGAGGCAGTGATAGAGGAGAATATTCAACCAGTGAGAAGAAGCACCAGAGAGAGGAGAGCTCCCTCCAATTGGGATAAAAACAATTGGGTTTACTTCAACAGCAATGATGTGGCTCATCCTATCCAAGCAACATGTTCCTTTGCAAGCTATCCTCAAGAGCATATAGCTTTCATCACCAATCTAGATCAAGATTATGTCCCAAAGACTTATGAAGAGGCTATGGCTGATGAAGAGTGGGGAGAGTCAGTTGGAGATGAGATCAATGCCATGATCAAGAATGATACTTGGTATGAAACTGAGTTTCCCAAAGGAAAGAAGGCAGTGACAAGTCGCCTGCTATACACCATCAAATACTTGGCTAATGGAAAGCCAGAAGGAAGAAGACAAGGCTAGTTGCAAGAGGATACACTCAGGTCTATGGAGAAGATTATCTAGACACCTTTGCACCAGTAGCAAAGCTCCACACCATAAGAATCCTTCTCTCAGTGGCAGTAAACTTGGAATGTGATCTATGGCAGATGGATGTCAAGAATGCATTTCTTCAAGGAGAACTGGAGGATGAGGTCTACATGAAGCCACCACCTGGTATGGAAGACATGGTCAAACCAGAGAATGTCCTAAGATTGAAGAAAGCAATCTATGGATTAAAACAGTCTCCAAGAGCTTGGTACCACAAGTTGAGTACAACTCTCAATGGAAGAGGGTTTGTAAAATCAGAAGCTGGCCATACTCTCTTCACTCTCACAAGCAAGCAAGGAATGTGATGATCCTGATTTATGTAGATGATATCATCATCACAGGAAGTGACAAGAAAGGTATCATCTCTACTAAAGCTTTTCTTAAGTCTACATTTGATATTAAAGATTTGGGTGAGCTAAAGTACTTTCTAGGAATTGAGATGTACCGCTCTAAAGAGGGACTATTTTTATCCCAAAGAAAGTACACATTTGATCTTTTAATTGAGGCAGGAGAGCTTGGAGCAAGAGTAGCTAGGACACCACTTGAAGAAGGCTACAAAGTCTTGCGTGAGGGGGAGTTTGAAGACACTCCATTTGGCGACTTTAAACTCTATAGAAGGATGGTTGGAAAGCTAATCTACCTACAGTTATAAGATCAGACATCTGCTTTACTGTGAATCTAGTCAGCCAGTATATGCAAGCACCAAAGGTTCATCACTGGAATATGGTAGAGAGAATTATGAGGTATCTAAGAGAGGTTCCTGGTCAAGGTGTTTGGATGGGCTGCAACAAAAGCACAGAGATAGTGGGATATTGTGATGCAGATTGGGCTGGTGATAGAGTGGACAGGAGGTCTACTACAGGCTATTGCACCTTCATAGGAGGCAATCTAGTTACTTGGAAGAGCAAGAAGCAGAAGGTGATATCATGTTCAAGTGCTGAAGCAGAGTATAGAGCAATGAGGAAACTTACTAGTGAACTCATTTGGATCAGGAACTTGCTAAGAGACTTGGGCATAGAGACAACAACACTAATCACAATGCACTGTGATAACCAGGCAGCCATTCATATAGCCTCAAACTCAGTCTTCCATGAGGGAACAAAGCATATTGAAGTGGATTGTCACAAGGTGAGACAAGCTGTGGAGCAGAAGATCATTCTACCTTGCTACACTAGGAGTGAGGACCAGCTAGCTGATATCTTCACCAAGGGAGCCAGTACCAAAGTCTGTGAGTTCATTCATCCAAGATTGGGACTCATAGACTTGACCAGATCATGATCTCCTTAAGCCATGAAGCATCTATTTTTTCTTTGTGTGTTTTTGTCCCATTGGGTTTTTCACACAAAAGGTTTTAATGAGGGATGTCTTCATGGGTTTCAAGCTTAACCATGCCTTATGGTAAAGCTTGAGGGGGAGTATTGACATGAAGACATGAATAAGATAGACTCGAGGTAGCTGAGATATGGAATGGAGTATGAGATGGCTGAATTAAGACATGAAGTGGCTGAGTTATGCCGACTGAGTTATAACATAAGGTGGCGGAGTTACGACGGCTGAGTTATAACATAAGGTGGCTGAGTTATGACATATGGCGGCCGAGTTGTTGTGACGAAAAAGAGCTGTTGAAGAGTGTTGACTTTAAGGTGTGAACACATATTTAGATCTGGATTTAAATCTAATGGAGCCTCTAGAACACCCTATTATCCAGCATATCTTTCTATCTCTCTTCTCTCTTCTCTCTTATGTTTCTATAAATACCATTGTATGTTTATACAAAAAAATGAAGGAAACAATTATCCTTCTTTACTCTTTCTTGGTTACTTTTCTCTCTCACAATTTCTATCTCTATATCTCTTGTTCTTCATTAACTTTCAGGTATCACTTCAGATTTTTCAACGTTTTTGTTTTTAGGGAATAAATCTTTTATGTTAACAACTTAGTTAAAAGACACAAAAATTATACTCGGAGTAATCGTTTATTTTGCCTGTTCCTTTAAGCTTTTATTTTATTTATATAAAACATAAAATATGATCTAGTTTGGCTTTTACATAATTGTGTCGGTTAGTTCATCTTTACATAAGTTTTTTACTTTTATTACAATATAATGATCGATCACTCCTATTACAAGAGTTCCTATTATAAATAGACCTTCCATTATTGCTCTATATCTTGTCTCTCGTCAGTGACACAAAACCAAAGAGTTTTGAGAAAAACAAGATCGAGGAAGCTACTCAACAAAGACGATGAAGCTATTAAATGTCATGGCTGCCTTTGCAGCGATGGTTCTTTTGGGAATGTTTGTATCATCCGATGCTCAGCTTCAAATGAATTTCTACGCCAAAAGCTGTCCAAAAGCAGAGAAAATAATTTCGGATCATATTGAAAAGCATATCCATAATGGTCCTTCTCTTGCAGCTCCTCTCATCAGAATGCACTTCCACGATTGCTTCGTCAGGGTATTTATTCAATGTAGATTCATTTATTTATATATGTTTTGTATTTTTCCTATTTACATATATAAATAAATATCCACAGACATCAACTTCAATAGCTTAACAAAAATGATGAAAATCAAATATAAAAATTTGTAATTTGATAGTAGTAAAATTTGAGATAGAGGAGAATATTTGAGGTTATTGAATACTTTTTTAACATTGACATTGATTTTGAACAACAATGAAGGGATGTGATGGATCAGTGTTGATAAATTCTACATCTGGGAACGCAGAGAAAGATGCACCACCAAATCTAACACTTAGAGGATTCGGTTTCGTAGAGAGAATAAAGACTATTCTTGAAGCAGAGTGTCCGAAGACTGTATCCTGCGCCGATATCATCGCTTTGACCGCTAGAGACGCAGTTGTTGCCACCGTAAGTAAACACTTGAAGCTCATTTTGTAAGTTAAACAACAGTGAAGTTATAACTATACACTTTTTGCACAGGGAGGTCCTTGGTGGAGTGTTCCGACCGGAAGAAGAGACGGTAGGATCTCAAATTTGACTGAGGCTTCGAACAACATCCCCCCGCCAACTAGTAACTTCACCACGTTACAACGACTTTTCGCTAACCAAGGCCTTAATCTCCAAGACCTTGTCCTACTCTCCGGTAAGTTTCAACAACCGGAAATAACCAAATTGCTAAGTGGTCTCGGTACGGCGCTCACACGTTCCTGTTTTTGTTTTAGGGGCTCACACTATTGGTGTCTCGCATTGTTCTTCCATGAATACTCGCCTCTACAACTTCTCGACGACAGTCAAACAAGATCCAGCTCTGGACAGCGAGTACGCAGCGAACCTAAAGGCCAACAAATGTAAGAGCCTCAACGACAACACCACCATCATCGAGATGGATCCAGGTAGCCGTAAAAGCTTTGATCTCAGTTACTATAGGCTTGTCCTGAAGAGGAGAGGTCTCTTTCAGTCCGATTCTGCCTTGACAACAAACTCAGCTACGTTAAAGATGATCAACGACTTGGTCAACGGTTCTGAAGAGAAGTTTTACAAGGCTTTCGCTAAGTCAATGGAGAAGATGGGGAGAGTTAAGGTGAAGACTGGCTCAGCCGGTGTGATCAGAACAGTTTGTTCTGTTGCCGGGAGTTAGTTAGCCTGATCAGAGTATCGTGCTATGTTCTGTTTTTTTTTTTTAAAAAAAATTAAATTGTTCATTGTTACTGTGTTTTGACTCGAGTTTAAAAGTGTTGTTAATTTGAATATTTGATTTCAATGTTTGATTTGGGTTTATGCACCCAAAAATTATCTGTTCGTGGTTCAATTAAAATGCTACTTATAATAAATTTCTTCAATAGTTATGATGGAATGTATATAAAATATAACTCTTAGAAGACTTAGAAACTTGATAGAAATTATTTTTGGTGTCTTCTTACAAGACTACTTGTATCTTGCAACCCACGTCACAAACGAACGTTTTGAGAACAAACTCATACACCACAAACTCACACAGTATTCAATGTTCTTTTAGAACTATACATGTCATGTTCTTCCAGTCAAGCGATATTATCCGTTACGTCTCGAACAAACTTTTGTAAAGCAATGCGCGACGATCCACCCACCATCAAGGCGACGTGGCATTTCTCGCTTACCTCCTTCACTCTCTTCCTCAAGTCACTACCCTGCTCCATCAGAACCCTTATCCCTCTCTCGATTTCCTCGGCCGTCACGATTTCCATCTCCGTACTCCCCAGCAAAAGATCTCCTCGCCAGTACTTTCTGATCTCCACCGACAATCCAAGCTCCTCCACCATCTCGAAGGCGTTGAACTTCTGTTCCGCGTAAAGCGGCCAGATGGCCGTGGGAACTCCGAACCACAGACTCTCCAGCGTCGAGTTCCACCCTCCGTGAGAGATGAAACCTCCGATCGCCGGCTTCTCCAGCACGGCCGCTTGCGGGGCCCAGCCAATCACCTTCCCTCTCCCCTCCGTCCCGTGGATAAACCCTTCTGGGAGAATCTCCTCAAGGTTGGAGAATTCACGAGGAGGTTCTTTTATTATGTTTAGAGATGCACGGCGGAGAGACCAGAGAAACCGGTGGCCGCTTCTCTCGAGCGCAGTGGCGATTTCTCTCGCTTGTTCCTCACTGAAGCCTCCCATGCTCCCGAAGCAGAGGAACACTACCGAACTAGCCGGTTGCTCATCGAGCCATTCCAAAATCTCCACTTGTTTCACGTCCGTGTCGTTTTTGAGGTGCAGCACTGGCCCCACCGAGTAGGCAGGAGGAGCGTCGCTATCACCAACGTTGGAGAGAAACTTCAACGCATGAGGTTCAAGCTCATCAACGGTATTTACTAAAATACCCTTAGTCTCTCTGAATCTTCTCGCTTGAGTTCGGAAGAAGGAGAACCACTCTTTCGATTTGAATATGTAAGGAAGATATTTCAACGGATACGGACGAGTCAAACTGGGAACCACCAACTCAGCGTCCGAGTCTTCGAGCTCGCTCATGTCGTACTTATTCTCCTCTTCCTCCGCCGAGTCGTACATGGACTGCATGTGAAGCAAGAGTCCAAGAAACCCGGCGTTGGACGTGTAGAACAAGTAACTAGGAACCCCGAGTTCGTCGGCCACGTCGATCATACACGTGCAGTACATGTCGACCACGAAGCCAGCGAGACGAGGCGAGTCTGGTCGAGTCGGTTCGAGGAGTTTCGCAACCGCGTCTTTGACCAGTGGCTTCAGATTCTGGACGTGGGAATCTGTCGCCTTTAGCTCGGTGTGTTGTTCTTCTCCGGTGATGACTTCGTAACGGAGACGGATACTGGATGCGGCGGTGAGAGAGGCGATCGTAGAGGTGGTTTTGGAGTCGAAAGATATGATGATTAAGGTGATAGAGAGGCGGTTGCTTTCATCAAGTAGTCGCTCAGCCATCTCCACGGTGGCCATGAGATGACTGCTTGCCGGAGAAGGAATGAATATCAGCTCCATTTTCATTTTGTTATTGCTATTTTGGTGTGTTACTTGATCCCAATTCTAGAGAGGAGATAAGAAGATAAGAAAATAATTAACGATGAGAAATTTTATGTTAGTTTTATTTGTAGTCCACCGTCTGAAATGTGCTCATTGGTGAATGATTTTCGAACTCTTGTTTGACATCTTTGTTTCTACTTTCATTTATGGTTCTTCCGACAAGTTAATTTCAATAGTCTTTTCACGGTTAGAGAGGTGAGGTGGATATTGGTCCCATAACACGTTAAATCTTCACGTTGTGTTCAACTTTGTTCGTGAGCATGAAAAGGTGCTTGTATTATTGCATATGTACTACCTATGTCCACTTCAAAGTATATAGTAAAAAGATAGCATTGACGATTGTTGTTGTAATCTAACTTTGTTGGGCCTATCATCGAAGAACAAACATGCTCCAATTCAGTTACCGGTGAAACGATATTATTCGTCAAGTCTTTAATGAACTCTTGCAAAGCAATTAACGATGATCCATCTGGTTAATTGATGTGTCCGTTTTACAAAACGAGTTCTGACATCTATATTGACACAAGGAAAAAAAAGTGTGGGCTTTTAGTGGGCCTAATATTAATGGGCTAAGCTTTAAACTATTGGGCTATGTTGGAAGCAAAACCCTAAACGAGAAATAAAATGATGTAGCCGCTAGTTGATAAGGAAAACAAAACCCTAATGCGTTTGTGTCCGTATATATATCGTTCGTCTTATGCGATGGATAGAAACACCATATAGCTTCTACATCTTTTATTTTTACTTGGTTTCACAAAGAATGTAAGTATTGTTTTTTTTTCGTTGTTATGTGTCGGAAACTATTGATTTGGTTTTTGGTTTGGTGGTGGATGTAAAGTAGGGATATGGTGATGAAACGAATAATTTCGTGGACTAGAGTTTCAGATCTGGGCTCTTCACCCAGTAGTTGAAGACACAACCCTTGGCTGTCTGAGTATCCCTCTTTACGCTCCCCTCAACCATAATCTTAGCTTTTTGAAACCTGATCTGCTTTTTGATATAGCCGATGAGGATAAAAACAATTATCTTAGCGGATTTCAGTGAGGTTTTTCAAATCAATGATCTGAATTGTTACACACACTGAGGCTATATCTTAATAAATATTTTGAAAAGATTTTATTTGTTTGTTTTGATGCGATGATGATAAAACTGCACGGAGGTGCATGAAGGGCAGTGGACAAAACAGAAACTGTTTTGCCGTGAGCTCTCTTAATTAAACGACTTCTCCTTCCACTGAGCATCAATTTGAATTTTCACCTTCGATATTTTTCATTTTGTTCTTTGTACTATCGCATTTGAATAAACGGAGGCGTCTTTTACCAATTCTGAGGGATAAAAACAGTTCCTTTAGGTATAATGGCATTGACGCGATATTGATTTGTGGTATATCCTGATCATCTGGCTTTTTTTATGTTATTTGATCCTGGAAATGCCTCGCATATTATCTCATACGGCTATTTAAATTCAGTTTTGTGAAGGCTGCTGTACATGAAAATATATCTTCAGATACAGGTATAAATGATTCGATATATAATTTGATATATGAAATTTAATCTTCATTGAAAATGTATGATTGGAAGCATCGAAAATGCTGTCTTTGTCGAATAATCCCCGTATTGTACAAATCAATATGGACTTGCAATATGCAATTAAGCTTGTCTACTTTTCTAGAGGTTGTCTTCTATCATGCTGTCTGATCAAAATGAATGGAACTGAGAATTACCTGGGGAAATGGGTTATTTTATATCTAACTCATGTCACTGGTTCTGATCATTACGTACTCGATTTGCAATAACCATGAGTCTGGGATGAAGGAAATTTGAGAAAACTAATTGGTGTGATGAGAGGGAGCTATCATTCTGACGCTTAGGCTTGGTGGAAAGAGTCTTTGATGTTGTTGCCATCAGCAACATGCTTGTGCGCTGCTGTTTGGCTTTCTGGCTTGTTTAGTTTTTGTTTCTGTTGTTGTCTGAATGGATTCTCGTATTATTTAGTAATTACATGTAAGCATATATCAGATTTTTTAAACATTTGCATGTCTTAAAAATTAGAAATAACCGATTTCCCCAACATCAGAGAACCCATAAAATATGCATCCAACTGTGCCTTGATCTATGTTAATCAATCATGGATACATGAAGCTAAACCCTACTGAAATCTGCAGAGAACCACACGGTAGAAATCAACTTTTCAAAACTGCCCGCAGAAAACGCTTTCACATCACTCACAATATTATATACCCAGCAGAACAACCTTTAACTTCTCACAATGAAACAATCTCATATGAACTTGCCACGTTTTACATTTTTCCAATGAAACCTCCATATCGAGAGAATTCAGAACATGTACTTTGAACATCCAAGTCTTGAAATACTAATTCTGCTTTTGTCGCTTCTCTTTCCTAACTCTCTTAACCAAATTGAGCTGCCATGCCCTTTCCATTCCCTTTATCATGAACCTGAAATCAGGAGATGAAATACAGAGGCCATACTTTTTATCCAAACGGCAAAGCCTCTAAAACTGTGAGTCTTTATTGATATCCAATCTGTTTCTTACTCCATCTTTTACTCTTGGCTTATTTTCTCATCCAGATGACTCTTATGGATAGAGAGTATACATAAACAAACACGTTTAAAATAAAAACTGAAGTCTATATAGTAAACAAACACGTGAGTTCCTTAAACCGGGAAGATTTCCCTAATCAAGTTTAAGTAGGCAAAATTGAAAATGTCAGTTCTTATGACTTCCAAAAAACATTTAAGTTATGCAACTGTTGAATCTTCCAGACATTTAGGACACTTGCAGGTGAAACCGTAATCTGCAAGTAATGCTTGTCTCTCTTTGTACGGAAGCTCCTCGTCTATATATGAAATTGTCACCTGTTTTCATATGAAAACTCAAAAAAGTAAGCTACTGGTTATATACAAAACCATTCAATTACAATGGTAACAAGCTGATTGTACCTCTTCGTTCTTGCTGATGCGTCTTAACGCAATAATAACTGCTTGTCCGTCTCTATCCTGCAAAACCAACCACAAGAGAGAGTAGATGAAAACTCTTAAGAGAGAGTAGAGACATTGCAACTCCAAGAGGACAACAATGCAAGAAAGTTACCTCTTCTCTTTTGAAGGCTTTTGCATTAGCGCAACATGAATGGTTCATACAGCTCTGCAGAGGGAAGAAAGCCGTTCCTGATACAAATACAGATTTGATGTAATGATGTCAAACCGCAGTTACAAGTTACATAACTCATCTTTTTTTCTAAGGCGACAATGTTTCACATTATTTCTAACCTTGGCAACAGTCAGAATACTCATCACCAAGAGCATCTAGAAACGGTCTTGTGATTTCCTCAGCCTCGTCCTTTTCAGCGTCTGGAAGATCATCTATATACAAGAAATAGTCCTCTACTGGTGATGCTACCACCAAGTCTCTGCCAAAGATTGGTATCATCTCTGAGTATTGTAATGTAAGAGCGTAGAAAGGAAGTTGGTGACTCTTACAGGTTATTGAGCTCAAACATGCCGATGATATTCCCATATATTTCAAGCGAGAAAACTTTCTGGCGTCAAGGAATGACTCTCTGTAAGTAAATAATAATATACAAAGGAAACGATGGTAAAGATTATATATCAAACTGATGAAGGTGGATACGGGCTTCACATTCTATGTCAAATATGGCTTTCTTCAGGAGCTCCAAAGACTGGAGATAAAAATAATATTAAAAATGAAACTGAGACTGTCATCTCTACATAAAGCATGGGAAGAAAACTCAACCTTCAAAACAATATATATTTATGAGAAGAGATGAAACACATACCGTGCATGCAAGATCCTTTATCTGCGTTCTGAAGGCACCTTCATCAGACGGATCAACATCATCTGGCAATGCGATACAGTCCCACCACCTACCAAAAGTAGAATTAGACTTGTATATAAATTCTATTCTTGTATGAACATGAGTTACCCGTATGTGATTTGGATCACCTTCAGAAGCATAGAGAAAAAGAGCAAACAATTCATGTTCTTCTTCACTCGTCAAGACAATCTAATGGCAAAATCAACAATATATATACCTTCTTTTATATCCAGCCGATACTGGTTTCCATGCCTCCAAGAGTAGTGATTGCTGTGACACACTCTGTTTTGCTTGTTCGTTAACATGTTCTGCTTTAAGCTTCCTGTACCTTAGAATGGTAAAGGCAATCGCCTAGCCATGATAAAAAAAATTATCAGAACTGGTTAGCTTCTTTAATGTATACTAGAGAAAAGAAAAAGTCAAAACGAAGAGGTACAATCAGCTTGTTGAAAGCTAATACATGGCACACACCTTGGCAGCCAGGAGAAAAATATCATTTGTCTCTGAAAGTTAAGAAACCAAAGATATTAATAAAATACTGCGATAAAAAGAAGAAGAGAGACTCACGTTCAACGAAGAGACTATTAACAACCAGCACAGAACTTGATCTTTACCATTAGAATGTTTAATAAACTCTCCCAGAGCTTCTCTGGATACTGATTCAGACTTCTCACCAGTGCAGAGTAGAGAATGAGAACTTTCCCAATCTGCCTCTGCGCATGATCCACTATGTCATATCGAAACAACACATTAGTAAACAGCAGACATAATTTAAAACATGTAAAAAGTTGAAGACATCAAATCTCAAATTACCTGCAGTAAAAAGCCTCCTGGCATCCTCCGGGACACGAAAGAGGAGAAGGCAAAGGAAACTTATCAGTATGGGGCAAGCCCATCTCACCGTTCATCAGAGAACTAACAACTCCTTGTGGAAGAGAATTGTGGTTTGAACTGCTGCTTGCACCACCACATTCATTGTTCTCTTCCTCGCTTTCAGATGAATCACCACCACCACCACAACAACCAGAGCCAGAGAGGCCCATATTCTTGAAATAGAGTTTCCTCCCGATTTGTTTCTCTATTGACCCGACGAACCGGAAACAAAAACTGCAAACCAAACAGTCCACCTGGAGATGGAAAGGCGATTCAGAAGAGTGAAGTGAATCAATAAAGAAGACAACTTTGTAAAAAAGGACAAGTGAGATGACCTTGTTGGATGAATGTTGGATACCGACAAGAATCTCATCTTTCAGAATGAGTTCATCTTCCTGAAACTCTGAAGTTGCGTAGACACCTATACTATCCAAAGGAAGAGAACAGATTCTGTTACTACAATGACAAAGAAAGGTTGTGTTTTTGAGAATCAGGAGAAAAGGAACAAGGTTTTGGGAGGGACCTTTTCCGAAGGTGCCGTTGTGTTTTACTTGGATGCCATTGCATCTTCTACTGCTTATTAGCTGATTGAAATACTCCTGGTGTACATAGAATTAATAGGACAGCAACACACAAATAGAGAAATCAGATTCGAGCTCAGTCGCTATTTAAGCGTTGTCTTGAGAAAAAAAAAAGATCTTGGCGGAAGGAGGGACATAGAAGGAGATTTTGCCTGGAGTTGGAGAGTTGGAAGCGGAGCAAGAAGACTGGCGACTTCGGCGACGGTATTGTCGTTCATATCGCGAAGAGAAGCCATTTGGAAGGAAGTGACGGAGGTTTTCTCAGACGAGGGGGTGCCTTTACTTTCTTCCTCTCAGACTTGGAGTGGCTTTACTTCTCCCACTCGACGGCGCGTCTCATGTCCTACTCCAAAAACCCAAGGAGTTGAATAAAGGGATAAAATAAAATGTTCTTTTATATATTTTAACTGTGAAAACAAGTAGTAATATTTTCCATCAAACTTCTTTATTAAATATACTAATATTGATGTCAAAAAAAAAATACTAATATTTTCTCTAAATAACTGTTTGGTCACTATTTTTGTAGAATTGTGCGATTCATTACGAAGATTACAACTCCACCTTCGGTTTATTAGTCTTTCACAAGATCCCGCAAAACTGCAAACTTCACTGAAACGTATCTATGAAGGTTTACAACTTCAACAATACAAAGATCTCAAGAAGAGATGCAGACAAGAACAAGGGACTCTGTTTCTTTTCTCAGGACTTTTCTGCTATGTTGCTAGATATTACAATCCTCGATACTTCCGCAAAGGAACTCTCTCCCAGTATTCTAACCGTCAAACTTCTTTTAATTTTCCACACAAATACAAAAAAAAAAAAAAGAGACTTTTCAACTTAAGAGAGACTTAATGATGATGAAACCAGACAATTTACGCATCTTGAACTTGCTTTTTTTTAGAACAGTGAGACTGTGTTTCGTTGCGTATCTTGTACCTCCTTGTGTTGGGCATCAAACACTTCCAAAGAACTGTTCCATTGACTGCGAGCAGAATACGTTGGGAGCCGTTCTCTCTGGTTTAGCCTCAGAGACATGAAGTTGATATTTTATGAACCTCTGCAACGAAACAAACAATGAGAGGGAGAGAAACCAATTTAACTAAAGAATGTGTACAACAATGTAAATGGATATACAAGGAAAGGACTTTACAGCCAGCTGTGTGCTGATTTCTGGGTTTGTGTCAATATGCCAGTCAGGTTCTATTTGTCTAACAAACGAAGTTCTTCCCATCTCTGTACTACAAAATAGGACCTGCAATAATAATTTGTTCATGTCACAAATATTGAAAGTCGTTACATTGTCAAATAGATAGATACCAATTCGTCTTTGTTTACTTTGATAAGATTGCTGGAAATTGGAAAACTTTCTGAGAGTCATAAGCTTGATTGAGTACCTTATCTTTGACCAAACCACCAGATGTGAAAACCCCTGCACTCTCTAAGGCCTCTAGAACTTTGGCCTGCATATTAGTGCTCAATATGTGAGTTTCAGAACCACTGATTATACACATGCTTTGCTTAGCCAAACACAGAATATGTTACATGAATGCACACACGTCTCAAGCATTTAGTTTTACCAATTAACTTGGCCTCTTCATCTAACAATGTAAATACAAGTGCTTTAAGAACCCTTCTTATCAAACATTACCCAGTGTTCAACTCTAATCTAGAAAAATATCTATATAATATCCCTGCTGCCCCAGGTTTTTAAGCTAATCATGTTTTAATGATGATCGCCAAAACTAATCTGATGTGCCATGCCAGTGCCAAGTATGGACACGAAGACCAAGAAAAGAACATTGAAGGGGAAAGAAGTTGTTGGTTGCTCACTTCACTTTCGTCGTCAAGAACTCTTTCCATGAGATACAAATCAGAATACTTTGTAATCTCTAGGAGGACTTCCAGAACAGATGACCTAACTGTTGCTTGTTTCTACATAGAAAAAAAATTTGCTTGAGTCAGGTACATACAGACGCATAAAATGCAAAAAATTTACATGAATATCAAAAGGAAATATCACAACTTGGAGTTCTTCTGGACTTGATTCCTCAAGAATGACTCCAAGAAGACGGCATGTTACCTACAACTCCATATAAGACAATGTTGAAGCTCAATACAATAACCAGGCCCTGACCCAGTGCTTCCATTTATGATTTTTAAATAAAATAAAACTGTCTGATGATTTAATATGATCAAAGTTAAATGTAGCCCTCTAAGAAAAAAAACATTAGAAGAGCTCAACCATAAAACATGACCAAGAGATAAATACACAACATAATCAAATAATGAGATGCAATATACCTTCCTGCCTTCACTAAGCTTCTGCCTAACTATCTGGCCCAGTGTAGGCTACAAAAACAAAAAGGAAGTTCATTTTATAACACAAGAAACTCAATACTGCTAAAAACGTTACAGGAAAAAGAATGTTACTTTGACAGGCTGAAAGAAGTGATCAACAACATCTTGCACTCCGTTATCCTCATGAGGCGAAGAAACATCAGGTGGGTTCGAAGGTAGATTAGACTGAGAGGTTTCAGCTGGCTGCATCCTGCGTTTTGGATGCCTTCTTGGAGGTTCCCCTGTTGTTCTCAACGCCCTCCATGTGAATATCACAGCTATTGCAAGCCCAGCGATAGCACCAACAGATCTTGAATCCTAATTACAAAGGCCAGCCATAGCTAACAAGAATCAAAACTACATAACACTAAGCAAAGTTGTAAATAAAGTTTGGATTTTTTTTTTAGCTGAATCAAATTCAATTTCACTAATAATCTCGGATTTCAGATTGAACTCGAACCGGAATTAGACTTCAATCACAGAGATTCCAGATCCCGTTATGGAGAGATAGAGGGGGAGATATACCAGATTGCGAATAGATGTAGAGAAGAGGCTAGATATCTTGAAAGTAATGTAAGCGCTTAATCGTTTGATTAATCGGACGATCTCTTCCGTAGGCGACGACGACGATTCCGACATAGTTTCTTCGCTTTTCCCCCTTCCAAACCAAACTCAAAAACGTCGTCGTTCTCAGAACGACAAATCGAACAAACAGATTCTCTAAAGCTTCAATCTTTCGGTAAAAATCGAGAGAACGAAGGGAACTAATCTCGAGATGGTGACTTTAGACGGATAGAGAGACAACGAAGAGCTGTAATTTTTCCCGTAGAACAAACAACTTGGGGTTGATCAAAAAAAAAAAAAAAAAAAAAAAGAACAAACAACTTCGGGAAAGTCCATCCAGTGAAACCGACACGTGTCTATTCTAATACGTGGCGATAGTAAGCGTGTGAGACTACGGTTTTATGCCGTGGGGTGCGATGGATGTGATCTTCAGCGATGGACGGATGAAAACGCTGCGTTTATCTTTTGTTTACACGATAGATATACAACACAATCCCAAGTGTAATTACTAATTATTATACGTGAAATAAGGACATGGGAAGATGAGTATGTAGCACAAACCCTACATGAGGAATTTTTTGAAAGATTTTCTTTTAGTTGAAAGTTACAGCTTTTCAAATTATACATGTTTAGTCGACTAAAGATTTATATGTGATATTTATTCAGTTTTATAACTTCAATTAAATTTAAATATCTTTTATAAACTTTTCTGTCAATCAGACAGAGAAATGTGTGCGCTAGACATATAAAGATGACAAAGAGGAAGCAGCTGATAGACTTTCTTGCACTGGTCCATTATCTTGGAGAGAAGAAGTATGCCCGTTTAATAGCATCTCTTTCTCAAGGTGAAAGCAATAGCTCTCGAAAGCTCTAAAACTCACTGTAACTCTGAAGTCAAGGAGGAACAGAAGCTCCAACTCCATTTTGTTCAAGTCAGCGTTGCTCACCCCTCCAACCCGGGCGTAAAACTCGTTGTTGTAGTGCCTGTAAAATATGAAATTGTTGTTTTCAAAATAGACCTATATTGTCTTATCTAGTACAAGTTGAAATCTCGGATTCAAGAAACTTGATAAAGCTGGTTATAAATTTAGCTTATAAAATGTATTTTTCATCTTCAAAATTAATTAATTAATTAACGAACACAACTTCATGATATATGAGAAATAAAAGAAAGACTTACACGTCGTCAAGCATCTTGGAAGCAATCATGACACAAGTGACAAGGAGTCTATGAACATTCAAGGAGACAACCAGAGAACCAGGATGCTTATGAGCCAACCGGTCTATGTACGCATACCCGACCACGAAACACGACGGGCTACATTTTGTGTACTTATATATCCTCTCAAGGTACTTGGCTATACTTATGCTCGGCGCTCTTACCCCGTGAAACGCCTCCAAACTCTTCCCGAATACCTTTGTTTGCTTAGCTAACCACTCGTTTCGTGCAACGAGCTTCTCCATTACGTGGGAGATTATAGTCAGCACCCTTGGAGTCGCGGCTTCTGTTGGTAGATCTTGTCCCACGACCAGGTCTGCCGGTTCATCGTCTCCGGTTGAGGCTAGCATGGTGGGTTCTCTTTCTCGTTAATGGCCCATGTCATTCGTTTTAGATGTGTCTTAGCTTGTAGATTGGGTGGTGGAGATACGATTAGTTTAAGGAGCTTACGTGTGGAAGTTATCATGTCTCGTCTGACTTTTGAGCAGCTTGTGAGATGGATTTGACACGTGTCACTTGGTGAGAAGATAAGATTCTGATAGTTTGGTACTTACCGAACAAGACAAATCCATCTGGCCATGTCGCCTACCATCTCCAACATCACAGGTCATGAAAACAGTGCAACATATTACCAGGATTGTGGTTTGCCTACAAGGTCTGTAATGAGCTATTTTCGCCATGGGAATAGAAAATTGAAGTTGGTTCTCTACAAGCAAGGAAAGAAGCTAAGTTGAGTAACAAAGAGAAACTCAAGCGCAAGTGTCAGCTCTTGCTTTGCGAGAGTCTCTATTATTCCCCAGTACCTGAAGACTGCACCGTTTGATTGATTCTTGCTTGGATTTTGAGTTTGGTGGTCTGATTTAGTATATTTCCTTATCAGTTTTAAACATATTGAAGAGTTGAATATACTTTCAGATTTAAAGAATAAACCTTCCTTTATTTTTAGTTGCAGAACGTTTTTGTTTTTTGCTATATATACCCATTTCTAAAATTCTAGTTATGAGCTTCATAAATTACATTTTGTTACATGTGTTTAGATTATAAAACCGAAGTGATGAAAATATGTAAACTGCACCATAAAAGTATTACTAGCTTTTGATCCGCGCGTCCGCGCGGGTTTTATTCTCATAATATATGTTTTAACTTTTGAAAATGACATAAATTAAATTGTGTATACTTATTATGTTATAGATTTATATGTTATTCATGTTTGATATTGGTGTGTATTATTCAATGTGATTAACTTTCATTTATAAATTATTAGATTATGTTTTTTTTTCTTTTTGTTTTGCTTTTATTTCGTTTATTTGGTAAGTAAAGTATTAGAGGTTTAAGTATACTTATGGATTTTATTAAATTATATTACAAATATTTTGTTTTAAAGTTGAATATAATGTTCAAAATTTTTATTGAAATATTTTAAAAACAAATACATTATTTAGAAAAAAAAAATAATGAAACCAAG
This sequence comes from Brassica carinata, assembly GCA_016771965.1. Taxonomy (NCBI): domain Eukaryota; kingdom Viridiplantae; phylum Streptophyta; class Magnoliopsida; order Brassicales; family Brassicaceae; genus Brassica; species Brassica carinata. The sequence continues at coordinate 7,497,380 of CM028692.1, forward strand.
TTGAAAAAAAACATTCAACAATAAGAAGAGATTTAATGTCAAAAATAAAAATAAAAACAATTTTTTAAAAATTTTATTTAGCAAACCTAATTTATGTTATTAAATTGGGCCAATTTTTATGATTTTAGAGTTGGTACATCATAATTTATAATTACATAGTGGATAAATAAACCCATAATTATCAATAAAGACCTTTTCAATGATCCAAGTCCATATGTTGTTTTTTCCAGGAAAAAAAACAGAAACACTTTTCCCATTTATCGACTTTTCTCATTCCATCGAAAGTTCTCAATTCTTATTTCTTTCTCTGCAGCCGACAAAATTCTAGCGCATGCTTTCTAAACAATCGATCAAAATAAGTTAATGTCTTCACTCTAAAGTTATCAGAAGATAGATCTATTGATAACTTTGTATTATGATAATATCTTCTGTAGTTTTAATATATATCATGTAATTTTGCATTTTTGTAAAGTTGATCAGTCAACTATTTTTGTTTTTGAACAAAAGTTCAGTCAATCGTTTTTAGTATATTTTTTTGAATTATATGTATGAGATTCCCCACGTGTCTGGCACTACCACGTTGTCATTGCCTGTCTTTCCTCGTCCCGACAGAAATGTTAATTAAAATGGTCTGATTCGATTCCAAGTGGTGGAACTCACAGCTGTGAGCCCTTTACCATTAGAGTTAGAAATCCCGGTTAGCGGAAATACTTACCACTATACTACAATGACTTTGTTTTTAGTCTATATTGTAGTATCTTAGAAATTGCGTCCACGGACCATGGACTAAATGTAACTAGATTAAGTACTCCATCTGCCAAACAACATCGTAAAATTTCAATTATAGAAAAGTGGGATTGGAACATCGACAGTGGCAAGAATTGTTGCTTCTTGTTGCTGGTAGAGCAGCCTCAGGAATTTCAAGTCCAAATGTTCAATTCAACATCCTCTTTTTATTGTTTTAGTGGCGAAAACTAATATCTTTACTCATCCTAGTTCGTCTTTTATCGGCTGAAGTGTACAATATTCTTCTAATTTGATAGTATTATTAATGGGCCTTGTAAGACTCATTGACTTCATACATTTATGTTTATGAGACCATTCATTATGATAACAAAAATTTGGGGCTTCATGTTCAATACTCTTATGAATACCCTTTATAATAATCTGTATAATTTTCAAGTAAAGAGCAAAAAAAACATATCTATACTATTATTTATGAAGTGATTTGGCTTATGTGTCATCTTATCCATAGTTTTAGGTTTTTTTTACTTATTTGTCATTCATTATTTCTTATTTGTCATATTTTCCAAAATTTTAGATAATTTTCTTATTTGTTGTGTTTTTAATAATTTTAGTTTTGATTATTTTTAATATTCTCCATAATTTAGGTAATTTATTTTTTGTCATGTTTTTAATAATTTTAGTTAGTATTTTTATATATTTATTATATTTTTACATAATTTGAAGTGGTAATTTTAGGTTTAATCATATTTTATAATCAATTATTAATTTTAATAAGTAATTTTAGTGACTTAGCTGATGATTTATTATTATCTTGAGGATAATTAAAAAAAATCTAATGATTATCATAGTTAAATGTATATTATATTTACTTTAGTAATGTTAAAATATTATATATATGTGTGTTTATATTATATTTAGTTTAGTAATATTAAACTAATTCTATTTTAATATATATAAATCACATAATATAATTATCCATATATTTAAAACAAATTTCATTTATTTTATAATCATCATTTTCTAAACAAATTCTATATTATGTTATCCAAAAATATCTTACAACATAATATTTTTAAAATAAATATAAATCCATGTATATAGTGTTATGTATATATGATTGTTTTCAAGTTTATTTTACGTAGTAAAAATATTTTATTAAAATAAAAAAATTCTTGTATATAAAATTTTAATATTTATTTAATTGTTAAATTTCATGCTCTCAATAATTTTAGGTTTAGTCATATTTTATGATTAATTAATAATCTTAATTAATAATTTTAGTGATTTAGATGATAAATTATTATTATCTTCAGAATAATTAAAAAAATCTAATGATAATATCATAGTTAAACTTATCTTATATTTACTTTAGTAATATTAAAATATTATATATATATATGTTTATATTATATTGGTTTTGGTAATATTAAACTGAATATATTTTAATATATATATATGTCATATAATATATAATTGCCAATAAATTTAAAACGAATTATATTAATTTAATAATCATCATTATCTAAAAAGATTCTATATTATGTTATCCAAAAATATTTTACATCATAATATTTTAAAAATAAATATAAATCCATGTATATAATTTTATTTATATATGAATGTTTTCAAGTTTGTTTTACGTTATAAAAGATATTTTAGTAAAACAAAAAATGATTATATATAAAATTAATATTTAATTAATTATTAAATATTTCGAAAACATGAAAATAATTTTTTATAATGGGTTTTGAATTGAAAATATATCTATTTACAAAATTTTGTAAGATTATCAAGTCCGCAAGTGCGGGCAAAACACCTTGTAAACCCTTAATAAATCTAAGAAATTACAGATTTAACAAAAATATGAATTCTCGCAATTTCAATCTAATCTATTATAAAACTCTAAAAATCTGTACTTTTTTTCATTGTCTTCTTCATTAGTCTTCTCCACAATATCAAAATGACAAATAAAAGAATCTCACACAATCTCTTTATAATAATTTATCTATCATATCCATTATCAGTAATTTTTATAATCATTAAAAACGATAATTAGAAAAATCAAAGAAATTTTGTTTTTGGTTTCTCCTTTTACTCTTCTTCTTCATTGTGGATTTCTTTTTCTATTATCCAACAGATTATTTTACTCATATCCTCTGATTCAAGCTTTAATTTTAAGTAGCTTCTTAAGTTTAGAAGGTTTTACTATTCAGTTGGGAGTTTTTAATATTTTCAGTTGATGTTAATAACCCAAGAACATAAGTACATAATTTTTTTGTCTACTAAAACCTTACAGTGATACTTTATGGATTATACAAATTGAATTGTACTGAAATTGCATTATATCATACATAGATAAGAACTGTTAATAAAACTGATATAACTAGTACATTAGTATGATTAGGACAGCTTACATAACTAGAACAAACTGTTAAATAGTATAATTGTGGAAATTGGTGTAGTCCGTATAGTTAAGATAACAAGTTTATCTAGTATAATTAGGACAACTAGTGTAAATAAAACAACTAATATAATAATCTATTAATGGGGTTTTCAGGATTAAAAGACTATTTGACTATTTGATAGAATCATATATTTTGATTATAGAAGATATTGTGACGTACAATGTACAATGAAATTTAATAAAAGTACAAATTTGTATTTTAATGATGAAAACATCTTTGGAAATTACTTATTCTCGACTGGTTGATAATTATGCATGAAGATTAAATCAAATAAAGTTATGACAAAGCTTAAGGTTTAATTACATTTTATTAACATGAATTCTACAAATGATACGATTTTCAAGACTATCATACTCTTTATAATATTTGCATCTGAGTGAGTTTTTAAATGTTCATGGATATCTGTATTGCAAAATCTTATGTGTGTTTCTTGATAAAAATAGCAAAAATACGAGTTTTTAAATTCGATTAGATTTAAAATTTTTTATTTTTTTCTTTGTTTGAGTTTAACAAAATCACCTTTGTTTATCATGTTTCAAAATATGGAGCCAAAATGCGACCACTATGCAACCATACAAACAGTTTTTTCTAGGAAATCCAATTTGGCTATACTATTCCTAAAGTGATAAATCCATTTCCTCTGTCTTTCATGACCTACGCTCTTTGCTCTGTGAGAAATTTTCCTCATAGCATAGCGTATTCATTGTCTCATCGAGAAAGAACAGCAAAGGAGAGGCACGGAGTGACTCGAGCAAAGCAGGAACTTAGAGACTCCTAGTAACTCGACTAAAAGGAGAGGAAAGCTTTCACTGCCGGGTATCTCCTCCGATCGTACTTCAAAGATCAGCTTTGACATAGTCTGTACACAGGATGCAAAAAAAACAAAAGCCCTTCTTTCTCGAGGAACGCCTATTGTTTTATCACTGACACACAAGTAATTTCTTCTACCATAGGACATACACTTCAAAGCTTGAATCCATTATCTAGTTGTCCTTCTCAAAGAGACTTCTTCCTAATGTTTTTTTTTTCAATTCTTGAACTTTTTGTCTCTTGTTTAGTTAATTTTTTGGTTGATGTTTTGCCCTTGGTTGATCTCAAAAATACCATGTTCCTTATGACTAAAATCAACGAGTTGGGCGTTTGATTGGTTCCTCTTATTCCATGATGCCACACAACATCAATTACACTCAAATCTCAGTGACCATTAATCATCTTTTCATGTGGATTCTAAGGCACCACTAACAAATTCAGAACCTACCCAAACATGTTTTAGGTTCTTGATGAACAATATTATTCTCATTTGTGTGTATTGTCAGGGACATACTAATTTGATTCTAAGGTGAAGAAGATATATGTAAATGACTTAACTTGGAAAATGCGCCGTCAAACTTTGATGTTGGAGATGATATCATCTGATGTGAGCCACAAGAACACACATGTATATAATCTGATCATACAGTACCAAATTGTCTCTTGATCTACAAAAATAGCATACCCGTGACCTCCTCAACCTTTACTATAGACAATGCTTTAGAGGTCACTTTTGCTTTTCTTTTTCCCTTTCAATCCATTCTAAGTATTTACTACAATGAACTCGACAAATTCTCTTTTCACGCAACGTCACCAGGACATCAAGAATGTACAAGTTATCATCAGCCATGTCCATCGCAAATGAAAATCAACACTGGACTTCCTCGTCTTACGTCACCTGCCTTGCTCGTCTTTGGAAATTACTTATTCCCGACTGGTTGATAATTATGCATGAAGATTAAATCAAATAAAGTAATGACAAAGCTTAAGATGTAATTACACTTTATTAACATGAATTCTACAAATGAACTCACAAATTCTTATGTGTGTTTCTTGATAAAAATAGCACAAACACGAGTTTCTTGATAAAAATAGCAAAAATACGAGTTTCTAAATTCAATTAGATTTAAAAAGTTTTATTCTTTTCTTTGTCTGAATTTAACAAAATCACCTTTCTTCATCATGTTTGAAAATATGGAGCCAAAATGCGACCGCTATGCAACCATACAAACCGTTTTTTAGGAAATTCAATTTGGCTAAACTATGCCTAAAGTGATAAATCCATTTCCTTTGTCTTTCATGACACACGCTCTTTGCTCTGTGAGAAATTTTCCTCATAGCATAGCGTATTCATTGTCTCATCGAGAAGGTTTTATCACTGACACACAAGTAATTTCTTCTACCATAGGACATACACCAAAGAATTGAATCCATTATCTAGTTGTCCTTCTCAAAGAGACTTCTTCCTAATGTTTTTTCAATTCTTGAACTTTTTATCTCTTGTTTAGTTGATTCGTTGGTTGATTCTTTGCCCTTGGTTGATCCCAAAAATACCATGTTTCTTATGACTAAAATCAACGAGTTGGGCGTTTGATTGGTTCCTCTTATTCCATGATGCCACACAACATCAATTACACTCAAATCTCAGTGACCATTAATCATCTTTTCATGTGGATTCTAAGGCACCACTAACAAATTCAGAACCTACCAAAACATGTTTTAGGTTCTTGATGAACAATATTATTCTCATTTGTGTGTATTGTCAGGGACATACTAATTTGATTCTAAGGTGAAGAAGATATATGTAAATGACTTAACTTGGAAAATGTGCCGTCAAACTTTGATGTTGGAGATAATATCATCGGATGTGAGCCACAAGAACACACATGTATATAATCTGATCATACAGTACCAAATTGTCTCTTGATCTACAAAATAGCATACCCGTGACCTCCTCAACCTTTACTATAGACAATGCTTTAGAGGTCACTTTTGCTTTTCCTTTTACCTTTCAATCCATTCTAAGTATTTACTACAATGAACTCGACAAATTCTCTTTTTCACGCAACGTCACCAGGACATTAAGAATGTACAAGTTATCATCAGCCATGTCCATCGCAAATGAAAATCAACACTAGACTTCCTCGTCTTACGTCACCTTCCTTGCTCTCATGGACAAATCCATCCCACCATGTCGCTTACCATCTCCAACATCACATGTCATGAAACAGTGCAACGGCTTACCAGGATTGTGGTATGTCTACAAGGTTTATAATGAGCGACCCGCCATGGGAATCAAATTTTGAAGTTGATTCTCCACAAGCAAGGAACAAAGCAAGGTTTATAATGTGGCTCGAAGATGAAAGTGTTTTCCTTTGTACAAGATCGGCTCAATGGACGAACCAACACTTGGTTATCGAGACTTCTCTCCAAAGGAGGAAAAGAAGTTCAAATTAAATATGTGGCTCAAGCAGTTCCAACATTTGTAATGTCAAGTTACTTACTTCCAAAAGGCATTATTGATAAACTAAAGAGCATTACTTCTAACTTTTGGTGGAGTTCAAAACAAAACAGCAGAGGTTTGCATTGGATAGCATGGGACGAAATCTGTACCCCCAAAGATGCGGGGGGACTAGGTTTTCGAGATCTCCATGACTTCAATATAGCGCTTCTTGCAAAACAATTGTGGAGACTAATTCATTACCCACACTCCTTATTGGGACGTATTTTAAAATTAAGGTACTACAATCACTCATCCCCCTTGGAAGATCGACGAACATACTCACCATCTTATGGATGGCGTAGTATCATGGCAGCAAGACCTCTACTCATTTCAGATTTACGAAAAACAATTGGCACGGGTCGAGATACGAGAGTTTGGAGTGAGCCTTGGGTTCCAGACTCAGTGGCTAGACCACCTAGACCTGCTGACCACATTGTATACAGACTCCCCCAACTTCTTGTTCAATCCTTTATTAGGAATGATACGAAGGAGTGGGATATCCAGCTTTTACGAGAATTTTTCCAGCCAGAGGATATTCCGTTGATACTAGGGTTAAAACCTTCTTGCTCTTTTGCTCGGATGGATATGTTTGGAACTACACAAAATCAGGAGTGTATTCAGTTAAAACCGGTTATGACTTACTCCGATCGACCAAGCTGAGACTTATACAGGAAAGGGCTATAGAACCGAGTATCACAAGTCTTCAGAGCCATGTGTGGAAGATAAAGGCCCCGAGTAAGATGAAGCACTTCTTGTGGCAGGCTATCTCGGGATGTGTTGCGATGGCAGAGAGGCTCACTTATAGACACATGGACACCGATAGGAGTTGTCCTAGATGTGCTGGCCCAGTGGAGTCGATTAATCATCTTCTTTTTGAATGTCCCCCAGCCCTACAGGTTTGGGCTTTATCGGACTATCTGTCCCTTCCGGGTTACTTCCCGAGTACATCTATATACCAAAACATGAACTTTCTGTTTTGGAAGAGAAAAGAGGTGGGTCCATCGAGATCACAATTCGATACCTTCCCATGGATTTGTTGGTACATTTGGAAGGCGAGAAATGACAAACTCTTTAATGGGAAAATCGTTTCCCCGATTAAAACTCTTCAACACGCGTCTCTCGAAGCAGAATGTTGGAGGAAGGCTAATGAGAAGGAGGAAGCAAACGAAGATCTTGGCGACCCTCCTACTACGGAAGACTCTCCAGTGCCCCTTGGATACCCCGAATTCCTACATGTCAAATTGATGCGTCATGGATCAGTAATGGCAATGTCAGTGGCTTAGGGTGGAGTCTTAAGGATCAAATGGGTTTTAAGTACTTCGGACAGCAGGCATGCAGTAGGAGCCTCTCAGCTTAGCATGCTGAGATGAAAGGTTTATTTTGGGCAACCTCATGTATGAGAGACATGAGGATCACTTCGGTACGGATCGAGACAGACTGCTCGGACCTAGTGGACATGACTACTAACCCGATGGAATGGCCTACATTCGCAACAGAGATTGAGATGTACCAGAGATTACAGGAGGACTTCGAGGAGGTGAGTCTGTCTCATATTCCTCGGAGTAGGAATAGTCGTGCCGACGCACTAGCAAAGGAAGCAAGGAATAGAGGTTATATCTTCTCCCATATAGATCAGACCCGGATAGACAGAGGTGCTCCTCGGAGGATCGGCTCGTCTACCACCACTTGATCTAGCTTAGATGGGCAGCTGACAAAAAAAAAAGAGGACAAACTTAGGCGTATGTGAGATTTTTTCCTTTTCCTTTTATAAAACGTGACAAAACAGAGTTTTAACATAAACAAAAAATTGATTCAAGATTGATTGTGTAAATTGAAGTTTTGGAAAACAGTTCGATATGCAGGACGCATTGATCAATCTTGCAGAAACAGAGTTAATGCTCAGAATCAATCTTGTTTTTTTTTTCAAAACAGAGAAAAAAACAGTGAAGAAGGTTAATGCAAAAACAAAGTTAATGCTCAGAAGAATTGATCAGGTTATCTTCTGAACTTGGTTTAAATACATCTTCAGTGAACTAAGAGTACGATATAACATGTTTGTTGGAGATAATTTGTTGGATATGGCCATACTATTTCCACTTAATAGTATTCTGTTTATATATTTTTACAGATGAGTGAGGAAGATAGAGTGTCTCTTGTACATGGAATATGGGTTCGGGATTCAGAAAATCGATGGATATTTGAACCTGACATAGTGTGCGCAGCTAACCATCAGATCGGAGTTCATGCCGACATGCCTTTCAGGGATCTAGTAACTTCTGTTAGGGAACGACTAGACATAAAATCCAAATAAGTGTCTGTCAAACTCTCTTATCAATACCCGGAGTGGGTTGCAATGGGAGATGCCGAGCTTGATACGCCTCAGTACATAACCGAGGATATTGGGGTGGGGATCTTCGTGCGAACGAGGCGAGCCATTGAAGAGCTTGATCTTTACGTCTCCATTGTCAAGAGCTCACTGGTAGAGAAAGCAGTTGATCGACCTAGGGAGTTAGATGGTATTGAAGCGGAATCCGAAGAAGATGACGGAGACAACTGCATCAATAACGCTGAGTGGCATGATTTTGCGATCTCGGAGACTCCCTTGACGATCCCACCGACACAGAAGAATCCTGGGGGTGATGACCAGGTCGTTCCCGAGATTCATGCATCAAGGAACCCGAATAGTACCATCTCCCGCTATACTATTCCACGTCGTCTGCATGGAATAGAAATCCATGAACCTGTCGGACTATTATAGCGATCCTCGGTTAGAGGAATGACCGATAAAGGCGAAGAACAAAAGGCCAGCGAAGAGCGATTCTGACACCTCATCGACTCGGATGATGACATCATTGTCCCCTCCTCGGCTCTTGATGCAAGATCTGGAGATAGGTCAGGCGGTTGCAAGGAGGTTGATTTTGAGTATCGGGAATTCCAGACACCGCTGGTGTGGATGCAGATTCTGGGTCGTCATCAGAGGGAACACATGACGTCCCGAACGAGTACTTGCAACAGTGGGGAAAATTTGATGAAGCCCTCCACGAGATGCTAAACGATCCAAGGAATCCAGCACTGTTTGGAAAGGATGCACCACCTGTGTTCAACGACCGACGTGGAACTGGTAAGTAGATATAGCTCTGGTCAGTATTTATCATTGTTCATTACATGTAGTATACTATTTAATCAGCAAGGACTATACTATTTATTTAAGGGAAAATTGTCATTTAAATCACGAACTTTCAAATTTGGTTGAAAAAAAGCATGAACTTTCACTTGACCATTTAAAGCACCAACTTAGTTTGAATAGTCAATTTAAACCTCAACTTAGTTTGACTAAACCAAATTAAACACGTCGTTAAATCGAGTAACAGATTGGTTAGACGAGGTTAAACCGCCGTCTCTAAATTCCGTTAAGTCCAAGCGACGTCGTTTTAAATTTTTTTAAAAATATGGATGTGAAGGGATTCGAACCCATGACCTAAGGAACAATTGATGCAAACCCAAACCCCTAGCCCACTTACAATATCCGTAACTTGAATGAATACTAATAGATATTATTATGAAACCTTCACATCATCTTTTCCCATCCTAAATCTCTAAATGATTTTATAAATATTAATTTTTTTTGAATAACTTAATTATTAAAAATATAAAACTTATAAATAATTAATTTTATAAGTATTATTAAAAATTATTATTAAATAACAAAATTTTTTAATTATTAAGTTGTTTATAAGTTTTAATATTTTTAATAATACTCACAAATTTTTTAATAACATTTTTTATAATAGTTATTTATGATTTTTATATTTTTAATAATACCCACGAAATTTTTAATAATAATTATAAAAATTCTTATTTATAAGTTATTTATAAGTTTTGATATTTTTAATAATACTCATGAAATTTTTAATAATACTTATAAAAATAATTATTTATAAGTTTAAATATTTTTTTAATAATACTCGTATTTTTTAATAATACTTATAAAAATAATTATTTATAAGTTTTAATATTTTTAATAACACCAAATTTGTTAATAATTAAGTTATTCAAAAAATTTAATATTTATAATATCATTTAGAGATTTAGGATGAGAAAAGATGATCTGCAGGTTTCATAATAATATCTATTAGTATTCATTCAAGTTACAGAAATTGTAAGTGGTCTAGTGGTTTGGGTTTGCATTGAATGATTGTTAGGTCATGGGTTCGAATCCCTTTAATGCCTATTTTTCAAAATTTAAAGCGGCGTCGTTTGGCTTTACGAATTTAGACGGCGGTTTAACTCCGTCTAACCAATCCGTTACCGATTTAACGGCGTGTATGATTTAGTTTAGTCAAACTAAGTTGAGGTTTAAAATGGCTATTCAAACTAAGTTGGTGCTTTAAATGGTCCAAGGGAAAGTTCATGCTTTTTTCAACCAAATTTGAAAGTTCGTGATTTAAATGACAATTTTCCCATTTATTTAAGGGAGAATTGCCAAGTGTGACTCAAAACTTGGAGTCAAACCCAAAAGAATACCCCAACTTGGGTCAAAGGCAAAAGTAACCTAAAAGGCTATTGAAATGACAACTATCCTTGTGAACAAACAAAAACGAATTTTTTTACGTTTCTACCCTCGAAAGTCGTCACGGACAGTTATTTTTAAACATAATTTAAAAATTTTGTAAAAATATTTTGATAAGTGAAAAATGGGAATTATGTAATTAACATATGTATTAAGAGATATAAATTAAGATATAACAAATTTCAATTGTTTTCAGCATAGATGAGTGAAAGTAGTGAGTCATGATATTCTTTAGTTTAACTTTCATCAACATATGTTGTAGTATTGTATATGTTCCTAGGGTTAGATTTGGAAAGCATTAAAACCGTTTTGAAAAATTTAAAAATTACATAAGCGTGTTCATTTACGTGTATATTAAACACTATTGAAGTATAATTTGATTTTATAGCGTGGTTAGTTAGTTAATTTAGTCATTTTAGTTTAGGGGTTCATTTTAGAGTGCGGGGCGACTTAATATTTAGTCTTACGTAAGCAGGCGACTAAATATTTAGTCTTCGATGTACATTATGAGCGAGAATAAGTCGTCTAAACCGGACCAAACCTTAAATTTTACCAGCGTACTTTTAAAGCTAACAGGATTATTTACCCGATATATAAGGTGATTTTTTTTGTTCATTTTTAGCGAAATTTAGAAACCCTAACCTAACAGTTCTCTCTCACGGCGATATCAAAGCGATTTGAATTCCCACTATTTCGAACAAACCATCGTCCTCAGCGTCGGCTATCTATCTCACTTCATTCTCACCGTTCTGCCGCCGGTTCTTAACCCTAGCGCCGCCGCTTCCTCTAAACCTAAGCGCCGCTTCCACTATTTCGAACAAACCGTCGCCCTCAGCGTCGGCTATCTATCTCACTTCATTCTCACCGTTCTGCGCCGCCGCTTCCTCTAAACCTAAGCGCCGCCGCTTCCTCTAAACCCAGCGCCGCCGCTTCCATCGTCGCCCTCTCCACCGTGCTCACCAACACTATCTCACCGCCGCTTCCTCTAAACCTAAGCGCCGCCGCTTCTTCTTAACCCTAGCGCCGCCGCTTCTTCTCTGTAAACCGTAGTGCCGTTTCTCTGTAAACCCTAGCGGCTGGTAAGTCATCAATCTCGAGGAAAAGATGAACATAAAGCGTTGTCTCTATCAATTTACTCATTCTCACCGTTTCCGTTTATTTTTCAGATCTATAACGCAATGGCGAGTACTCATACGCTACTAATCAGGTCCGCTTAATTTTCTCTTGGAAGACTTGTAATTTAAGTCGTGCGGAAAGTCTTCAAGCGGGCGACTTAATAGGCGACTAAATATAAGTCGTCGGTTGGAAGACTTTCGACGACTTATATCTAAATTAGTCTACTAAATCGTCGGTTGGACGACTTTCGACGACTTATATCTAAATTAGTCTACTAAATCGTCGGAGTTACAATTAAAGTGATTGATTTAGCTTGTGTTCGACTTTTACGTGTGTTCTTGTTAGATTTAGCTTGTTTAACTTATCTCTATTGTTGTCTTTGATTATTTTGCAGACAAAAAGGATGGATATTCGAGAACTCCCCGTAGGTTATACACATTAGGGGAAGAGCGAGAAGCCCACAATAGCATTTAGTATCATACGGATAATAACAAGTTGCATCTGCTCTTAGGAAGCTCTTACTGATGAAGAATTTGAAGAGCTCAAGGAGTCGAGTTTGGGAGTTTTCATCAAGTTCAAGGAGCAGGGATTTGGTTGGGCTTCAAGGCTGGTTCACTACATGCTCAGTTTCAAGCTGGACATTAAGAAGAAGTATGAGATGTGGTCTCGTTGGTCAGAACCTTTGAGGTTTTCCTTTGTTAGAGTTTGAAAACCTCACTGGTCCGCTGCAGTACATCGAGGACCTTGAGACACCAAAATGTGAAGTTACCAAAGAGATGGTTTCTTTAAAGGCGTCTTTGGGAGTTCATCACGGAAGCTGGGCCAACTCTTGATCGATAATAGCGACGCGAAGAGATCACGAGGATTGGTCCACGGAAGATGCAAGCGGCTCGTACCTTTCCATCTTCACTGGATTCATTGAAGGGAGAAAGTTTTCAACCACTACGATCTAGTCGGCAAGGCTAGTGATGGATTTAGAACGGTTTGAGAATTATCCATGGGGAGAGTCGGCGTTTAAGGTGCTGATGGACTCTTTGTGGAACAAAGATATTACTGGCTGTTACAGTGGATGGGTTTATACAAGTTCTTGAGTGCGGGTGTACACAGCTATGCCGAATTGGGTGCTAGTATTGGTGGTCCCGGAGGAAACAGTCCGTCTCCACCGATCTGGCTTACGGGCAGCAGAGGCCGCAGATCAATGAAAGAAGCTATCTTGAGACAGGTATCTACTTAATTAAGTCGTGCGGAAGGTCTTCAAGCTGGGCGACTTAGTAGGCGACTATATATAAGTAGATGCGGAAGGTCTTCCAGCTGGGCGACTTAGTAGGCGACTATATATAAGTCGATGCGGAAGGTCTTCAAGCTGGGCGACTTAGTAGGCGACTATATATAAGTCGTGCGGAAGGTCTTCCAGCTGGGCGAATGGGAGGGCGACTATATATAGAGTAGATGCGGAAGGTCTTCAGCTGGGCGACTTAAATGTAAGTTATGCGGGCGATTAGTTGACCATGGACGACTTAAAATTAAGTCGTCTATTTAGTCTTTTCAAATATCTAACTTCGATTCTTCTATTTACTGCAGACCAGCGTGATCAACTTTGTTGAGAAGGACATTAGTGAAATGTGGCCAAAATGGGACTCACGAGGTTGAGGGCGTGCCGGAGAACATCATTAAAGTCATGTATGATCGGAGACCGTGGAAGTAGACCAAGGATTGCTGGGAAGTCACTGGTACTAAGAAAACCAAAGAGATAGAGATGGTTGTGGTGGAGGAGGAGGAAGACAATCAAGACCTCTGAAGAAAGCTCGTAAAGGGGCTCTAAAGAGGCTCCTAAAGAGGCTCTAAAGAGGCTCCTAAAGAGGCTCCTAAAGAGGCTCCTAAAGAGGCTCCTACAGAGGCTAGAAGAGGCTAGAGAAGAGGCTAGTTGGGTGATTAGAGAGGAGTTGGAAAATATGTTCAGGGCGTAGTTGACAGCATGAAAGAAGGGCTAGTTGACTGCATGAAAGAAGGGTTTAGAAGTGCATCAAGGAGATTAGGAAGTTGTCCGATAGGGTGGAAGCTATGGAGAAGAAGGTTGGTGTCACCAATCAGGCTACCCCTCAAGAGAAACAGCCTACTCCTCAAGAGAAACAACCTACTCCTCAAACCAAAAGCCTACTCCTCAAGAGAAACAGCCTACTCCTCAAGAGAAACAGCCTACTCCTCAAGAGAAACAACCTACTCCTCAAACCAAAAGCCTACTCCTCAAACCAAAAGCCTACTCTTCAAAAGAAACAACCTACCCCTCAAGCCAAACAATCCGAGGTTAGTATCAAATCCTCTCCCAACAAGAATTAAGTCGTCCGGGGTTAACTAGTTTTCGGGCGACTTAAATGTAAGTTAATGCGGGCGACTAGTTGACCACGGGCGACTTAAATGTAAGTTATGCGGGCGATTAGTTGACCATGGGCGACTTAAAATTAAGTCGTCCATGGTCAACTAGACGCCCGCATAACTTTATTTAAGTCGTCTGTGGTTAACTAGTTTTCGGGCGACTTAAATGTAAGTTAATGCGGGCGACTAGTTGACCACGGGCGACTTAAATGTAAGTTATGCGGGCGATTAGTTGACCATGGGCGACTTAAAATTAAGTCGTCCATGGTCAACTAGACGCCCGCATAACTTTATTTAAGTCGTCTGTGGTTAACTAGTGTGCAACTTTATCTGAGAGAAATTCGCGATGAGGCTAACGGAAATAAGATCTTGCGGATAAAGCGGATGGTGTCTCCTCAAAGAGATTGTTGCTGTCACTTCCACTGACCAACGGCGTCGCTTCCACCGATCAACAACCGAGCGTCGCTTCCACCGATCAACAACCGAGCGTCGCTTCCACCGATCAACAACCGAGCGTCGCTTCCACCGATCAACAACCGAGCGTCGCTTCCACCGTACAACAACCGAGCCTGGTTGTATTGGACAAAATAGCTCCCCTGCTTACGTGCGTGCAAGGAGTGAGCGGCGAGAAACCTTCTCCCACGCAGATATCTCCTTATACCGCAGAGAAAAATAAAGATAAAGTGGCAGCCTATAATCCATTTCAGCCAGTAAACAAACCTAAGTTGAAGGAACTTCGCTGGTTGGTTGAAAACTGATCCGTAAGTGATTGCTTTACCCATAATAGCTTGATTTAGTCTACAAAACTGATTATTTCTGATCCGTAAGTGATTGCTTTATTGTTTGCAGTCATTATTTCACTAAGCATGATGAAAAACCACGTACATCACGAACTTGGTGGTATCACATCCTCGGACTGCCGAGAATGGCTGGAAGACTGCGTAAGTCTTACGCTTATCTTGTATCTTTGTCGTGCGGACTTAAATATAGGTCGTGCGGAAAGTCGTCTACAAAGTCGTCCAAGTAGGCGACTTTCGAACGACTTATCTTTAAGTCGTCTGTTAAATATAAGTCGATGCGGAAGGTCTTCCAGCTGGGCGACTTACAAATAAGTCGTCCGGAAGGTCTTCCAGCTGGGCGACTTACAAATAAGTCGCCCGAAGGTCTTCCAGCTGGACGACTTACAAATAAGTCGTCGGAAGGTCTTCCAGCTGGGCGACTTACAAATAAGTCGTCGGAAGGTCTTCCAGCTGGGCGACTTACAAATAAGTCGTCGGAAGGTCTTCCAGCTGGGCGACTTACAAATAAGTCGTCGGAAGGTCTTCCAGCTGGGCGACTTACAAATAAGTCGTGCGGAAAGTCGTCTACAAAGTCGTCAAGTAGGCGACTTTCGGGCGACTTATATTTAAGTCGCCCGTATCTTCTAACTTGTATTATTTTATATGCAGCATATAGATGCTTGGATTAATGTGCTGAGGCAGAGGTATCAGGAGAACCCACAAGCTTTCAGGAGCGAGCGAATGTGCTTCCTGGATCACAACTTTTCCCAGTCTTGGAGAGACCAGTATGAGTTCTTCAAATTATCCGTACCCGATCACAAAGGTTTAGGAAGAGCTCACACGGTGGGCGTGGAATTTTATGACGGATCAATACCTTCATTTTGCCAATCAAAGAAGGTGTGGGGAGGACATTGATGATATCTATCGCCAGTGAACTTGAAGAACGCTCATTGGGTTGCTATTTGGATATCGATCCCTAAGAGGCACATAGTCGTCTGGGACAGCATACCTTCAGCTACGGCAGCAGAAGCATGGGATGAGATAATGCAGCCTTTTCTCGAGATGGTCCCTTATCTGCTTGTTGAGTCGCTGCCACCGGCGAAATCTGGTCAAATACGGGTTGGAGCCATACATATGAGAGACAAGATGTACCCACGCCAACAATGGTGATTGTGGCGTTAATGCGCTCTAAAGTACATTGAATGTCATGCTCTTGGAGTCCCATTTAACTCTAAAGACTTTGCTAGAATAGCGAAGAATATGAGGGATAAAATGGCGGTGGATATATGGGCGAACTTCTTGATCAGCATTTGAAAGAAAATGTGGATGGTGATAAGTTCGTGGGCATGTATGATTAGATTCGTGGGCATGTATGTTATTGTAGTGTTTATCAGATTAGTGTAAAAGATATTACATTTAAACTTTTAAAGCTTTTATGATTTTGACTAAGCTTTTAAAGCATGGGGCGACTTACAAATAAGTCGATGCGGAAGGTCTTCCAGCTGGGCGACTTACAAATAAGTCGTCGGAAGGTCTTCCACTGGACGACTTACAAATAAGTCGATGCGGAAGGTCTTCCACTGGACGACTTACAAATAAGTCGTCCGGAAGGTCTTCCACTTGCACTTCTGAGCGACTTATTTGTAAGTCGTCTACTTGACTAATTTGTGAGCGACTTTATTTTCTAATATTTGTAGGCGACTTTAAATTCTTTTTAATATATTAATTTCGATTAGTAATTTGAAAAGTTTATTAGGAATGTGAAAAGACATGACTCTTCGATCACATCCTCTTCTATATAAACTGTATAGTTAACAGATTTCATCTCTTACTATCATCTCTCTTCTTCTCCAATTTAGTCTCTCCCAATATTAGCTAAGTAAGTAGATCTATCCTTTTTCTTTGTATCCGTTTTATATAAATTTTGTTTAGATCTATCCGTTTCTAATAATTTCGATCTATTAACATCCAAATCAAAATCTCAGTATGGCATTCAACAAAGACCTTAAACTCAAGGCTCCCATGGTTGAAGATCATGGTTCTTCTCTAGAAGAGGCATTCAACAAGGGAGTTGAGGCGACCATCGAGCATTACCGAGCCAAGCTCTTTATGTACAAGCAACTAAATGATGCCATCGCCAAGAAACATGTTGAAGAGCTTGAAGTGTCGGCATACAAGGTAAGCTGGAACTCATGAATGAACTTTTCAAGAATAACCCATTTAGCAAAGAAAAAGCAGCTAGATTTCGAACTTGTCTTGTGAGAGGCCAAGGTGGCTGATGTTCAGATTCCTTACATCGATTGGTACAAGTTGAATGAGCCACAGATGTTTGATTAACGTCTTTGCTTTCTTAATCTCTTCAAGTTTAATGTTTTTTATATTATGGTTATGTCTTTTGAAACATATTTTCTGATTTTTCAAACCGGTTTTCCTTTGATCTTGGTTTTATATTATGTGATTCTTATTGTCACGACTTATAATTGTCTTTCATGTTTTGGTGAGATGAATATGAATTATAAGTCGTCGGAACAATTATAAATTAGTCGAGAACAATTATAAATTAGTCGGAACAATTATAAATTAGTCGGAACAATTATAAATTAGTCAGAACAATTATAAGTCGTCGAGAACAATTATAAATTAGTCGAACAATTATAAGTCGTCGAGAACAATTATAAGTCGTCGAGAACAATTATAAGTCGTCGAACAATTATAAGTCGTCGAACAATTATAAATTAGTCGAACAATTATAAATTAGTCGAGAACAATTATAAATTAGTCGAGAACAATTATAAGTCGTCGGAACAATTATAAATTAGTCGAACAATGGCGTAACAAAGATCTACATTTTGGAATATGTTATCTCTCAGTAGAAGGTAGTCTAAAATAAAATACAACGGGCGACTTAGTAGAAGGTAGTCTAAAATAAAATACACTGGACGACTTAGTAGAAGGTCGTCTAAATATAAAATACGCTGGTAGACAAAACACCGGACGACTTATATATAAGTCGCCCGACGGGTAATCAAGACCGACGACTTAAATTTAGGTCGCCCGACAACTAATCAACTGGTTGTGTACATTGTGGCCATTATGGCCAGTTTCCTTGCGGTTTGAGCATCTCCTTGCCTGTGTTTCTTCACGGGTTTGTGTCCTCTCATCTAGATAGCTCCAACCAAGATTGCCATCTTGATTTCTTCTGTCTCCCGGACCAGCTTTACGTCGGAGGAAAGCATTCTCGTTCCTCAATATGTTGTGACACGATGGGATATATATTCTCTGGTATCCTTCATACAAATAATTCTTTGAGTACCTTGGACATACAAGTGTGGAGATATGCAAGCGAATATGTGTTCCAGCAGCTATAGCATGAGAGCAAGGTATTTTCTCCACTCCATAGACACCACAATCACACTTTGCATGTTCCAAATCAACCACACAGTCCATTTTGCCACCTTTGACAAAGAATGCGCCATCCATCAATTGGTTGGACCGTCATCATTATCCGCTATCTCTGTTGAACAGCAAGCAAGTATTCAACACCCGGCTATGTTGAGTTGTGAGACTCAATGCATCTTGTCTCCTTTTCAATACCATTTTCCTAACTTCGCCTTATGAACTTCAGCAGGAACGAATCGAAATCCTCTTGCTTTCGCTTCAGTCGCGGAATTAATAGATTCAGCGATGTTGCTTGTTTTATGTTGTACATGTTCCCCTTACAATAAACCCTTGACCATAGGCTGGCGTCGGCATTCTCCAAATCGTTGCAAGTTCGGGTTTGCACTCGTATCTCAGCCATGTACGGTCAAAATCGTAAACCGTGTGAGCATAAGCAGCCCTTTCACCAAGTACATGAGATGTTTCCTTTAAAATTTTTGACAATGTTATCTTGAAGGTGATAATAACATATTCCTCGAGTTGCCCAAGGAAACACCTTATCACCGCGCACTTTTAATGGCGGCGTGCGGTCGGAGACTATCACCGAGGCTTGTCATGAGATATACAACTAGCCAATTTTGTGAAAACCATTCCCAAGAAGGTTCATCTTCAGCATCCACGATCCCAAAGCCAATGGGAATATCTGAAAATTGCCATCTTGTGCGGCTGCAACTAACATAACACCTCCATACTTTCCACTTAGGTGAGTTCCATCCACCACAATGACCCTTCTCGATACTTAAAACCTTTTATAGAAGCTCCAAAAGAGAGAAATAGATACTTAAATCTTTTCATAGAATCAAGTTCTTTAGCGTGATAGAATCAGGATTTGCAATGGAGATTTGCTTTCGAGATATGATGCGGGCGAATACCCTTCTTACGCTGATCCTCTCACCAATGTTTGTGCATATAACAGTGCTCTGTATGAAGTGGTGTAATCAAGCTCCATGCCAAACATGTTCCTCATTGCATCAGTGATATCTTTGCGGAGTTATCCCATCAATGATTCCAACACGATCAATGAAAAGACTACCAACATGCCGAGATGCAGTGTCTCCGCTGGCGGTCGGTCTCCCACGAGCATAAATGTTTTCCACATACTTTGTTACCCAAAGCGTGTTTGTCCCATGTTTCACACTTTCGCTCGATCTTCCATCCACAACCGCTAACCCGACATGTTGCCACAAGGAGAGTTTTCGTTGATTTGTATATTCGAAGAAAACCTACCCCTCACTGCTGCCAACCGCAGCTCAGCAGTGCATCCTTGCTAACAAAACTCTGGTTGACATAGATCTGGTACCATCCGATTTTCCTCCTTGATAGCATTTGTCTTAGCATATGTCTTTTCCATTTCTTCAAAACAAATATTATCATCATCTTCCTCGTCCTCATCTTGAACCTTTCCATAAAGGCGTAATCCCCACCATTCTGATCCGTTTCACCAACAATAGAGTTATCAGCATCCTCCTCCCCATTTTCCTCCTCCCCATCTTGATTTTCATCCTCAACAAACTCATTATCACCAACATCTTCTTCCCATTCATCAGCTTCATCATTATCACCAACATCTTCTTCCCATTCACCAGCTTCATCATCACCAACATCTTCTTCCCATTCACCGCTTCATCATTATCCCTTTTCTCGAAACCGTTTCTACCTTGCTGCGACGATACACAAAGACATACTCTATCGTTTTGAGTATCTCGAGCAAGTTCGAACTTGTCATCACTTGTAACATGAATGGGAGGACTGCACGGAGCCATCATCATTTCTCTGGTAATGAGTAGCTAATCTCCACGATCCTTTGTTCTCATGTCCAGGTTATAATCTTCTTGAGCCATTGCAACAAGTTCAGCATGTGTTGAATCTTCATTCAATAAAACAATTTTGCTCCTTTGAGATCATCAACCACAAAATCCCAGCGGCAATCTCTCAACAACCATTCTCCATAAAGCGCATGTAGCGACAAATCATCTGCAAATATTCAAAATAAAACACATTAGTAAATATAGAGAAAATGAAGAAGTTCAATAAACATTGCCGCAGACGACTTCGAAATAAGTCGTCCAGAAGACTTAAAGGTAAGTCGTCTAAAGAGGTCACTTTTGCAATTTAAAATTAAACTGGACGACTTAGAATTTGTTTGTTAAAAAAAAAACTCCAGACGACTTATATATAAGTCGTCTACCAGCAGACTAGTTTTGCATTTGACCGACTCGTGTCAGATCTTTGACTATTTCTGGACGACTTATAATTCAGTCGTCTCTGGGAAAGTTAAAATTTCAATATTTTATTCAAACTAGACGACTTACGTGTAAGTCGTCTTAGGTTAGTTTTGTAATTGAAAAATAAAACTTGAAATTTAACTTTCTCCAGACGACTTAATTGAAAGTCGTCCAGCTAGACGACCTAATTTAAGGTCGTCCGGGATAAGCAAGGTTTGACCAGAAAATTGGGAAAAATTCTGGACGACTTTGCTTTCCCCGGACGACTTTAAATTAAGTCTTCTGTCAGGACGACTTTATATTATGTCGTCTGGTAAAAGTTAAACGATGAAGTTTTATTTTTCAATTACAAAACTAACCTATGACGACTTACACGCCTTACCTAAGTCGTCTAGTTTAATAAAATATTGAAATTTTAACTTTCGAGGCGACAATGAAAGTCGTCCAGCTAAACGACTTAATTTAAGGTCGTCCGATAAGCAAGGTTTGACCAGAAAATTGGGAAAAATTCTGGACGACTTTGCTTTCCCCGGACGACTTTAAATTAAGTCTTCTGTCAGGACGACTTTATATTATGTCGTCTGGTAAAAGTTAAACGATGAAGTTTTATTTTTCAATTACAAAACTAACCTATGACGACTTACACGTCTTACCTAAGTCGTCTAGTTTAATAAAATATTGAAATTTTAACTTTCCCAGAGACGACTCAATTATAAGTCGTCCAGAAATAGTCAAAGATCTGACACGATTCGGTCAAATGCAAAACTAGCCCGTTTCTCGTAGACGACTTATATATAAGTCGTCTGGAGTTTTTTTTTTTAACAAACAAAGCCGGACGACTTAGTTTAAGTCGTCCGTTTGACCAGAAGACTTATCAGTAAGTCTTCTACATACAGATGACTTACTAGTAAGTCTTCTACGTGAACAGATCTTGAAAAAAATTCAAATTCGTACCTTAAACTAGGTGAGATGACTTCGTTTGCACCGGGGTCTTCTCCAACCACCCGTAACCTCAAACGAAAGCAACCGTAAGTCAAAACGAAAGAAATATGGCTCAGTCAACCATAAAATATTTTGAATCAAAAGCTTGAGTTTTTTGGATGAATATGGAGAGAAAGTGAAAGAAATGTTGTTTTTAGTTCATAGCAATTGAAATAGAGAGAGTGTAAAGAGATTTACGTGCATTAAAGGGCATTAAAAGCTCCAAACAGTTAGTACAAGGTTGTTGAACTATTTATGGTAGTGGCACTGTTGTAAATAATTGAAGAAGATGAGGTTGAGACAGTAAAGAAGCCATTTTCGAAAAAAAAAAAAAATAGTTAATGGCATTTTCGTAGATAAAATGCAGGTGTGGGGTGAAAATCTCAAAAAAAAAATGAGTCAAAAGAAAAGGTTAGTTTTCTGTTTGACTCCAAGTTTTGAGTTACTTTTGCAAAAATCCCTTTATTTAATAGTATACTACATAATTAACAATTTATTCCTAGCAGGAGTAGACCTTTGCGGCTGATATCTGATCTGAGGGAGATGAAATTTACGTGGGACGTGTATTCAAATCAAAGACGGACTGCAAGATCAAATTAGCCATTCATGCCATGAATAGGAAGTTCCATTTCAAGACCCCAAGGTCAAGTCCGGCAATGCTACTTGCACAATGCGTGGGGACTGCATGCCCATGGCGCGTGTATGCAGTACTTCTCGATGCCAGCGGTAACTTCCAAGTCCGCCAGGCCAACCTCATACACTCCTGCACAGTAGATGAGCGACGGAACTACCACAAAATCGCAACCACTCAAGTTATTGGAGAGATATTGCAATCTAGGTTTGTTGGCATTAAGGTTGGACCCACCGCTACTGCAATAAGAAAAATACTACTCGATGAGTTTCATGTGAATGTCTCATACTGAAAAGCGTGGAGGGCAAGGGAGCTTGCATTGGACCATGCAATGGGAACTATGGTTGGAAGCTACTCACTTAAGCCAGCATACCTGGCCTTACTTGAGTCGTCAAATGAAGGCACGAGATGCTTCTTGGAGAGTGAAGAAGCTGAAGGGGGAGAAAGAAGATTTAAGTATTGTTTTGTGGCATATGGTGCTTCTATCTCCGGCTATGCTGCTATGCGTAAAGTTGTTGTCGTTGATGGGACGTCACTGAGAGGAAAATGTGGTGGATGCTTACTCTCAGCTGTAGCACAGGACGGAAACTTCCAAGTATTCCCTCTTGCATTTGCGGTAGTGAATAGCGAGAACGACAATGCTTGGGAATGGTTTTTTCAGAAGCTACAAACCTTTGTCCTCGATGATCCTGAACTCGTGTTCATCTCAGATCGACATGCAAGCATTTCCACTGGACTGCGGAAGGTACCATAAATATGACATACTTAAGTTTACATATAAATTCTATACTATATGTGTGTATGACTATTCTATTAATACAGATATCTAGTTTTCAATGTTGTGTCTTAATGATGGGTTTTTTTCATATAGGTGTACACTCAAGCTTACCACGTAGCATGTGTAGTGCACCTGTGGAGAAATATCAAAGTTATCTTCAAACGAAAAAGGTTGGCTAATCTGATGTCTGCTGCTGCAAGGGCATTCACAATCAACGAGTTTAATAAGAAGTTTATTGAGATTCAAAAAATCAGCCCTGCATGTGCTGCGTACCTGGTCGACTTAGGTAATATGGGAGGATTTATAGAGTATTCTATATAAATTACTTCAGATAGTAAACTATATGCATTTACCGGACTATACTATATATACATGCAGGTTTTGAATACTGGACCAGAGCTCATTTCAAAGGACAGAGATACAACATCATGGAGTCCAACATAGGTGAATCATGGAATGGGGTCATAAAAGAAGCAAGAGAATATCCACTTATCACAATGTTTGAGTACATACGGTCCATGGTGATGGGTTGGCTAGCATGCGTGAAGCGAAAGCCAACCAGCGAAAGGAACACTGACACCAAATGTGCGTAAACTTGTGGAGGAGAACTATGAGTTGTCAACCAGTTTGGCCGTCAGAGATATTGGGGAACTAGAGTTTCAGGTGCAGGAAAGCTCCGGCGAGTGCTTCACGGTATTACTTGCCCCTGGAAGTTGCAGCTGTATGGAATACGATCTTATAGGGATACCATGTAGTCATGCTCTAGCCGCTTCAACCAGGATTGTATTCCCTTCTGATGCACTTGTGGCCCCGGCTTACTATGTTCCAACATGGAGAAAAGGATTTGCTGGCAAAATATATCCCGTACCTTCAGTTGGTGGGTTAGAAATAGGTGCAGGGACTTCCAATGACCTACTTCCACCGCAGGTTTGCCGCCCACCTGGCCGTCCTCGCAAAGTTCGCATTCTCTCACGCGGGGAGAGTAAGGTACAATCTAAACATTCTATTTAACATGTAATGTTTTACATATCTAGTCCACCATAATACAATGGTTTTTAGATAGAATGCATTTTAATTTTGCAGCGTATTTCCGGATAGTACTTAGGGTTTAATGTACTAATATATAATAGTATATGATTCTCTTTAGATGAAATAGGACAGCACAGTTTGTAATTTGTAGTATGGTTTGAAATTTAATATTTTCCCAATGCTTCTTACTTTTTTTTTGCAGAAAGCAGGAAATTCCTCCAGTAGGAAATGAAAACGTTATGGCCGTTCAGGCCATAACAGGGCATCCTGCCGGAACGATATATAAAAAGTATTAAATATGGAGAAGGCAGTTCGAAGCATCTTTTTGGGAACTGGGTGAGTACTCGGCAGCCGGCCTCGTTGAAGGACTCGGCATCTATGTTGTGTTTAGATGAACTTAAGCATTTTTTAACTAAATACCCGAATATATGATGAAAAGTCATATATCGTTGTATTTAGTATGTATATAGTATGCTAGTCATCCTCCTTCTATGCATCCTAATGTGCATGATGTACTGAACATCATGTTCCTTCTGTTTTTGTGTTAATATAATGATGCCTTTCTCCACTTAATATATACATAGTAAACCCAGATCGTAGGGTGAAAAGTAATTCGTACGACCATACTATATTTCTAGCCAAATAGAATTCTATTTGTTCCAACGACCCTTATGGGAAGACACTATACGACCATACTATATTAAAGACACTATATTAAAGACACTATACCCAAATTTGGGAATGTCAACCCATATCCGAATGGTTATACAAACGTAAGTTTTAACAAACAGTGAATTGTAATGGAAGAAATACAATCACTTATGAATGGCTTCAGAGATTGGATTGGTCATACATAAATTACATACTATATTAACCATGTTAAACAAATAGTATGCTATTTTAACCCGAAGATATTAAAGACACTATACCCAAACTTGGGAATGTCAACCCAAATCCGAATGATTATACAAACGTATGTTTTAACAAGCAGTGAATTGTAATGGAAGAAATACAATCACTTATGAATGGCTCAAGAATTGGGTTGGTCATAGAAAAATTACATACTATACTAATCATGCTAAACAAATAGTATGCTATTTTGACCCGGAGATATTAAAGACACTATACCCAAACTTGGAATGTCAACCCAAATCCGAATGGTTATACACTAGAAACGTAACTTCTAACCAAGCTTTAATTCTAATTGAAGGAATACAACCACTTATGAACGTCTTCACCAATTTGATGGGTCATAATAAATTCTTCCACTATTATGCATCCATCAGACATGGTATTCTATCTCACGATAAGCTCTTTAAGACGCTTTACCTAAAATTGGAATTGTGGACACAGTCCACTTGGTTTACGAAGGAAGGTAATTGTCTATATGGAATACATATAGTATAACAGATTCGACATATAGAATAGTCATAGACGCATCCTAAAGAAATAATAGAAATTGTAGTTTCAAAGTACAATGTCACACAACATACAAACCAAATTAAACAGAGTTTGAAAATACAACATACTTAACATGCCCCTAACAAATACGCAAAGCTGCAATGGCATAGTTCTCTGCAGCTTGCCGTACGTCGGCCTCAGTCCCTGAAATATCCGTCAGAGGCTTCCCAGCAGCAGCTACTTCAAGCAGTATAAGTGAAGCGACGGCAGAGTACCCTATAAGTATAATTTCAACATTAACCTTGCATATTTCTCCTACAAATGTTGTATAATATAATGGAAGGGAATAAATATATATCCATTACATGGGTGTTCAAGCAACATTGGGACTTCAATGCGAGAAATGGGGAATGGCATGAAGTTGGTTTCCCGAGACCCCGGGATTATGCAGTGCTTGTGGATAAGGTAAGGCAGCATAACA
This sequence comes from Brassica carinata, assembly GCA_016771965.1. Lineage (NCBI taxonomy): Eukaryota > Viridiplantae > Streptophyta > Magnoliopsida > Brassicales > Brassicaceae > Brassica > Brassica carinata. The sequence goes on from CM028692.1 coordinate 7,523,707, forward strand.
GAGAAGGGGGTGAGGACGCCGACAACATCAAATTCAGATGGACATGCCCGGTTGAAGTCAACAACATAGATGGCGGACATATGTAGATCTATGATGACACCGACCCAGTGGGAATTTTTTATAAGAACGGGCGTGTACACGAAATCAACTTCCTTATACCACGCAGGACGTTGGTGAAGGTGGGCCAGGACAGCCGGGGAGAAAGAAAACGTTGTCTTATCAATGGAGGCCACAAACCCGCTGTGATTGCGAACAAACTTGACATAGAAAGATGGTGGGAAAAATTCAAATCTCGGTCCAGGAAGTCTGTCTCTCCGCATACGGAGGGTATGGACTACACGATCAAACACCTAGAAGGAAAAAAACAGTCAATTAGTGGATATTACTTGTGTCATGGTTACCTCATGTAATTAACCGGATATTGAAACCATTGTTACCTCATGAGTATACACCCCGGTACATTGGAAGAGATCTTTTAAACCAGCAAATGTGGTAGACAATGGGCTGTTCCAGAAATAAATATACCGGTCAGTGGACTAGATGACATAGTATACTATTCGATATAGCATACTATAGAATGATGGTTAGTATATGAGATAGAATACTATATAGTAATATATGTTTCACTTGGATACTTACGTTGTCCAAGAAAGACGCTTCAAGAACGCCTCTCGGTCAGCAGCTGAAGGGGGGGGGGGGTGAAAGCATTAAACCCACCTATGAAGACGGGTAAATCAGTCCTTGGCGGAGTCGGAGTCGGTTGAGATGACTCAGCGGCCGCCTTTTTTGATCTCTTTGCCGCTGGTGCATTGGACTCAGCCGGTTTCGGAGGTTTTTTGTTTGCCCCCTTCTTCTGCGTCGGTGCAGGTGGAGTAAATTTCTTTGTTTTCCTTGTCGTCCGGGTGCTATGACGTCTCTCTACCTCTTTGCTCGCATCGACATCCTCCTATAATTAATTTTATAGTCAATGATGGTGGGAGAAGTAAGAAATGATGAGTAGAGTAGAAGTAAAAGTAATACTGAGGGACGGAGACGTTTCTTGCTTCCACCACCAACATCACTGACCTTCGGAACTCCACATTCGACTTCTCTTCAAAGCGAACTTGACGCTGCGTTTGACCCACAAATGGAACCTTGTCATACAAAAATTGTTGACATGGACAAATTTTTAGAACTACAAGTGTTGTTTCTGTAAAAAACAATGGGAAAGTAGGCAAGGATGTAGATGAAATACTTGTTCAACCTTTTCAACTGAATCGTTACTCTCAGTTGAAACTCGAGGTACCTTCTCGGGTAGACATGGCGATTCACTAACGGCCTGCGAGAATAGATATGTTTAAATGTTAACTATGTAGTCAAATTTGTAGACGAAGCAAAGCTTAAATAATGAAAATTCAAGGAAATCTTACTTATATATACTTAGAACATGAAATACAATACGTTTGGTAGTGTAAATAAGATACTATTCAAAGATAAACAGAATATTATATTGTAATTGACATAGTCACGTATACAATTAACACACCATAGTATACTATTCAAAGATAAACAGAATACTATATATGAATTAACATAGTCACTTATACATTTACCACACCATTCTATTTATGCAACCATATACACATTGAAGGTAGAGGACTTACTTTACTGATGTCTGAATCTGCGAGAATCTTCGTGACGACCTCAGAGACGTCAGGAAATATGGAAGATTCAGCGGTGGGATCCTAGAAAAGGGACATTAAAGATTAATGTGTATCACCAACTACGTGGACTAATTTAATATCCTAAGTTTGTCAACTTGCAAATTCTATTGTACATTTTTCATCAGTAAATGAAAACAAACCTCATGCTCTTTTCCAGACAGAGATTCATGAGGGATCGGTTCTGTAGGGGAAGCAATTTTTTCGTCACCCCGTGGTTGAGACTGGACAGGAGGAGGATGGACTTCATTCACCTTTGTGGGATGTGCTTCCGCCTCGGTAGATTGAACCTCCCCGGTTGCATACTGGACATTGGTTGTCTCCTTTTGAACCTTCATAATTATCCATAGCGAAATATAATAACGTGAATGATATATGGAGGATAAGTCTCATTTAAGTACATGTAAATGAAAGTGTATAAGGGGATGTGTAGGTGTAATTAGCTTACACTGGAGGGGGGTTGGGGAACATTTGAATCGTTCCACGAATCAGTGGTCACTCCTCTAGTCTGTACGGCAGGTGGGACCGTGTCCGAGGGGTGGGGAATGCTATCTTCAGAAGGAGCAGATACATCCGGAGGAGAACTGGATTCTCCACCACCCGGAGCAGGATACATTCGCTGTGATGTAGAATAGTATAAATTGATATGGAATAGTCCAAAGGTAAAATAGCATAGAAGGTCACATGCTGAGGGGAAGAATTAAAAGTATTTCTAAGGAAAACGGAATAGCTTACCTTAGTGTGTTGTGGGGGAACGAATGGCGGAGGAAGATCATGAGGACCACTTCTGTAAGGAGACGTCTGTCGATATAGACTTGTTCCACCTACTGGTGGGTCATCCTCAAAGTAACCACCACCCTTAATCAATGTCCTAATTTTTTCAAACTCAGTTGACACCTTTGCATCCAAACCACGAACGGACTTTGTTACAGTTCTAAGTTCGGTGCGGAGTACTCCAACTTCGGTGTCGAAATGGCCCTTCAGACTGAGCATTTAACCTTCGAACATTGGGATCACCTTTTCTTCGTATGCATCCGCGGCACGCCTCAGCAACGTTGGGACATCCAGACCAATGTTCTCCTCATGTAAGGGATCAGCTGAATGAGGGATTTTGGATGTCCCCCCATCTCTGGACTTGACATTTATGTTAGCACCTACACCTGTATCCTTTTTCTTATCACCTCCCGAGGAAACATTATCAGCACCTGATTGGGGAGATGCTGGAGGAGCCTTCTTCAGCTTCACATCTTCAGCTCTGACTCCACCTACGAATAGGTTGTGTTCAAAGGGGTAGTCTTCCAGTATCATAGAGACAAGGTTGTTAACAGAAGCATCATCTCTGTCTCCCAAACCCTGACTCAGAAGTTCACCCTCTGGATCATCACATACATAGTACCTAACATCTGCCTGCGAATACATGGAATAGTACATGTCAATTTATGAGAACTATATAGTATAGTACATGTCAACCACATTGTATAGAATAGTACAGTATTGACAAATAAAATATAAACATAGGAGATATAGAATATTTACCAGGCCTAGTTCATCTACTTTCTTAGCGTTATTGTGATTGACGTTGAGCTTTTGGTCTACCACATGACGGATGATCTCCGACGTTGAAAGCGTAGCATCTGCTAGGGGATCACCACCACCCGCTTTAACAATTATCGATGGACACGCAGTGATGGCTACCAAAATCATTGCATGTGAAAAGCCTTGTACAGCGAATGTTTCCTGAATATAATTTTCAGGAGTTTTTGCTTTCGCACTTCTAACAGTGAGAATGGAGGACTCCCTACCCCATGGGTACTTTAGGAACTCCTCAATATCACCCAATCGGTTCACCACCTCTGGTCTTATATTAGTTACCCCGCACGTTGGACACACAATACCTTCAACCAAGACCAAGAGGGCTAGGCGCAATCGGGTCAACGGATCCTTGTACCGTTTACCCTTCAGAAGTCGATCCATAATCCAGACAACTGTGGGCTTTTCCTCCCCTTTGAACAACTCTTCCCAAATGCCCGCGGAGCTAGAAGCTTTGCCTTTGCCAGTACCTTTCACTCTCCCCATACCTCTTTCATTAGACTCACCTTGGAGACCACCACTTTGGCCACAGTTCAAACCAGTCACAAATGCAAAGTCTTGTATCGCGTAACGGATTGGTTTACCCACGAGGACCCACCATATCTCGAACTCTTTCTCTGTCACCAACTGACGTGATAGAAGGTAATGGAAAAACATTACTGAGAACGTGTGTCCTCCCATCTGCAGAATCCGTCCAAATTGGGAATTCATCAACAGCTCCAGCTGATCATTATCTAGCGCACCCTTCAATGTATCAATCCATCTCAAGTGAAAGTAGCTGTTTACACGCTTACGTCCGGATGGCTCATACCCAGACTCGAACAATCGACTTGGAAGGCCTAAGTCATCCATGATGTACCTGCTAAAATTATAACAACACATGAGATAGTAAACATGGATGTGGATCTGTATGATGCGGATGACTACTTGAAGATAGTTTACTACACAAATATAGGATACTATCCGAATATAGTTTTTCATTGCACCAATAATACAAGAGAGTGGAATGCCAGGCCATACAAAACTATATGGCAGACCCATACAATGAGGTAAAGTGCAATGGAATATTTAATGATGGAATAAAATAGAGGAAACAGACATCATTTGTGATACAACTAACATATGACGAGTAGTATAGCCAAATCAGCAACATCAAAGATTACAACTATATACATTTATATGGTATCGTAAGATGACTAAATAGTATAGTACCTTTATAACATATATTATCCTCTATTTGAATCTATTATAGTACACTATACATTCCATTATCCTCCAAACTAGAGTGGCTGGCAGATAGTATAAATCTATAACAATATAAATCTGCAAATCTGTCAATCTGTACGGTATATCACAGATATGAACTAAGTAGTCTATACAATCCAGGCTACTATAGTGAACTATTCACATATATGCTACTATAGATTACTATTCAAATATAGGCTACTATAGCTTACTACGCCACTTAGACTACTTGAATATAGTATGTACTCGTTAGATGAAATAGCATAGAAAAGTATAGTCGGTAAATAGTATAGTCTATTTCTCATGTAAAATATAAATTAGCCGTTTGAGAACATATGATTGTACACCCTAGTAAATGTTTTATACGACAGTGCATTTGGATGGTATTCCCCTTGACAGATATATCTATTAAGTACATTGCAACAGCTATTTATCTATGTTATTTACACTAAAACCATCAAAGAATCGATCATATCACAATCAGTTTGGGAAAATTAAAGGAATAAGCAGAGATATCGGTATAAGGACTGATTTATACGACTCACCCTACACAATCTAGAAGACCACTACATTCATTGAAACTACGAAGGCAACGACATTCACTGAAAATACTGTTCCCGAATTGCACACCACGATGAACCAGAAAAGAGACAGAGGGAGGGAGAGTGGGACTTACTCGATATCGAAGTCACCGTGGAGTTTGAAAATGAAACCGATAACGAAGATGAAGAAGACGACGAAGTCGGTTTCTCCGGTATTCTTTTCGGATGGTGGGAGGAGAGGCAGTGAATTTTGAAAACGGTTACCGGAATCAAGAACTCGGACGAAGAAGAAAGGGGAAGAAGAAGACACTGTTGAGTTACCAATTAAATGAGAAAGGTAAAGTAAAAAAGGTGATGGGTGAAAACGGAAAGGCCACGAAGGCAAGTGCAACAGTTACTCATATTTTAAAAATATTTAAAAATGGAAGCGGTTTCCCGGTGGTTATTGGAGGGCAAAACGGCTATTATTTATAATGTTGGTTCGATATATGGTTTTCGTAGGGCTTTTGGGTATAGGGTGAATTATCTTTTTTTTGGTTGATGTACAATGCAATTTCCCTACTAAAATTCTAATTATGAGTTTCATTTATTAAATTTCCCAGATTTTTCTTAATAGAAAATGCATTAAAAATCCTAGGAATTAATATCTTACACAAATGTTTGAACCTCGTTATTACTAATATCTTGTTCACTCAACTTCGTTATATCCTCCATGGTGGATTCTCTTGCGGTCGCTGACGGTAAGACAACGTGATAGTTATCTCCGACGAGGCATCGGCGCGTGAGAAGAAAATTAGCTCCGTGAACCCACCGGTCGCATTTCCTACAGAGAAAAGCTGAGTCTGCCTCGCAAAACACGGAGGCGTCGCCGCCGCCACAAAGCTCATACCTAACCGGAACATTTGGTCTTGTGCAGAGACTCCAGCAACCTCTGTGGACACTTCTGTTCTCTTCTTCATTCACGCCTTTACACATTTTCTTATTCTTTCTCTCTCTTGTAGTGGTGGTTTGAGAAGAAGTTTTGTAAGTTGGAAAGACGTTAACCCTTTATATAGGAATATTATTGTTTGCTAAACTCTAGAGTTCATGGTTTACCCAAGGGTTTAGGGTTTAGTGATTAGAATTTAGGGTTTAGTGTTATTAAGATTTAGGATTTAATGTTTATGGGTTTAATGTTTAAAACTTAAAATATAAACATTAAACATTAAATCTTAATAACACTAAACATTAAATCCTAATCGCTAAACCCTAAACCCTTGGGTAAACTATGAATCCTTGGATCAATCGTAACTCTAGGGTTCATGGTTTATTCAAGGGTTTAGGGTTTAGTGATTAGGATTTAGGGTTTAGTGTTATTAAGATTTAGGATTTAATGTTTATGTTTTGGGGTTTAGGATTTATAATTTAGGGTTTAGGGCGTAGTATTATATTGACGATGTTAACAATATTAATTAATTTGTTTGCAACTATTACTATTTTTAAGTTTTTTTTATCTTTTTATTTTAAAATATAATATAATTTAAATTATCTTTATTATTTTATTTCATTTTTTAAAAGATATCAAATATCAAATAGTCAAATACTATTGGTTGGTGAATCTAAAGGTTCACTCTAGGGGGTGAACCCAAGAATTACTCAAGGTTTTTTCGGGTCTATTTATTAGTCATTTATATACAATACTTACATATCAAAATATTCAAGTTTTATTTAGTCTTCTTCTTTGTAATATGCACGGCTACTTTGCTTAAAGTAATTTTTATGTTCTTTTAAGTAAAGTAAACAAAACCAACTTCTATTTTAATTTCTTATAGAATATTATTTAGCAATTAAATATTCAGAATACTTTTAAATAGTTTATAAGTACTCACAAACATTCTAACTGCTGCAGCAGCGTTTGACTTTGTGTGTTTTGCTTGGATCCCTCCTGAAAGGATTGTAATAGGTAATAGCTGATAGGTTGGTAAAGGAGGTTTTGTTTGTGCCTGCAACTCTGGTAGCTGATGAAGCTGTTAATGCTTCCAACTAACCCCTTCACCTATTACAATGAATGTTTGAGTTCAAAAAGAAATAGAGCAGAACAAGTAATTTAGTAACTCATTTTTATCGAGTATTAACAAATATTTAATTTTAATAAGTCGATGACAAATTAAAATTTTTTATTACTCGTGAAAAACAATCAAGTATCAAATAACTTAAAATAACGATTATTCACCTTGTGTCTGGTCCTGAAACAAATCATGCATTTGGTTATCTTGAATTAATTAAATTATTACTGAATAGGTGAAATACTAATTAACGTATATAAAAATCACAAATATTGTAGGAACATATTTAGTCTTATTTAGATTCTTCCACAACGTTAGGTTTAGTTCTTTTTTTTTTTTGAGAAAAACGTTAATTTTTTTTTCTTTTTGGGTCAAAAAACTTTAGGTTTAGTTTTGAAGATTACTTGGACTAAATCAAACCCTTGAGATTATATAACATTTATTTGGGTAGATATTTTCCATGCTTGTTCAACCAGAGCAAATCAAACTATAGAGAAACCGGTTAACTTATATTTGTTTAACATTTCTCCGAACTCAGATAATTCAGATAGACCAAAAGTCACGTGCAAAAACCATAACCACATGCAATTTTAAAAAGGAGCAAGAACCAACGAAAGCCTTTTTCAAAAAGAAGAAGAAGAGCAAGAACGAATCTGTTATGTACACGCCATAATAATTCAGCACGCTAGACGAATAATGATACTTTATATATATATCTTGTTATATACATTTTGGTTTCTCAAAGTTACTAATTAACATGAACACGACATGTGTCAGTAAAATTTTAAGATTATGACATGTGTTAATCTATTTTATAATTAAAAATATATATACTAAGATAATAACAAAAACGAATTATGTAAAAAAGTAATTATAACTATTATCTAATAATAGTTTTCCATTTTAAAATCTTAAACAAAAGATAATTACAAAAGATTATTCGATAGTAATTTTTCTTTTAATATTGTAAAATATGTTAAAATATATAATGATTTAAATTATAAATACTAAGATAATAAAAAAAAATTTGAAATAAACTAATTTTAAAATTGATTTAATAGTAAAAAAATAAAATTTTAAAATTATTTAATAATAATTAATTAGAAAATTTTCTTTAAAATTCTAAACAAAAATATTTGAAAATAATAAGATTGTGATATGTGTTAAATTATCTCTTAATTAAAAAATAAATACACTAAGATATTAAAAACGATTTTTGTTAAAAATTAATTATATAGTAATTTTCCATTTTTAAAATCTTAAACAATTATAATTGCCAAAGATTATTTGATAGTAATTTTCTTTTTAATATTATGACATGTGTTACAATATCTCATGATTGAAAATATATATACTAAGAAAATAGAAAAACGAATTTCGAAAAAATAATTTTCAAAACTACTTAATAGTAAAAATTATTTGATAGTAATTTTTCTAGAAAATTTCCCTTTTAAAAATCCTAAAGAAAACAAGATTTGTAAAATAACTTATTTAATACTGATTTTCCTTTTCTAAAATCCAAAAAACATAAATGTAAAAGATTCTTTGATATTAATTTTCCTTTTAAAATTTTAACATGTGTTCAAATATCTCATGATTAATAAAATATATAACAAGATAATAAAATAAATTTTTTAAAAAGTAATTTTTAAGATGATTTAATAATATTTTTCTCTACTGTTTTATTTTTAAAATTTAAACAAAAATTCGTCAAATAATTTACTAATACTAATATCATTTTCTTAATTTCGAAAGAAAATTTAACTATTAAAAATTGATAATAATTATTATTGTCCTTTTCTAAAATCTTAAACATAAGAAAATTGTAAGAGAGTGTTTAACAGTAATTTTTCTTTCTTCAAATCCTAATCAAAAATTATTTGTAGAATAATTTTTATGAATAACTAATTTTTCTATTTAAATAGTTAATTTTCTTTTTCAATATCATAAACCAAAATGAACTATAATTATTCACATCCATACATGTGATTAATCTATTTTATAATTAAAAATATATATACTAAGATAATAACAAAACGAATTATGTAAAAAGTAATTATAACTATTATCTAATAATAGTTTTCCATTTTAAAATCTTAAACAAAAGATAATTACAAAAGATTATTCGATAGTAATTTTTCTTTTTAATATTGTAAAATATGTTAAAATATATAATGATTTAAATTATAAATACTAAGATAATAAAAAAATTTGAAATAAACTAATTTTAAAATTGATTTAATAGTAAAAAAATAAAATTTTAAAATTATTTAATAATAATTAATTAGAAAATTTTCTTTAAAATTCTAAACAAAAATATTTGAAAATAATAAGATTGTGATATGTGTTAAATTATCTCTTAATTAAAAATAAATACACTAAGATATTAAAACGATTTTTGTTAAAAATTAATTATATAGTAATTTTCCATTTTTAAAATCTTAAACAATTATAATTGCCAAAGATTATTTGATAGTAATTTTCTTTTTAATATTATGACATGTGTTACAATATCTCATGATTGAAAATATATATACTAAGAAAATAGAAAAACGAATTTCGAAAAAATAATTTTCAAAACTACTTAATAGTAAAAATTATTTGATAGTAATTTTTCTAGAAAATTTCCCTTTTAAAAATCCTAAAGAAAACAAGATTTGTAAAATAACTTATTTAATACTGATTTTCCTTTTCTAAAATCCAAAAAACATAAATGTAAAAGATTCTTTGATATTAATTTTCCTTTTAAAATTTTAACATGTGTTCAAATATCTCATGATTAATAAAATATATAACAAGATAATAAAATAAATTTTTTAAAAAGTAATTTTTAAGATGATTTAATAATATTTTTCTCTACTGTTTTATTTTTAAAATTTAAACAAAAATTCGTCAAATAATTTACTAATACTAATATCATTTTCTTAATTTCGAAAGAAAATTTAACTATTAAAAATTGATAATAATTATTATTGTCCTTTTCTAAAATCTTAAACATAAGAAAATTGTAAGAGAGTGTTTAACAGTAATTTTTCTTTCTTCAAATCCTAATCAAAAATTATTTGTAGAATAATTTTTATGAATAACTAATTTTTCTATTTAAATAGTTAATTTTCTTTTTCAATATCATAAACCAAAATGAACTATAATTATTCACATCCATACATGTGATTAAGCTCTTTTATTTTTAAAAATCATAAACCAAAAGGAATTATAATTATTCACATCCATATATGTGATTAAGCTCTTTTCTTTTTAAAAATCATAAACCAATTAAGGAACTATAATTATTCACTATGATTAAGCTCTTTCATATTTTGTCAGTTCTTATACTTTGACACCAAACATAATAAGAGATACAAGAAAAATATTATTTGAGTTTTTATGCATGTTCTTTCACATCTACGAGTGTTATACTTTTTCGGGTGTCACATGTTGAGGAAATAGCTAGATATCTTGATTTCCACATTAAACTAATGTTGATTAAATTTTTTTTTATGCTGTCGTACGTTAGTTATTGCTACACTTATACTTAGACGTTTGTACATATGCGACTTAATGTGACTATTATGCTTATATGTGATTATATTTATTTCTGTTTGTTTTTATTAACATATAAAATTGGTTATGCTATTGTAGATCATGCTACTAAGGAATTTAAATCAAAGAGTACAACTTTTCAATGGAATGTTGTAGGTCATACTATTAAGGAATTTAAATCAAAGAAAAAGACTTTGCAATAGAACAATGTTACTAATAACTCGCATAGGCAACATAATTATTGAAGCATAAATCCTAAATTGGAAGTTATGTGGAAAAACAGATTTTTATTCCTATAATAAATCTCATACCAACAAATGCAAGAGGACCTTTTAAACTAAAAAGACTTCAATTTCCTATACGTGTTTGCTATGCAATTACTATCAACAAGAGTTATGGTCAAAGCTTAAAAGGTTGGTCTATATTTTCCAAGTCCAGTCTTACAATTATACGTTGCACTATCAAGAGTCACTACAACTGGAGAGCTTCAGCTTATTAAAACATAACGACAATAGTGTTTTACAATATAATATATATCAAAAAGTTTTCAATGATATATGATATATAGAAAAAGGTTAAAATTACACCATGGATGTTAAAGTAAACAAATTTGATATTTTATCTAGCAATATATTCGATATTCAGCTGACTATAAATAATACATATTGATTGGTGTTGTGTAATATTAATATTTTAAATTATGTTGTTTTTAATTTGTTTTACACAATACTATAGAGGATTCGCAGTTCCATATATTTCAATTAACTACAACTAATATTATTTTGAAAAAATAATTAATAGTGAAATATTTATTAAAAAATAAAAATATTAATATACTATTTAAACACCATGATTATTGAAATAGAAATAGAAATACCAATCAAAACTTATATAAGAAAACATATTATTGTTACTACAATAATAAGTCACCAATATATACTGAAAATCCAAAAACTAATGTGAAAAAATATTTTTATTCTTTTTATGTGTTCGTGAAATTAAAATATCAAATAAAACCCGTGTAATGCACGGTCCATATCTAGTATATATATATACTCTTGGTACTCTATTTAGATAAACATATTGTAGAACATATTGTAGTTTATGTTATCAATTAAATAAAGTTGTATATATCGTTTTAGCTCTTTCTTTTTCATTTTCGTTAGACGCTCATGACCACACAGTGGCGGACCCAACCACATTTTTCATTTGAGTCATTTCAATTTCATCCATATATATATATATATATTTTTTTTTTTTCATCCATCCATATATTATAAGGGTCATATAAGCTGTATTTGCAACGTTTCCCTAAATTTGTTCAAGTAAAAAGAAAAATTATCAGAATTCAGAGGGGTTACATGACCCCGGCCCTACCGAAACGGGGGCTCTGCCACTGTGACAACATCTACTGATCTAAAGCAATATAAATTCAGCGTGATATGAACACGAATAAAGTAATACAACAGTGCATAACTCTCCCTAAATACATCTACAAAACTTAAGAGAACGGATTGGATATCGAGTTATCGACTGATCAATGACACGAACACTCATTACTCATTAGACGGATGGCATATGAGACGAAGAATATTATTATCTTTTAGTGTTCGATACGTTATGGAAGAAAAAGAGATGTTGTCTTCTCCTCCACAAGATGATTCAGCGTTGTAAGTCCACTTGTATGGATCATGTTAATTCAAATCCAAAGCTTTTTTTTTTTTTCTCATTTTGTCCGTAGATTTTTCTGTCTGTTGTTTATTGTTGCCTGCTGGTACGAAATCTTAGCCGTCCAATTTTCCCAAGAGTATGTGACCACTATTTTCTTGGAGTTTATTATTGTGATATTTTGTATTTATTTATTATTCTAATGTAGGTAGAGGACTTAGGCCAGGATTTCATGTAAACGTGAAACCACAAACCTGGCTAGAATATAAAATAAATTTGTTTTATCAAACTTGTTATATTATCAATGGAGATAATTGGTTCCAATACACTCAATTGGCTTCTATATTAGAGATCTACCATTCACTCACTTCTTTTTTTATTGTTCCCATATTATCCCGATACACTACATCCACTATATATTCCTTGTACTGCGTCAGACTAGTAGACTTAAACCTACTCTATGGCCTAGACTCAGTACTATATATGCGTCAGACTAGTGGACTGAAGCCATTTCATTAACTCAATTCAAACGATGAGATAAAGTAAATCCTACACACACTAAAATTCTATTTTCTCTCTAAATTAATGTATTAATTCTTGTCTTTTGTCAATCATAAAAATTGTTCCTTTTTCTTGTGAATGTTTTAAAATGAAATTGTTCAGGTCCAAGAAGATGGTCAAGTAATGGTTTTGATATCAAAGCAAAATAAAGGAGTTTCAAATTCATGACTATGCTTCAGCTGCTGGTAAATTTTGTTTTCTTTACTTGAGCGTGTTCTTTTCTCAGGAGAATATTCATTTATAGTGATTCTTGTAGTCTTGAGATACAATCCAATTTTGATAATTTGCTTTGGTAAATAGTTTGTCATCTTGTACATTGTGTGATACGTGGTTTGTTAGTTGATAAATTATTGATGCACCATTTTGGAGTTAATAAGTGGTTAGATAAATTCATTGTTTTCTCGTACATAATTTATTGCATGATACATGTTTTTTAGTTGATACACAGTTTGATACCAAAGATTGATAAATAATTGGTATGATGTTACAAAAGACTTGTCGTTAATTGATACATGATTACTGCAGCTAATAAATGTTTTGTTAAATAGTTTGCCAGCTTATACATTTTAGATTCTTGGTTTATTTTGCTGACAAATGGATTGATACTTGGTGTTAGTAAATATGTTTTTTTGTTAAATGATTTGTTATCTGTTACATGATTTATTATGCGGTATATGTTTTGTTAGGTAATACTTATTTTGATATCGATAATGAGTAAAGGAGAAGATTCACAAATTTGAAAAATAATGGCAAAGAAAGAGATAAAAAAATAGGAGGAAAGCGAAACAAAGAAAGAGAAAGAGAATATGAGGGTGTAAGAGAAAAGAGAGTGTATCATTGTGTACTATTTGAACATACCACATGTTTTGATATATTGTTCTATCAATATAATCTAAGAGAGCATATTCAAAACAATATATCAAATATCAAACCATCTATCAAACAATGTATCAGCTAACAAAACATGTATCAGCTAATAAATTAAAATTTCAAACGAAATGTATAACGAATTGTAGATTTCTAAAATGTATCAACTAACAAAACATGTATCAGCTAACAAATTATGTATCTACAACAAACAAGTTTATTTCATAAGTGCAGTTTCTAACAAATACGTTAACCATTAACAATCAATTTACCAGTAATATTAAAATTTAGAACGAATTGTAGATTTCTAAGATTTTGAGATCTTGCAATTAATTGTAATCTATGTTGTCAACCCTATCAACTACTAAATCATATTGTTAATTTGTTATTGTATTTAATAAAATATTTTATATTATATTTTTTAAAATGTTATTATTTGATAATAATATATTTAGCACTTAAAATACTACTGTTCGAAATTACGCTCGGCATTACGCGTGTGTTCATATAAATTTATCGAAAGGTAAGTTGGTGAAGTGGCTTTTGTTTCACGTATCTGCTAACAAAACATGGGTCAAAGCCTGATTGATGCATTTTTTTTTAAATAAGGGTAGCATCATAATTTGCATGTTGTCTTCTTCCTCCAGTTCTTTAGGGTTTCTGCAGTAAAACGTGTGACGGCTGCACCATTTATCTGCCATTTTTCTTTGTTTTTTTTTTGTCTAAACTCCATAGATCTTATACAAATATTTGAATTCCAGATCAAAACAATCAAAAGCGAAAAATTTGTATATAGATCTATTTTTTTTACCGAATCACATAAAAACGATATGGTGACCAACCGCCGAACGATTTTGAGGCTGTGTAATCATCAAACCGGGCACATTTTAGAACATGTTAAAAAAATAAGCAAACATGTGGACCAGAAGTAAAGTAGATGCATGTTTAGAACAGGGAACACAAAGCTAGATTATCTATCAGGATTCTGACTTCCCTGCAGTTCTCTACAACAAACTGAAAGTTGTGTCAGATGAAGAAGGGCCTTTTCGTCCAAGATCAAACACAATTATGTGCTTTAGACCTCAATTGTCACTCAAAGTGCAAGTCTCCAATTAGAGTCTCATTTGTGGGTAATCCACTAATTCACCCTTATTAAAGTCCAAAAACATAAAAGTACACGAAGAAATCCAATACAGTATGTATCCAACTCATTTCTATAAGAAAAAGATCTAACATATGTTGGAATAAGAAAAAAATAAATAACTCTGTCATTCATGCACGGCAATTCTCGACTCCTCATCAAAGTCTCTTCTTCATGTCGCCGACGAAAGAATCCAGCGGCCAAGCGGTTTCAACGGCAAGCTGTTCCAGCATCAAACTTCATCCTCTTCTCTTTAGCATGACACCGGTGATCCCGTCAACATCATATACTTTAGAAAGCTCCTTTCATTCTCCGAGATTCTTCCAACTGATGCTAAGATTGCTGGTAATAAGAACATGATAGAAATTGAACCAAATCATGAACAAATATGTAGCATCCCGATTTCTGGTATATATGGAAAAGTTTAAGATAATTGATTTGGCTATCTATTTCGTTAAAGTTAAATTGTCTTTTCGGTTAACCATCCGTTTAGAACTCCAGAGTTATGTGTGTTTGGGATGGAGTAGTGGAAGGATGGGTGACCTGTCGGAAAGTGATTTGCGATATCGTACGAGTGAGACGAAAACACAAGTAGAGGTTATTTGGTGATTGCATGGTCAGTAAACAAGACTTTCGAGCCTTAGAAAAATTAACGCACCGCCTGTCGGATAGGATGGAGCCCACGGGCTGAGTGAGTGGGAGTGAGAGTGGGTGGTCCACTAGCCGTGGGCGGTCAGGGCGTTACAAGTGGTATCAAGCCGAACCCAAACGAGTGTGGAGTCAATGAGGGCTCACACTAGCATGGATAACGATCCTGGGACGCAACAAAGACATTGCATTCTTTGAGAGGGGTGAATTGTAACATCCCGGTATGTTGTATATGTTGAAAGGCTTAAGAGAATTGATTTGGATACCTATATCACCAAAGTCGACTTACCTTTTCGGTCAACCATCCATTTAGAACTTTGGAGTTAAGCGTTCTTGGGCTGGAGTAGTGGAAGAATGGATGACCTGTGAGGAAGTGTTTCGTGATATCGTGCGAGTGAGGCCAAAGCATGTGAAAGATCATTTGGTGATTGTAGGGTTAGTAAAACAATTATTTTAAGCCATCGAAAAACAAATGCACCCCCGTCAGACGGGATGGGCCTCAAGTGCCGAGTGAATGGGCGTGAGTGACCCATTAACTGTGGATGGCCGAGGCCTTACAAATGGTATCAGAGCTGGTCACCATCTCGGTTTTGACCCGAGAGGCGTCTTGAGACCTGTCTTGGTGCGCAACAGGGGCATTGCGTTCTATGAATGGGGTGAATTGTAGCATCCTGATTTCTGGTATATGTGGAAAGGCTTAATAGAATTGATTTGGCTACCTATGTCATCAAACCTGACTTACCTTTTCGGTCAACTATCCGTTTAGAACTCCAGAGTTAAGCGTGCTTAGGCTGGAGTAGTTGAAAGATAGGTAACCTATCAGAAAGTAATTCGCGATATCGTGTGAGTAAGGCCAATGCACGGTTAAAGGTCATGTTGTGATTGTAGGGTCAATAAACAAGGCTTTCGAGCCTTAGAAAAATTAACGCACCGCCTGTTGGACGGGATAGAACCCACATGCTGAAAGAAGGAGCATGGGTGACCCATTAACCGTAGACAGTCAGAGCGTTACAAAATTCTTTACCGAGACACCTTTCAAAGAATAGCCCCAAATTTACTTAATTCATCACTGGATTATTCAAGTAAAATAACCAATCTCTTCTCCGTTCAACAAATCACTTAACTCCACAACCATAGCCTAAAACTAAAAAGTAAGATTTACAGTCAATTGAGAGAAAAACAAACATAAACCAAAGAAAAGAAAATCAGTCTTGAAATTATCAAGAGTTTATTAAAACCAGAAGAAATTGAAACCTGCGTGCTTAGGCTGGAGTAGTTGAAAGATAGGTAACCTATCGGAAAGTAATTCGCGATATCGTGTGAGTGAGGCCAATGCACGGTTAAAGGTCATGTTGTGATTGCAGGGTCAATAAACAAGGCTTTCGAGCCTTAGAAAAATTAACGCACCGCCTGTTGGACAGGATAGAACCCACATGCTGAAAGAAGGAGCATGGGTGACCCATTAACCGTAGACAGTCAAAGCGTTACAAAATTCTTTACCGAGACACCTTTCAAAGAATAGCCCCAAATTTACTTAATCCGTCACTGGATTATTCAAGTAAAATAACCAATCTCTTCTCCGTTCAGCAAATCACTTAACTCCACAACCATAGCCTAAAACTAAAAAGTAAGATTTACAGTCAATTGAGAGAAAAACAAACATAAACCAAAGAAAAAAAAACCAGTCTTGAAATTATCGAGATTTTATTAAAACCAGAAGAAATTGAAACCTAAAAAAACACAACAGAACCTGGATACAACCAGAAAAAGATCGGTTTATGAACAGAAGAACAAATCAACTAACGGAAGGAGAAGATCTGGACTCGCCGGAAAATAAATTCGACTAAAATTTGTAACAAAAAAAAAAGTATTCATTATCTCTCTATTTGTGAAAGATACGAAGATGTTTATAAGTGTAACTTTTGCTGAAGTTAAGGTTATCGCTGACCTAAAAAGCCTCTACCGAAAGAACTTGAGCTGGAATTAATGTGACAATGGGAAAGTTCTAGTCTTACTGGTGTCCTATCATTGGCTCACCCTCTCTGTCCTTTATGCATTTAGATATGCCATAAGAGGGAGTTATGCCCTTCGGCTCCACCCCCATCTCTTCTAAAATAGAAAGTCACTGAAAAGTCAAAATCTGCTTGAAACAAATGTAGAGAATGGAAAGAGAAAGAAATGGACTAAAGGAAAATCCTCAAAACCCACTGTAACCCCTGGTGTAAAAGTGGGTAGCGACCCGACACATCCTACTCTTAAGTCAACTGAAAACTAGCTTGTGTGTCTCATGATATGATAGTACATCCTCAACATTCTCCTTCTCCTTCTCCTTCATCCAACTCTGCGAAAACAAAATAGAAGAGGCAAAGGAAAAGTTCTTTGTCACGGGATAACCCTGGCGTACTTCTCCTGAAAGGGGGAAACTGTCGTCTTAATTAATTGTATACTAGACCTCCATACGTCCGTGGGTGTAATTTTCATTTTATAAATCTATAATTTGATATTATCACAAATGTTTTCAATATATGATTTATATTTTAGTGTTATATATTGTGTAACTATATAATCTTATTGGTTAGTTTCTTATTCGACATTATTAATAGGAAATTATTTATTTTATACATTTTATTTTTTATTCTGTATTTCAATAGATAATACTTGTTGTATACAATTTACTTATTCAACATTCTAAAAATATTTTAATTTACCAATTTAATATATATTTTTTTATATTTAATTCATATATTACTTCTATTTTAATATAATATAGACTATAATTATAATACTATAAAATAGCATATCATTTTTTTTTGTTTTATAAAAAAAATATTTAACATTAATTGACAATAATATGATATTACTAATTACAAAATTAATCAATGCATTCATTTTTAAGAAGTTATTTAAAACTTGTAGAAGATTTTGTTAGATTTTTTCTCAAAAGATTTTGTTATAACTAAATCTAAAATTTAAATTCAGTTAAAATTAATTTATTATTAATATCCTTAAGATTATTAAGATTTTTCGAAATATTATATATTTGATAGATTAATGTAAATAATCTAATAGATGTAGTTGCTGAAATGAATCTATTATGACTTTTTATATTAGATAAAATTGTATATCTCTTTTTGATAGAGAAGATGTCTAGTATGTAGTGCAAATAGCATCATGCAATATTCTAGATACATTATACTATTAAGTAGTTTATATTTTAGAATCATACATACATATAAATAAATATATAAATATGATTAATGGGTCTCCTTGCCACTGCGTTTCTTTGAGTTAATGCTTATATACTGAACTTAAATAATATACTTTCTACAGATTTATGGTCATATTTTCGGAATATAGAAATTTTATATTTATTCCGGTAATATGGGAATATCAAGGGTAAAAGACAATAAGGAAATAATTTTCTCATTACTGAGTGGTAAATGATTTCATTTATAGAAAAGAATTTATTAGCTAGCTAGATAATAGGAAGTATTTCGGACCCTAATTAATTGATTAGCTAGCGAAATTGATTTTAAATTACTGTTGCCGTTTTTAGTTAAAACTCATTAATAATAAAAAGACAAAACCTTCTTAAATATAGCTTCAGTTAATGCTTTAGTGGCATGCCATTATAAATATATTGATATTCTCCTTTTAATATATTAGATATGTCGAACATCTTTTTTGGAATATGCATGACTAAACGACAATTCGAAGCATAGTTCACTAAATAACTGGCTTTCTAGTCACTGGATAAATTTTAGGGTATTTATGGAAACATATATTATAGAGGTTAACAAGCAAGCAATTCTATTTTCTTTTGGCTCAGGTTGGTCTTGTTGGAAATATCCTAAAATCATTTGTACTTACTCTTAATAAAGTTGTAACATCGAGGTTCGACAATCATATAATATTATGTGGTTATAATGTTTTGTTAGAAATCGCTTATAATCTATGGATTGAAATCCGTTGTTAATATTATATGATCCTACATAGTCACATACCTAAGCAAATTGGATCAATGACATATATTGGATTTTAGGGATAATATATATGATATATATATATATATATATATATTTTAAGATATACATAAAGATGTATATACATGATAATGATAAGTAATTATTATTTGACCAAAGTGATTGTCACGTGCATGCATGGGCGTGGCCCTTTAATAAATTAGGTTAATCACTTGTTCATTATAAAAACATGTGCGGTTATGTTTTTGACGATCAACACATATCATGTAAACCCTAGAAGCAACAGAGACAAAACGTTTGTCAAAGCTTTGAGATTTGGTATCGACGGCACTAGCATCCCGTTCCGATCCAGTTTGTGTGCGTGTGGATATTAATAGAAGTATAATGATTGGAGTGCTAAGAACCTCGGTTTATTTCATTCATCTTTCCGCTGCGAATAACCAGGTATATTTAAAACCCTAAGATCTAGATTTATTTCAATATTGACATGAGATTTTAGGCAATTAGAATTCATAGGTTGATTTATAAATTGTTATAAACCAGTATGAATTTCAACAGTGGTATTAGAGCCAGGTTGTATACTACTGAAAATAAATTGAGAAAGCTTAGATGTGTTTATAGAGATAGACACGTTCGCCGTTAATTTATTTATGAACAAAAGAAAATCATAAGTGATCTTATATATACACGTTGTCATGTGATGATTATGCGTATTGTTCTCATGGTTTATGCATTCATATAATTTAAAGAGAGCACTCGTGTTATTGTAAAACTTGTTAGCTTGATTTTAAATAATTTAAGAAACGAATCATGAACTCATATGATTGTGTGATCGTCACTAGAGTTGGTTTTTGAAACTGATTGTTTGACAACATGCGCACGTAAAATTTAATATAAATTAATAATGAATTAAAATTTGTTCCTCGATTAATTTCAAGTATCTTTGATGTCTACCCAATCTTATTAACTATCAAAGCTCGTTTCGTTGTAAGATGAGCTTGCCAAAACAAAGTGTCTGCAATTACATGAGTGAGGTAGATGGTAACAGTTACCATGTGAAACAAGATTGGTTTACTTGACTATGCTATCAAAACGGTTTTAGGCTTAGAGACATAGGTTGGATAAGACATAAGATGTCGTCTGACAACCAAGAATTATATTGGATATAATTAGCAAAGTGTTGTTTACCTAAATAGCTATAAATTCGGTTGATGAGCCAAAGCTCACTCGAATTTTAGTGAAATATGGATCTTGGATTATTATATTCATTTGAGGAAAATTTTTTTGAACATAATATGAGTTTTCTTAATTGTTGAGATTTCTCTAAGTCCTGAACATCATATTAATATTTGCTATTCTTTTATTCCAGCATGTTAACTCCTCACAACCCATTTTCATTGCAATATACCGTTGAGAAGGACAAATTAATGGATCAAATTTCCTCCAATGGTATTGAAACCCGAGAATTGTTCTCAATCAAGAGTTTAAACCCTACTTGGAAGATCTAAAAAAGGAAAAGACCTTTGAAACATCGTCTAGGGGTATTTATGCTATAGAAGTAAATGTTACTACTTCTGGTTCTACTTCTTGGGTTTGGATACCGGCTGTGGTGCTCATATTTGTACGAATATGAATGGCCTAAGCAACAGTAGAATTTTGGAGAAAGGACAAGTGGACCTACACGTGGGAAATGGAACAAGAGTTGATGCATTAGCCGTGGGAACATTTCATTTGTCTTCTTCAGGCTTGGTTTTAGAACTTAAGAATTGCTACTATGTATCTGCTATAAGTAGGAATATTATTTCCATTCCTTGTTTGGATTTGGAAGGATTTCAATTTTTCGATCAAAAACAAGTGTTGTTCTTTTGATCGTAATGATATCTTTTATGGTAGCGGTCCATTAGATAATGGACTTTATATTCTAGACCAAAGCTTGCCTGTCTATAATATTAGTACCACAAGATTCAAGTCTAATGACACGAATCAGACTTTTCTTTGGCATTGTCGTTTGGGCCACATAAATAGTAAACACATTCAAAAGCTTCATAGTGATGGACTTTTGAGCTCATTTGATTATGAATCATATGAAAAATGTGAATCTTGTTTGTTGGGTAAAATGACTAAGGCTCCTTTTAATGGACACAGTGAAAGAGCCAAAGACTTATTGGAACTTATACATACTGATGTATGTGGACCAATGAGTATAAGTGCTAGAGGAAACTCTCAGTACTTCATTATATTTACTGATGACTTCAGTAGATATGGTTATGTTTATCTGATGAAACATAAGTTTGAATCTTTTGAAAAGTTCAAAGAGTTTCAGAAGGAAGTACAAAATCAGCTTGACAAGAAAATAAAAGCTCTTCTCGATCAGATCGAGGTGGAGAATATTTGAGTCAAGCGTTTAATGATCATCTGAGAGAATGTGGAATTGTTTCACAACTCACTCCTCCAGGAACACCACAATGGAAATGTGTGTCTGAAAGAAGGAATCAAACTTTATTAGATATGGTTCGGTCTATGATGAGTCATGCAGATCTTCCACCATCCTTTTGGGGTTATCCTCTAGAAATGTCTACGTTTACGCTAAACAGATGTCTACCAAAATCAGTTGAGAAGACACCATATGAGATGTGGACTGGAAAGGTTCCAAATTTATCTTTTCTGAAAATTTGGGGTTCTGATGCTTATGTCAAACGTATGTTTACAGATAAACTTGGACCAAAATCTTATAAATGCTCCTTCGTTGGTTATCCCAAAGAAACCAAAGGTTATTACTTTTACAACTCCACTGAGGACAAAGTGTTTGTTGCTTGTAGTGGCGTTTTTCTTGAGAGAGAACTTCTTTCTAAGAAGAATAGTGGGAGTAAAGTACAACTCGAAGAAGTTCGAGAAACACAGGAGATTATTTCATCCTCTCAGGAAGATGATCAATTAGATTTACGAAGAGTCGTAGAATCTACACCTGTGGAACCTGAGGTACGTAGGTCCGAAAGGACACGTTGCGAACCTGATAGATATGGGGTTTGGTGACGGATCATCATGATCTATTGATAATAGAAAGTGACGAACCTACGTCCTTTGAGGAAGCTATGATGGGCTCTGACTCCGATTAATGGCGATAAGCCACTGAATCCGAAATGGACTCCATGTCAGTAAACAAAGTGTGGACTTTGGTTGATTTACCTGATGGTGTTAAAACCATTGAGTGTAAATGGCTTTTTAAGAAGAAAACTGACATGGATGGTAATATACGGATATACAAAGCTAGATTGGTGGCTAAAGATTACAAACAAATTCATGGTGTTGACTATGATGAAACCTATTCACCAGTTGCAATGCTTAAGTCCATTTGAATTCTCGTAGCAACTGCTGCTTATTAGGACTATGATATTTGGAAGATGGATGTGAAAACGACTTTCCTTAATGGAATCTCGAAGTGGATGTGTATATGACACAAACCTGAAGGTTTCACAGTCCCTGGAATCTTTGTTTCAATGGGGGTAATAAAAGAGTTTGATTTCCTTAGTAATGAAGAAGAACCTTGCGTTTACAAGAAGACTAGTGAGAGCACAGTTGTCTTCGTAGTGTTGTATGTAGATGACATACTCCTCATCGGAAATGACGTTCCTATGCTTAACTCTGTCAAGACTTGGCTTGGAGGTTGTTTCTCAATGAAAGACATGGAAGAAGCTTCATACATTCTTGGACTAAGAATCTATAGAGATAGATTGAATAAGATTATTGGATTATGTCAAGACGCTTATATCGATAAGGTTTTGCATAGATTCAAGATGCACGATTCCAAGAAAGGCTTCTTGTCGATGTCTCATGGCATAACTCTCAGCAAGACTCAGTGTCCGTCGACACATGATGAGCGAGAGAGCATGAGTAGAATCCCATATGCTTCTGCTGTAGGATCTATCATGAATGCCATGCTATGTACTTGTCCATATGTTGCATGTGCTTTGCGCATGACGAGTCGATACCAATCTGATCCAGGTGAAAGTCACTGGACAGCAGTCAAGACTATCCTCAAGTATTTGAGAAATACTAAAGATAAGTTCTTGGTCCATGGAGGAAGTGATGAGCTTGTTGTGAGTGGTTACACTGATGCCGGCTTTCAGACAGACAAAGATGATTTCCGATCACAATCTGGCTTCATATTTTGTCTTAATGGAGGAGCAGTGAGTTGGAAGAGTTCCAAGCAAAGCACCGTAGCAGACTCAACAACTGAAGCTGAATACATCGCTGCTTCTGAAGCAGCAAAAGAAGCTGTTTGGATTCAGAAGTTCATTGCTGAACTGGGTGTGGTTCCTAGTATTTCTAATCTAGTGGATCTTTATAGTGACAACAATGGAGCCATCGCACAGGCGAAATAACCCAAATCCCACCAAAAATCCAAACTCATTCAAAGGAGATATTATCTCATTCGTGATATCATCGATAGAGGAGATGTGAAGATTATCAGAGTCTCAACGGATGCAAATGTTGCTGATCTATTGACTAAGCCTCTTCCATGGCCTAAGCATGAGAGTCATACTACTTATATAGGCATTAAGTTTCTTAAGATGTGATCTTGATTCTAGTGGGAGATTTTTATTTTATGATATGATGTTCAGGTTTACATACATTTTATGTTTTAAAATTAATGAAATTGTTTTAGATTTATTTTATTATTGGATAATTAAATAAAAGTCCCAAAATAATATTTATCATTCTTATAGGTCATCAAGTATGTGACTTGATCATGAAACCCTATAAGTGAAAGATGCTATAAGTTATTGAGGTCCCTAGTCAAGGTTGTTAACTTGGGACATTAGTAACCGAGAATGACTAGTATGTGAGGTGATTGATGACTAAGTTTCATGGAGTCATTCAATATGTGGTATTGAAGTCAATCACATAGATATGTGTTAGGGAACATAGTATCGTACTGACCCGCTATGAGAGCTCTAGAAGATTGTTATATGAGTGTCATAAGAGTTTCTCATTATGAGTAAAGAGTATAGTCCTTAGACCTGAGTTTGCCATGATTCTTTATTTATGGATTAGTTCACTTTGACCTTGTCAAACGTCAGCCATAAGTGGTGATTATAAAGGCATTGATTAGGTGTTCTATGAAGTTAGTAAGGAACAGGGATAGAACAAGATGGGATTTGTCCCTCTCATATAACGGGAGATAAATATCTCTGGACCTGTCGAAGATTTGATACTGAAAAATGTATGGCCGTGCTCAAACGAGGTGAATGTCAGTCGTTTGTTTTTATCAATATAAATTAGAGTTCGATAAACGTGATCTAGTTTAATAAGGATGACACTAGTTCTTGCCTTATGATAAGATCGAGATATAGAGTCAAAGGGATTATGAAAATAAATGATTCTAGTACAAGTGGGAGATTGTTGGGAATTTCCTAAAATCATTTGTACTTACGTTTAATAAAGTTGTAACGTCGAAGTTCGACAATCATATAATATTAGGTGGTTATAATGTTTTGATGAAAACCACTTATAATCTATGGATTGAAATCCATTACTAATATTATATGATCCTATGGAGTCATACACCTAAGCAAATTGGATCAGTGACATATATTGGGTTTCAGAGATAATAAATATATGATATATATTATAAGATATACATAAAGATGTATTGTATATACACGATAATGATAAGTAATATCATTTGAGCAAAGTGATTGTCGCGTGCATGTGGGCCTGGCCCTTTAATGAATTAGGTTAATCACTTGTTCATTATAAAAACATGTGCGGTGATGTTTTTGACGATCAACACATATCACGTAGACCCTAGAAGCAGTAGAGACAAAACGTTTGTCAAAGCTCTGAGATTTGATCTCGACGACACTAGCATCCCGTTCCGATCCAGTTTGTGTGCGTGTGGATATCGGTATAGGCGCAACGATTGGAGTGCTAAAAACCTCGGTTTATTTTATTTATCTTTCCACTACGAATATCCAGGTATATTCGAAACTCTAAGATTTAGATTTATTTCAGTATTGACATGAGATTCTAGACAATTAGAATTCATAAATTGATTTATGAATTGTTATAAACCGGTATGAATTTCAACAGATCTATATTCTCGAACCATCACCAAAATGATTTCGGTAGGATTTGGTTCACTTTTAAAGCAAGGCAAGGCTTCTCTTTGATGGCTTCCAATCTCGTACATGTGAGGTTACTATTGAAAATACACGAGCAGAACAATTTACGGTGCTAATGAGGATACTATAAGGAAAAATCTTTGTACTTCTCTCTGAGACACATCCGTTGCTTTTGACTTATATTCGAAACCATGGGTTGTCTGTTGGGATTTTAATGAGATTTTGTACCCTTCAGAATTATCTAATCCCCCTATCACCTGAACTACCCAGCAGATGAGACTTTATGCGCAATGTGTGCCTGATACTGGTTTAGTTAATCTACCATCTCACGGGCCTACTTATACATGGACTAACAAGAGTCCTTCTGAGCCAATTTCTAAGAGGTTAGACATGTGTTTAATTATTGGCAGTGGTTGCAGACTTCCCATCTTCCCGTTGACCTTTTTAGCACAAAATATTTGTGTTATCAACTAATTTTGGAATGATGACATATTTCATTAGCGCAATTAATTTGTGTCATCAACTAATTTTGGAATGATGATATACTTCCTCCGTTTCAGATTAATTGTCGTTGTAGAGGAAATTTTTGTTTCAAAATAAATATCATTTATGATTTCAATACAAAATTTATTAATAAGACTCTTCTATTTATTTTTCTGTTGGTTGAAATATGGTTAGGTGTATGGGTAATGATGTTTTTTTTAAATGTACTAAATTAAATGTTTTCTTAATTTGTGTGCATGAACCTAAAAACGACAACTAAAATGAAACGGATGGAGTATTTCATAAGCTCAATTACTTTCTTTAAGTAATTATATGGGTAATAAGCGTAATAAAGATTTTTAAAGAAATATATACATATATATTGTTAATTCTCTTCACCAATTTGAAATAATGTATTATATTTAGCAAATAGGTTGTTTCGAATTGATGATATATAAAATTTTTGTTTTGACATCAAACGGATGTCCTATTATTCAAATTAGAGGTGGCCTGGGTAAACAGACCGGAATAGAAAACAACTAATAAAACAAAACTCTATGTGAAAAGACCTCGCAGTCCTAGCTAAAGAGTCTAAAATCTAATTTTGTGCTCATGGAATATACATGATCTTAAAGTCTTGGAAGCATATAAATTTTCATACTTTATGTTCTCGTAAAAATAATCAGTTTTTTTAAAAAGTGGTTGACTTTCTTTTTTAAAAAAATATAAGAGTGGTTACACTATTATAAACTTTGCGTTAAACAACATATTTGCTCTTTTAACTTTGAACCTATCATCATACAAATACCATGGTTTATTTAAATTTTTTATGATAGTTATAAATTTGTATTCATTTTTTTATAAAAGGAACATTTGTAGCAGTCCTAATATTCCATATCATCCAGGAAGCCTTTCTCTCTCTAAAAACAAAAAGCTCTCTACTCTATCTTCTTCTCCGATCAACTCTGTTCTCCGGCCGACGTTTGTGGGCCCACACAGCCACAACGTCGGTAGGGATTTATTTTAAAAAGTTTCTTTAGTTTCTCTTCTTGTTTGTATAGCCTTTTATGATCAGCTAAGTCTCTTTCTCTTGTGGATCTAGATCTAGACCGAAAATCTTGAAGTTGATTCTTTACTCTCTGACTGAGTGCATGTCCTTTCCACGTTCTCTGATCATCGATGTGTAGTGTTTCTCTGGTTTTAAGACCTTGGATCAGATCGTTGGCTTTCGGTCCTCGCCTCTTGTTCGGAGTAGTTTCTTCTTTGGTTTTCATGGTTTGATAGTAGACTCTGGTGATGAAGCTGTTGGGATCAGAAGGATCGCTCATCCTTGAATCTTTGGATTTGGAGCTTCGGCTCATTAGCAACAGGTCGCTGGAAGTCGTCAGGTAAACCAGTTCTTCACTGCGTCTTCCTTGGTTGTATCATACGGTCCTGCTCGTGGCTCCTTAATCGTTTCGGAGCAATATAATGAGTGACGTATTTGATCTCCATCAATAAAGTTTTGACCTTGGTGTTGTTTTCCTTCAGACCCTTCTCTCCCAATAGTTCTTCGTTTATTCAGTGTTTTATGTGTTGGATCAGATTCGTTTTGATTAGATTCTTAGTGTGTATTTATGATTATTGCTTCCGGAGACATGCATGTTGTCTGCCGGCGTTAGATTCTAGGGAAGTTCTTTTCTTCGCCTAGCTTAATTTTTCGGGGTCTTGTAATGGCTCGCCGGCTGTGTATTAGTGTCGTGAATCTCTCCAATGTATTTCACCTTTGTATCATCCTTGTTAATCTAATCTAAAATTCAGTGTTTAAAGAAAAAACAGTCCTAATATTCCACTTAATCTGATTAGCATTTGCAAAATGGTAAATATCCACGCCTATTAGATGTTTCAAATATATTGGTAGTTAAATGGTTATCTTCTTATTTAATATTTGTTGATTTCTGAATTATGTATTGATTTCAAATAATCTATCTTCAGTAAATAAAATATAATTTTATTGATAGATATCAGTTTACAATCTAATTATATAAAAGATAGTTTACTTCTCTCCCGTTCGTCCACATAGGCGTCCACGTAGGAAATTCACGCACCCTCCAGCCGCCACGCATCATATAAAAGAGGTTCGTTCGTGGGCTTCGTCGCGCGTTATGTGCTGGGCCGTGAAGAATATAGATTTGTCTGGCCCGATAGAACATATGTTCACTCTAACCCTAATTCAGCTGTAACCAAGAAACGAACAAAGTCTTCTTTTCATGCGACGCTGACCGTACGGCGTTTCTTTCTTCCCATCGACTGTAACTGTCACAGTAAAGGCTTCGTGATCAATCATCTCTTTCCTAAAGAGTCATGAATCTAGACCTATAAATAAGGATCTTCGATTCTGTGAAATATATATCACCTATACTTCTCAGATTTTTGGCTTCCTCATATTTTCTCTCGCCGACTTCAAACGCTGTTTTCCTAACATCGTCAAAGTCCAGTTGCTAATAATCCGGGAAGCACATAAGAAGGTAATTCCGGCGGAAAATAATTGTTTCTAGTTCCTTCTCCCGGATTATATATTTGACATCAGAACAAACAAATTCATTTGTTTTCATCAAATTTTGACAGTTGAAAGTTGAAAGTTGAAACTGATGCAAAATTCATTTGTTTTCAACACATGTGTAAGGAAGGGTCAATGTAATTTTTCAGTGGGTTTGACGGGTTACAGCACTAAGGGCCTGAAGATTTAGACGGCAGATTCAAACGATGCAGATGGAGTGATTGAGATGAAATTAGAATCGCTGAAGCCTGAGGGATAACTTTGTCCTTGAAGGTATGTTACTTCTGCCATATCTCTTTTAGAATGAATTTTTGGATAACATATTTTTATTGTTTGATACTGAAATTGATTTATGGTGATGGCACTATGAGTTACTAGATGAGCTGATTAAGTTTGGGTACCCTCAGTATACTGAAACAAGGTTAATGAATGTTTTCTATGTGTTTAGATACAGAGGAATAAGGGTATCATGCGAAAGGACCATCAAAAGTTCCCAAGAAAGTTAAGGAAAAGGTAGAAAAGATGAAGAATGTTCTTACTAAACATAGACATGGTCGTGAGCAAGATCGTGGAGAACAACACATCCCCGACAATCACGATCTTGACGAGGAAGAAGCTGAAGATTACGAAGTAGGCCAAAGTATGTTCATTCGTTACCTTACTGCACGTTCTCTACCAGTTACGTTTTGGTACTTACGGTTTATTGGATTCGTGTCGGCAGCATGAGGAAAAGCTCTTCACATTCAGGAGATAGTTCCTCCAGGCACGAAGGCATTTCCTGCCGTGGCTACTTCCCCCACTAAAGTCTCTGAGCCAATCAAAGCAGGGAAACCAGAACGAGGCCCCAATACCTCTCACGGACACGAAGCTCTGCCTCATCATGCAAGACCCTTAGGTGTGTCGGAAAAATAAGAAAAAGAGGTGTTCCTACAATGACGACATATAACATGCCCGTGTCTTCGCTCTCACTGTGCCACTAGAACGTTTGTTCCTGGTGAATAACTTAGAGTATGAACAATTTAGAGTCAACATCGAGAGAGACAGAGGATTGGAGGAAGGGATGGCTGCTCAGGTCTTGGTGGGATGTCGAATCATCAGTCCAAAGTCACGTTTCCCACCGGAAAAAGTAATAGCTTTTCACCCACGTTTTAGGGTTCTAATAATGGGTTTTCTTTGATCCATGTTGTTTCTGTATCTCAGCTGGTGGAGAAGTTGGAGCAGCACAGCTATTGCGAGGAGGAAAGGAAAATGTGATGATATTCAACTAAGCTCCTGGAAGATATAGGGATATAGTACAAGAAGAACGAAGTGAGTGCTTTTTTTTACGTGAGTGGCTTTTGTTTTCAAGATAAAAAAAAAAAACATTTTATCCATCTGATTTTTTTTTTTTAGTTTTTGAAACGTAGGCGCCGTCATTATTTGTGAAAAGTGAAAGACCGCAAACATGGCACACGACTTCTAATGGCAACCGTTCGGATTGGAAAGTGTGTGTTTCACCGTCAAATAAACACTAGTTATTGACTTGCATAGAGCTTGAGGCTGAGATGAAAAGGTCAAAGCTTGAACTCAGTCTAACCATGGACATGTATGGCCTAGCTTCCAAAGAAGCATTAAAAGGTGGAAATATAGGTGTGAAGGACAGGTAGTTAGTGATGACTAAGCTCATCTTACTTCATCTAATACTTTGAAGTTGAAGTAGTTGTCGAATTTAAATATATGTATGAAGGAAAATAGTTGTTGATGACTAAACTCAGGCAAACCATGGACATGTATGGCCTAGCTTCCTAGACATGTTTTCTAGGAGGATGTATAATGTTGTTACAGTTGTTTATCGAGTGAGCAAACTAAAACAAAAAAAAAAAAAAACGTGTTCCAAAAAAGTTTACAAAACCAAGCCCCGGTTTACAATGTTCTTTCTATTTGTTACTCGTACATGAGAATGTTTTTAATTGATATAATATATTTATAATTATGTTTGTAAAAATATGTTTTATGAAGTCAATGCTAAAAACAATTTTCTAAAAATTAACCTTTTAGAAAAAATATTCAATATTTATAACTTACAAAAATAACAATAAAATAAATAGTGAAAGTTGTTATGGAATAGTTAAAATTGATGTTACATATAATTAAGAATAAATTAAGCATTTCAAAAAAATAATATTAGTTTTTTTAATGGTAAATAAGAATATTTTGTAAGTATTGTAACAGAAAACGGAAGGTTATTGTATTTAATTTGATATAATTTTTTTGAAAATGCTAAAATAAGAAACTCAATCATGATTTTAATATTGATATGAATATATATATATATATATATTTGCATAGTCAAACAAAAAAATAATGTAAAACAGCCCGATAAAAAAACAATACAAAATTAGATAACTTATGTTAAAATCCTAATAACACAGACTTTGAATTTTTACAACAAACCTAATCAACGGGAAAAATGATAAAATTAAAATAAATTCATTTCAACAAAAACAAATATAAAAATAAAATATAATGAAATAAATTTCACAAGATAGCACAAACTTACCCTAGAATTAAAAAATTATCTCAAGAAAATATTCAAGTAATTTTTAAACTAATATTAATATTTGTAATTAGTAACAATCATTATTAAATATTTACTCTGATTAATTAATTCTTTACTCTGAAAAATAGAGAATAATGAAGATTATTGTTACTTTAATTCAAACCAAACATGATTATTAAAAATAAAATAAGATCCCAAAATTCTATTAGTTATTTTTTTTTTATAATATCATTTTTAAACTACAATGTTTTTGTTGCCGTTATTGTAAAAACAAAATTACACTGTTTTAACAAAAAATTAATAAAATTAATATAAACTCATATAAATATTTTCTTATAGTAACTTCCCTTTTTATCGTAACTTTCCGTCCGTAGGGTAAGGAGTGACACGTCAGATTCCACGTCATCAATTCGGGTATGGAGGAAGTGATACGTGTCTCTCTAATTAGTTTTTGTTTTTGATAGTTTGGGCTATGTTATTGAACTCAGATATTCGCCCAAGCCCATTATACGTTAATCATAAATCCATCAACTTCATCTCTTTCACAGAAAAGTAACCGCTGCTTCTTCTTCGATCAACCTAGGTAACCGTCGTACCTTGCAATCAATAATCCTCATCATTAAAGCTTGCTTTAATCCCACCGACCCACGTCTCCCACTATCCCTGATTTGATGGACCCTCCCTTTTCTCCAAAGCACCAATCTACACCTATAAATATAACTAAGTGCTCTCGATCCAGTCAGATTCATTAGTTTCTCCTTTCCTAACGTTAGAATCCTTAGAAAACCTCTCGCCAATCATGGCTGCCTCCACGATTCATCTCGCCGACTTGATATCGGAGCGCTGTCCTAACACCGTCGAATTCAGCCTTCGCTAAGATTACCGAGACGGTCAAACCAATAGCTTTCAAGCTGTGTTGGTTTCGCAATAAAGAGCAGCTGCTTGCTTTGGCTAACACCCTTTCAAATTTCAGTTAATGTTCTTCTTGCATCAATAGAAAGTAAGTGCAAAAGCTTGGTGGCTTTTTCGAGTAATCCAGACAATATTACAGCGGCGGAGAAAATAAAGAATATGGAATCGTCACAGCTGATCTTGAAATGCTTATGGAAGAAGAAGATCAAAACGCGTGTAATAGTCTCAGAAGCTACAACATCTAGGTGAACATGGAAGGAGTCGTATTAGAAGAAAGATCAATCTGTTTTTGCTTAATGGATAATGGATACTACGATTGATGACAACACACCATTACATGTTCTTTTATTTTTTTGATCAAAACACACCATTACATGTTCAACGCCTCGATTATATGCAAGAATCTATGCACATTTATCTTTGCATGTATGCCAAAACACATTTTACAGTTGGTGTTAGAAAAGATTTGTAATTGATAATTTTTTTTTCAATTTGGCTCTTAATTTCTAAAGAACATGACATCTTCCAACATGGTCAACTCTATTTATATAGCTGTCTTTACATGTAGTCTGTAGACCATAACTCATTCTATATGAGATATGATGATTAATTGGATTGCTAATGCAACAAATTAGAATGGGAAGGGGGGGGGAGGTGGAGGTCTTCTGGCGAACTTCTAAAATACATGGTATGTGGACAAGAAGAGTGAAAATATAGTGAGTGAATGTTAATTAATAGTGAATGTTGAAATAGGAGCTGAAGAAGAAGAGATGTATGTAGTGAGAAGAATCACTAAATTACGCAGACTAGGAAGATGATTGGATGATGGTCAGAGTCGTTCCTTGGGAGTAAGTACTTTTCTTATTTATTTTAGTAACCTCTAACTAAAACACATAGAAAATTTAATTAGTGACTATAATTTGTTAGAAGTATAATTGGAATTTAATTGCTTATAATATAAGGATGTTCGTCTAGCGTGAGAAGACAGAAGATTAGGAAGATCTCAAGAGCTTATCACTACTGATTTACAAAGAAAAACAAAGATGGAAGAATTTGACCAATACAGTTAGTTTTGCTTTATTAGGTTGCCACAGCTACAATTGTCATCCATATACCACTGAAATCCGATAAGACACATGTTTATGTTATGAACAGATAAAAACTTTGTTTTCCTGATTTAAACAATATATTTTAAAGTTTGAGAGTCTGAAATAAATTTAGGAACTGGATTGTCATTATTAATATTTTTCATAGTCCTTTCTCACAATGGAGGTTGAACTTAAAATCAAATAACTGAAATAGTCGCAGTTTCTCTGATAAATCCAGTAATATGCTAAAAACAAAGATGACGGTATTGATACACTAAAAATGAATCCTTGTTACTGCCAAGTTAACAGTTGTAATTATAGTACTTCAGATTCAAATCCAGAGGACCAGTCTACACTTTATTTCTATGAGTTTCGAAATCAAGCTAAGAAGAAGATTTGGTTTTAGGTTTAAGAATGACGATAAGAAACAAGTAAAACTAGAGATTGATTCAAATTAACAAACAGCTAGCCTAGGGTATTTCATCGGGTGTTGAATTGGAGCCAAACAATTATTCAAGCGCAGTGAAAAGCCTTCTAGAACTCGGATCACTCAGCTGGAACACCCTACTGTCGTGGTGGTGATCGCTTTGCAGATCGATCCCACCATCTAACTGTCGTTGAGATGAGAATCGATTGCAAGCTTTAGAGGACAGGTCCGATTAGTTCACTTACTACCCTAATATCTACTTTCGTTGATTAGGGATATCAAGCTCATTCAATACATGTCAAGTTATCTCCTATGCGGTTAACTAGGTGATGAACTTAGGATCTAACAATAAGTGATCAGATTAATGAAAGCATTAAGAACAGTATGAATGAAGAATTAATTGAGTTCGCTTATCTATGTTTAGCTCATATCTCAACACCCTAAAAATCCTAGGCGAGCTAGGTCACTACTCGATCATGATGCAAGCAATCAAAAATATAATTCCTGAATAATATTGCATAAGAACAAGAGTAGAAACCAAAGGGTTCAGATGATCTTCTTGATGAGAGGATGGATTCTTCTCCCTTACAAGTTGCAGATCGCGCAAGCTAATAGTTCTCTTGTAAAAACTAGCGTAAGAAAATAAAATAGGATAGATGGCGTTTTTATATGGAGGCGCCAATAGGTAGAAAAGAGATTAGGGCAACAGGGCTTTAATTCCCGAAATAGGAGTTTCCTTATTCATCGGGAACAACCTCGGGATCAATCCGTCTGCTTGTTCCGCTTGAGAACAGTCTCGGGACTGTTCTTCTTAAGTGTTCTCCGCAAGATTGCTCCAAAAAGACATTTTCTCTTCATGCACCTTCTCTTCACTCTTCTACCAACTCCAGACCTGTAAAAGATCAAAAGGGACTAGACTGACACGGTTTAGAGACTCGAATCAAATGGAAACATATATACAGTGATGTGAAAAACACCATATATCAATTCCCCCAGACTTAGATCCTTGTTTGTCCTCGAACAAGGCAAGCATCAAGAACAGGGAGAAATGTTTGAAAGTGCGGGAACTCGCTTATTCTCAGCAACCATACTCTTACCACAAATCTCTGAACCATACAAGCTGTAGATTAGGACCACACACACTTACTGGGAACCTCCTGATCGCTGTTCGAAGATCGGCTCCTTACTCTACATCTCAACCTGAAAAGGCAACACTTTCGAGACAAAACTCCTTATGCTCAATTAAGATCAGAGTGAGCTTCTTATAATAGGCTCTACTCAGGGAGAACGGGCTAGGTATTAAACATGCTAACTTTTATGGTGGAGCTCAAGAGTGTTTAGAGGTTACCAAGAGTGGATGCAGGATATCGCACAAAATGGTCGTGAGAGGACGGCTCCATTGATGTCCACAGCCCTTACTCATCTCTGCTAGTCGGACTGCTCTCCGATTAGATCGATCATAGGACTGCTCTGCGCGAATCAATTTACCTTCAGAACACTTCGCTGGAACCACCATTGCTTTCTCAACTTCCTCAGTGGCATGCATTATAGATTCTTCTCCTTCTCGTCACCAGCAAACAAAAATAAAGACTTTCTTTTTCTTCCCCTTCTCTTTTTTTTTTTTTAGATATATATAAGCAAATACAAGATGATGGGAGGGTGACGAGGAAGGAGGTAACAAGTGATGTAAGTGATGCCACTGGTGATTCATCCTGGTTCGTTCTAGCCGCTGCCGTCCTTCATTGTTCTTTCTGGTATCAGAACACTCTCACTGATTGTTCCCTTGTCTGTCGTGTTCCACCTTCACTGAATGTGTGAGCATTAATGAGTACGAATTGTGTCGATCCTTTCCTCTCCGACCTTTTGGCACATATCTGCACATAAAGTACTAGAAAAGCAATTGCATGAGGGTGGAACAAAGGTTAGGATACACGGTGGGAACTAGCTAAAGATGAGCTAGCCACTCAGGAACAGCAAGAGTGATAAAAAAGGATAAGAAGTCCTGAGTGTAAGTCTCATTCTCCCCTGATCTAGTGCCCATAACAAGAAGATTTAAAGTCCGGATTAGGTTCAGGTAAAGTGGAGTTAAGTCTACCCAGTGTAACCTGATCGGTATAGAACTTCTGGAGTGTCAAATGAGATAAGTCGGGTGTTCCAGTCCATGTGTGGGTCGCTCATCACCGCTAAGATCACTGAATAAGAAGGTCAAAGCACGAGGTGGTTAAAAGATCATCACAAAATAAGGTCCAGATTCCCACAATAGTTTTGACTGACTCGATCCTAAAGACTGACTCGATAAAAGCATAAAAAGGACACAAGGACAATTGCTCCCCCAGACTTATTTCACACCATCACTGGTTGTGAAAATAAATCAGTGGAAGCTAAAACACACCAAACAGAAACAAATAACTTGAAAATAAATAGTTCAAATGGATAGGACAAGGGGTAGAAGTAGTCCTTTCGGACTCAGTCTGAATCGCCGCTGCCGGAGTGACCAGCTGTCCTCCTGTTCCTCGGAAGTCTCTCTCCTCCAGCTGAGGTGCCGACTGGTTCCTTGCCTGAGCGCCTTGTTCTCTGCTGTGTCTGCTCTCCTTGGCCTCTGATACAGCCGCCCGTGATTCCCCTAAGGATCCTCTTCAAGAGGCTGTTGTTCTTCTTCTGGGATTCAACCATCCAGCGTCTGTAAGCATGGTTGTCCGTGACATCGGGGAGATCCTCCAGGTTGTATTCCTCATCAGCATTTGGAGTCGCATCCTCCACATCGTCCATGTTCGTATCTGGAACTGGCGCACGGGGATCCTCGCATAAGTGTTCTGGATCGGGCAGGAACACAATATTCGCTGAAGTTGTGAAGTCTGTGAGCCCTGGAAGAGGTAGCTTGCAGAATAGAGTGTTCCCTTCCTTGTCGGTGAACTTGTAGGTGCTCTCATCGCGCAAAATGTGGCAGGTGACCAGGTAAGCAGT
The DNA here is from genome assembly GCA_016771965.1 of Brassica carinata. Classification (NCBI taxonomy): domain Eukaryota; kingdom Viridiplantae; phylum Streptophyta; class Magnoliopsida; order Brassicales; family Brassicaceae; genus Brassica; species Brassica carinata. The sequence goes on from CM028692.1 coordinate 7,560,314, forward strand.
GTCAATGTACTCAAACTCGGAGATGACTGCGTAGGAGCCGAGGTTGATGTTGAAGTGCTGGAACAGGGGAGTGAGCAAGCTGCTGCATCGATCCTTCTTGTCGTCTGTTCGGAGCAGAGAGTCTCTCCTCTCATAGAACATGGAGATGAGATGATACCCTGGGTTGGTTTTCACGGGCTGAATGGGTATGAGCTTGTCCCTACGCATCTCGTCCTCAACTCCTGTGAACAACACCTGCAGCTCTCCATTAGTAACCTTAGAAGTGTACTCCTTTGCGAACAGGATGTTTGAGACAATCTTAGCGATGAGTCTCAGAGTAGGGTTCCGAATCTGCGACTGGTAGGCCTTGCGAGAAGTGAATTGGCCGGATGCGATGAGGTCCCAAAAGGCGTTTGCTGGTGTGAAATTCTTCTCAATGGATACCTCCTTAGGCGTATCTGCGATCTCGTACAGCTCGTTAAGATCATGAAGAGTGATCGAGCAGAACTTGCCATCAGCCATGAAAGAGAAGGAGCAGTTCTCGTACGTGGGTGCGGTAGGGTTCTGGTAACTGATCTGAGCTGTTGCGAGCACTTGTCGGACCAGATCTGGGTAGAGAGCCTGTGCCTTGTAGCAGAGAGGAGCAATGCCTATCGCTTGCAGTGCGTCAAACACTTCTGTGTCGAGGCCGAGGGCAGCTAGAGTCTCCGCATGTGCAAAGCGTGTGGGCAAGATCTCTACAGCGAGAAGCCGGTTGTACCTTGCTGCGGACTCCTTGTCCCAACCCTCACAATTGTAGTCAAGGAGGAATGAGTCGTTGACATCGATCGGTTGGCCTTCAACCTTATTCGGCCACGGGTAAGAGGAAGGAGCGACTGCCCTTAGAGGGGGTGCGGCAGTTCCGCGGGAGCTCTTGGAGGGCCTGGGTGCCGAAGTGTACCTAGTGCGTGGAGGCATCTGCAAAACAGGATCAATATCCCAAATCAGCACTGTTCAATGGTTGTTCTAGAAACGATGGAGCATTCCAATCTTTCAAGTTTACTCAAATCCATCGATTTCTAAACAACCTACAAACTTCCAACCCTAGTCAATCGCTACAACTCAATCGCTCAAGAGAACAAGACACCATATTCAACAATCGGTTCTTATCCTATTTCAATTAGCACAATTTTGATCCTAGTAGCAAGATTGAAACCGATAACCACAATCTAGGGCCAAAAACTCAAGCAAAAGGGATAAGAGAAACCGATGAGATACTCCACAATCGCGGATTGCATACGCGATGGGGGAGGAGTTTTGAGCGGTTACCTTGGCTGGATTGTTTGTTCCTGCAAAATCAAACCGATCTCGAGGGAATCCAAGAGGTGAGAACCAAAAATCGACAAGATGAAATCAAAGAGGAGAGAATTGCGATTTTGGGTTCTTGAGAGTGGTTTGCGGCGAGAGAGATAGTGGGCCTTAAATAGACCAACTTGAACGCTTCCCCTTCTCATTTTTTATTATTTTATTTTATTTTATTTTTTGGTCGAGTACTTACCTGGGAACAATCTGCGGAACAAGCGCCGGAGTGTTCTCCTGACAAGGTCTCGAATTTTCTTGTTTTTCTTCCTGCAAGTTAGTGTCTAAAGAAATAAAAACATAAAGAAACAATATTTACACTCACCAGTGGGTTGCCTCCCACCAAGCGCTTGTTTTATGTCATTAGCTTGACTTTAGTGAGCCGATTAGGCTTGAGGGGGATCGCTTAAGGGTATTTCTACACCTTCAGCGATTGTTGTGTCAGCAAGATATGGCTTGAGGCGCTGACCATTGACAAAAAATTCTCCACCTCTTGTGTCCAGCAACACAACAGCTCCATAGGGGCGAACCTCCTTGATGGTGAAAGGTCCAGACCATCTGGATTTAAGCTTTCCAGGGAACAGCTTAACCCGTGAATTGAAGAGTAAGACCTGATCATTCGGAGCAAAGCTTCTGCTGATGATCCGTTTTTCATGGAATGCCTTGGTCTTTTCCTTGTAGATCCTAGAGCTCTCATAGGCCAGATGCCTAATCTCTTCTAACTCGTGGATCTGAATTGTCCGCCTCTCCTTGGCGGGTTTGATGTCGAAGTTGAGCAGTTTCACAGCCCAAGCTGCCTTGTACTCTAACTCCATAGGTAGATGGCACGCCTTACCATAGACCAAATGGTAGGGAGTGGTCCCTAATGGGGTCTTGTAGGAAGTTCTGTATGTCCAGAGAGCATCGTCAAGCTTGAGGGACCAGTCCTTACGGGTGGTATTGACTGTCTTTTGCAGGATGTTCTTGATCTCTCTGTTGGAAAATTCCACTTGGCCACTCGTTTGGGGATGATAGGCGGTTGCAACCTTGTGTTACACGCCATTTTTGCTCAGTAATCCTTGGAACACCTTGTTGATGAAATGAGTTCCACCATCGCTTATAACCACTCTAGGCACTCCAAATCTTGGGAAGATGATGGAGGTAAACATCTTGGTTACAACACGTGCATCATTGGTTGGACTAGCAATCGCTTCTACCCACTTTGAAACATAGTCCACAGCAACCAGGATGTACTCCTTCTTGTGAGAAACTGGGAATGGTCCCATGAAGTCGATCCCCCAGCAGTCGAACACTTCTACTTCCAAGATATAGTTCTGAGGCATTTCGTTCTTCTTGCTTATACTTCCCATCCGTTGGCATGCATTGCATCGTGATATGAAAGCGTGGGCATCCCTGAACATAGTACGCCACCAAAAACCGGATTGGAGGATCTTGGAAACTGTTTTGAAGGTGGCGAAGTGACCAGCATAGGACGAACCGTGACAGTGATGAAGGATCCCTGGAATATCAGCTTCTGGAACACACCTTCTGAAAATCTCATCCTTGCCCTGACGATACAAATATGGCTCGTCCCAGAAGTAGTGCCTTGCTTCCCTTAGAAATTTCCTCTTCTCATTCCCTGTGAACCTTGAAGGTTCCTTCTCTGCTGCTAGGTAGTTTGCAATTTCAGCAAACAATGGGAGATTTGGGTACTGCTTCTGGATCACCGCCACGAATGCTTCATCTACGCGGGAACAACCCTCGCTAGCAGGTAATGACTGTTCTGTGTTGCACAGACCAATCGCGTTGACATATTCCATTGGTTGTTCCTCATCAAGAGCTGTCTCATCTGACACTTTCATCCTTGAAAGATGATCTGCCACTCCATTATCAACTCCCTTCTTGTCTCTTATCTCTAGATCGAATTCTTGGAGTAAAAGAATCCACCTTAGGAGCCACGGTTTAGCATCCTTTTTCTTGAGCAGGTACTTCAGAGCTGCATGGTATGTGTGCACGATCACCTTTGATCCAACCAGGTAGGATCTGAATTTTTCAAATGCAAACACGATGGCAAGGAGCTCTTTTTCTGTGGTTGCGTAGCGACACTGAGCTTCGTCCATAGTTCTGCTAGCATAGTATATCACGTGCAACTTCTTATCCTTCCGCTGTCCAAGAACTGCTCCCACTGCAAAGTCACTCGCGTCATCATGATCTCAAAAGTAAGATCCCAGTCGGAGGTTGAACAATCGGTGCGCTGACTAGGGCTCCCTTGATCGTGTGGAATGCGGCTAGACAGTCGCTATCGAAGGCGAACGGGGTTTCCTTGCAGAGCAGTCGAGTGAGTGGCCTTGCAATTTTCGAAAAATCTTGAATGAACCTTCTATAGAAACCAGCGTGTCCCAGGAAACTCCTTATTCCCTTTACCGAAGTTGGTGGCTGCAGACTCATCATGACCTCTATCTTTGCATTGTCCACCTCGATGCCTTTCTCTGATATCTTATGCCCCATAACAATCCCATCTCTGACCATGAAGTGGCATTTCTCCCAGTTTAGCACCAGATGCTTTTCTTCGCATCGCTTCAGAACCCTGCACAAATTTGACAAACAGACATGAAAGGAGCTTCCATAGACGCTGAAATCGTCCGTGAAAACTTCCATTATGTCTTCGATTAGGTCAGTGAAAATCGACATCACGCAGCGTTGGAAGGTCGCTGGAGCATTGCACAAGCCGAAGGGCATCCTCCTGTATGCGTATGTTCCATATGGGCATGTGAACGTCGTCTTCTCCTGATCGTCTGGGTGGATGGGAATCTGAAAGAAACCTGAATAACCATCTAAAAAGCAATAGTAAGGGTGGTTAGCCAATCTTTCAAGCATTTGATCAATGAAAGGAAGTGGGAAGTGATCCTTGCGAGTCGCAGCATTCAACTTACGGAAATCAATGCACATGCGATGACCAGTAACTGTTCTAGTAGGGATTAGTTCATTATTTTCATTTGTTATAACAGTGATCCCACCTTTTTTAGGTACTACATGAACAGGGCCGGCCCACTTACTATCAGAGATCGCACAGATTACACCAGCTTCTAGAAGTTTCATTATCTCGTTCTTTACAACATCTTTTAGATTTGGGTTTAACCTCCTCTGATGTTCTACAGAAGTCATCGATTCATCTTCCAGGTGTATTCTATGCATGCACAGATCAGGGGAAATGCCAGGTATGTCAGCTAGAGAATATCCTAATGCCTTACGATATTTTCTAAGTTCACATAAAAGCAGAGCAGTCTCGGCATTGTTCAGGTCGGCATTTACTATGACAGGATATGTGGAATTGGGTCCAAGGAATGCATACCTGAGTCCCTTGGGAAGGGATTTGAGCTCTACCTTCGGGGCTTTCAGCTCGCTCCATGAGTCATCGGTCTGAGCTGCTGGAACAGACGGGTGACGAGGCGCGGTTGTTCCAGCTGGTTCGCTGAGCTCGCTGTTCTCCCCCAGACTTAGGTTTGCCACTATCTTTTCCATACTCCTTGCTGAATCCAGGACCTTGGCATAGGCATCAGCATCAATACTTTCTAAGCTCTGCTCGGCCTCAGCTCTGACTAGGGCGAGTTCAAGAGGGTCATTGGTGAGAATCTCCTCAATCATTCCCTCATGCGGTTCTAGCGGATCACCCTCTTCTTGGACAGTGAAGGTTTGTCCATCCAGCATTGGTTTCTTGAGCATCTGATTCATCTCAAACTTCATCACGATGTCTCCAAGATGGAGATCAATCTTCCCTTGTCGAACGTCTATGATAGCTCCAACGGTGCACAGAAATGGTCTTCCCAGTATCAGGGGTCTTTTGATTCTTCCTCGAGTTCCAGAACAACGAAATCGGCAGGGACAAGTGTGTTCCCAATTTGAACTTGGAGATCTTCAAGGATCCAAACTGGAGACTTCACAGATCGATCAGCATACACTAAGGACATCCTGGTTGGCTTGAAATCCGTATACCCAAGGCGCTTGGCCACAGAGTAAGGCATGAGGTTTATGCTTGATCCTAGATCGACGAGTGAGCATGAGAAGATTGTTCTCCCTATCTGAATTGAGAGGATAAATTTTCCTGGATCACCCAGTTTCTTGATCCTTTTGTTCTGGAGCACTGCGCTGCACTCTTTAGAGACGATCATGAACTCGCTGTCATCAGATATCTTCTCGGAGATCAGTCCCTTCACAAAACTGCGCATGGATGGCATCATCTGGATCGCACTCATCAGAGGAAGTTTGACCGTTAGGTCTTCTAGCATCTTTCTGCACTTCATCTCTTCCTTATCCTTGCGCGTAACCTTAGCTGGAACAGGATAGGGTACTTTTGGTACATACTGACGAGCAGGGAAAGATTCTGCAATCGGTGGAACAGCCCCGACAGGTTGCTCTGCATCAGTCGGAACGGTCTCAGTAGGTTGTCCTGCCTCTTCCTTATCTGTAGGTACGGCTTCAGGCGGTTGATCCGACTCTTTCTGCTTCCCTTTCTCGGCCGATGTGAACCTCCTTGTGTCCAGATCAGTCAGTTTCTTCCCACTCCTTAGCGCGACTGCGTTGCACTCCTTAGGATTCTTATCTGTTTTTCCAGGTAGAGTACCTTGCTGTCTCTTCACACTCTCAGCAGTCTGAGCAATCTGAATATCCATCTGTCTCATGTGGCTTGAGACATTATCGTACTTGGCACTTAGGTCATTGAACATATGGTTCATTCTGGTGTTGATGTCGTTTGTAACCTGATTCAGTGCTTTTCCTTGGATCTGCTATCCTTGGAGCAGTTGGCTCATCATCAATGCAAGACTCTTCATATCATCCTGAGGAGCAGTCTGAGCCGGTTGTGCAGCTTGGTGATTAACCGACTGTTTCTGGTTGTGGAACTGGGCATTCTGAGCCGGGCTGAGGACATAGGTTCTTCCTTGATTTCCATACCCCCTTTGGTATCCACTGTTCTGACCCTGATTTCCTTGAGCGTTCTCTGTGTTACTGTCTGGCTTAGGGTATTTGAACAGTGGGGTTGTTCTCGACGTTAGGGTTGGGTGATAGTTCTTGAACTACCATCCTTGCCCATTAACATAGCTCGCCGTGCTGATCTTCAGCCAATTGATCTGCCTCGATGTAGCCTCGCGGTGGTTTTATCTGAGGGATTCTTCCATGATGAAGACCTGATTCTGATTACTCTTAATCAGCTGATCGACCTTGGCAGAGAGCTCATCAATCTTGTTGTTGTCAATGCTGTTCACCTTCTGTATGCGATCAGTCTCGCGGTTGTTATCAGCTGAGCTTGAGGCCATGTTCTCAATCAGTGCAAAGGCACCTCGAGTGGATTGGGTCATGAAGTCTCCATTACTGGCTGAATTCAAAGCGTTCCTGTACTCCCAACCTACTCCATCGTAGAACACTCCGAGCAGGTAGTCTTCCTCAAAACCGTGATGTGGGCACTCTCTGCGATAAACATTGAATCGCTCCCATGCATCGCAGAACGGCTCATTCACTAGCTGTTTGAAGGTCGCGATCGTCTTCGATTTCGTGTAGAAGTGGCTTAAGAAGGCAGATCGGACTTGTTCCCATGTTGTGAGCGATCCTGTAGGTAGGGAATCTAGCCAGCGAGCAGCCTTCCCGTCAAGCGAGAAAGGGAACAGAGTACACTTGATATAATCGGGTGGTACTCCATTCGCTTTAGTGAAACCACACATCTTCTCAAAGTGCTCAATGTGGTCCATCGATATTTCAGCAGGAAGTCTATTGAAGATCTTCCTTTGCACTAGACTTATCAAGGCTGGCTTGATCTCGAAGTCTTGCCTAGTGCAAGGTGGAGGGTTGATGGCGCATCGCGTAGTAGGCAGATTACGCAGTAGATTTCTCTGGCCAATCGGAACAACCTCCTCCTGTTGGTTCTGTTGATTTGCAGCGTTCAGAGCTGCTTGCTCGGCAGCAGCTTGCTGCGCTTGAATGGTTTGCTGCATCTGCTGTTGCATGAGTGCCATTGCAGCAGTGAGATCACCATGATCACCTTGATCACCCATGTTGGCGACTGTCGGTCTTTGCTGTTGACGGTTCTGTCGTTATAATCTCGCTAGTTCTTCGTTGGTAAGTTGATGTAATGGTCCTTGTGCGTTGTTCCGAGTGTGTCTACTGGTCATGCACTTGGATCATCAGCTGCAACAAGAAATAAAAGTGAGTTAGATATCGTAGACTAAATATGAAACCGAAAAATAGAGGTAGAAAATCTGGTCCCCGTCGCAACGGCGCCAAAACTTGATACACTAAAAATGAATCCTTGCTACTGCCAAGTTAACTGTTGTAATTATAGTACTTTAGATTCAAATCCAGAGGACCAGTCTACACTTTATTTCTATGAGTTTCGAAATCAAGCTAAGAAGAAGATTTGGTTTTAGGTTTAAGAATGACGATAAGAAACAAGTAAAACTAGAGATTGATTCAAATTAACAAACAGCTAGCCTAGGGTATTTCATCGGGTATTGAATTGGAGCCAAACAATTATTCAAGCGCAGTGAAAAGCCTTCTAGAACTCGGATCACTCAGCTGGAACACCCCATTGTCGTGGTGGTGATCGCTTTGCAGATCGATCCCACCATCTAACTGTCGTTGAGATGAGAATCGATTGCAAGCTTTAGAGGACAGGCCCGATTAGTTCACTTACTACCCTAATATCTACTTTCGTTGATTAGGAATATCAAGCTCATTCAATACATGTCAAGTTATCTCCTATGCGGTTAACTAGGTGATGAACTTATGATCTAACAATAAGTGATCAGATTAATGAAAGCATTAAGAACAGTATGAATGAAGAATTAATTGAGTTCGCTTATCTATGTTTAGCTCATATCTCAACACTCTAAAAACCCTAGGCGAGCTAGGTCACTACTCGATCATGATGCAAGCAATCAAAAATATAATTCCTGAATAATATTGCATAAGAACAAGAGTAGAAACAAAAGGGTTCAGATGATCTTCTCGATGAGAGGATGGATTCTTCTCCCTTACAAGTTGCAGATCGCACAAGCTAATAGTTCTCTTGTAAAAACTAGCGTAAGAAAATAAAATAGGATAGATGGCGTTTTTATATGGAGGCGCCAATAGGTAGAAAAGAGATTAGGGCAACAGGGCTTTAATTCCCGAAATAGGAGTTTCCTTATTCGTCGGGAACAACCTCGGGATCAATCCGTCTGCTTGTTCCGCTTGAGAACAGTCTCGGGACTGTTCTTCTTAAGTGTTCTCCGCAAGATTGCTCCAAAAAGACATATTCTCTTCATTCACCTTCTCTTCACTCTTCTACCAACTCCAGACCTGTAAAAGATCAAAAGGGACTAGACTGACACGGTTTAGAGACTCGAATCAAATGAAAATATATATACAGTGATGTGAAAAACACCATATATCAATTATAACGTTTACAACTCACAAATATTAAATAAAACAAAAAAAGCTAAAAAGATAAATAAATGTGTAAAAGTTTTAAATTATTATGGCCCGAATTTAAAAGAAAACATCAAACACACTCAATACATATATGGAAAAAACATACTGGCACTATCTAAATGAATAACCTAATACAAAATAACATGATAGTTATATTAAAAATTTAGCCCATTAAATTAAAAAATCAAACACACCCAATACATATATGGAATAAAATATTGGCACTATCTAAATGAATAACCCAATACAAAATAACATGATAGTTATATTAAAAAATTAGCCCATTAAATCAAAACATTATGTTATGAAATTTAGTTAACCGCAACGAAATTAAAGTTAAATATCGTAACATCAAACAATTTTAATTGTAAAAGTTGATAAATATAATTATAGAAATCAAAGAAATAAAGATTTAAAAATAATAAAAACGTTAATAATAAACATAATTTTAAAATACCTAATGTTTCATAGTGGTTTGTAATTTAGTAAATCTATGTGTCTTATTGGTAAAGTTAAACTAAAATAAATATAGAGAGAAATGAAATGATTACATTTTTTAATTTTCATTATAACTAGACAAATTTATAATTTCTAAAACGAATAGTTAAAATATGAACGTAGATGGTATTTTAGATATAAGTTAATTAAAAATTTAAATTAAATTTGTATTATTAGTTTATATACTCGTCCGCCAGTAGGGCGGGTTTACCCTAGTAAGTACTATAATACAACACCAAGTTAGAAAATTTGTTAAATTTAGGCACTAACAAAAGCTATGCATAGTACACGTATCTATGTATTAAAATGATCTCATTTTTACAAGGTTCAAAAAGAGCTCTTATTTTTATATGTTTAGAATATATTGGTAGCTAAATAATGATATTACATTTGCTATTTATTTGTTTCTTAACATTGAGTAAATTACCAATTAAATTAGATATCACTATTCCTTCGGTTTCATTTTAGTTGTAGGTTTATACACACTGATTAAGAAAATATTTAATTTGTATATTTTCAAAAATTTGTTCCATTTTTGTTTGTCATTAATTCTTCAGTACATAAAAAAATATTTTCAAGTTTAGAACAATCAGTTCATAATATAATATGAAAGAATCAAATAAATAGAGAATCTCCTTCGATAAATAAATAAATAAATATATATATATACATGTATTTTAATGGGGAAATTTCACTTCTACCACTTTGGTGATACCACAATTCATGTTTACCACCAACAAAGGGACATTTTCAAAAATACACTCTTCATTAAAAAGTAAAAGACTCTTATACACTTATTATTTATATATATAATAAATAAATATTTAATTAAACAAAAATCTAAAAAAATAAAAAATAAAATTTTTAATTCTTTTCGTATTATACTATTTCGAAATTCTAAACCTAAATCCTAAAACTCAACTCTAAACCCTAAACCCTATATTTTTCAAAATAAAAACCCTAAACTTCAACTCTAAACCTTAAATCATAAACTCAACCCTAAAACATCAATCCTAAACCCTAAACCCTAAACTATAAATTCTAAACCCTAAACCCTAAAAACTAAACCCTAAATCCTCAACATTAAACTCTAAAACCTAAACCCTAACCTTCAACTCTAAACACTAAAACATCAATCCTAAACCCTAAACCCTAAATTCTAAACCCTAAACCCTAACCTTCAACTCTAAACCCTAAAACATCAATCCTAAACACTAAACCCTAAACCCTAAACCCTAAAACCCTAAATGTTTACGGTTTAGAGTTTGAATTTTGGAAAAATATAGGGTTTAGAGTTAAGGATTTATGGTTTAGGGTTTATAATTGATGTTTTAGGGTATATAATTGGAGGGTTAGGGTTTAGAGTTGATATTTTAGGGTTTAGGGTTTCGAGTTGATGTTTCAGGGTTTAGGATTTAGGTTTAGGGTGTAGAGTTGATGTTTCAGTGTTTAAATTTGAAGGTTTAGGTTTTAGGGTTTAGGGTTTAGAGTTGATGTTTTTGGGTTTAGGGTTTAGAACTGATGTTTCAGGGTTTAGTGTTTAGAGTTGATGGTTTAGGGTTTAGAGTTGAGCTTTTAAGTTTAGATTAGTTAACCGTAGATTTTTTTTGCCAAAATTAATCAAAGGGTTATAAATGTCTTTTACCCTTCATTAAAAGTGAGTGTAAAAGTGGTTAGTGTAAACATGAAAATTGGTACTTTGAAAATGGTATTTTTGACAATTTCCTTATTTTAATCTCAAAAGTTTTCATACAACACATTTTAAATATTATTAGAAATAGTTATTAAATTCATAGTTAAAATTGATTTCTTATTAGTACCTTTCGTGAATTATTAAAATTTTATAGTTTTCAAATATTATATTCTGTAAATAATAATTAAACTAAAGATTAGTTATATGTTATATATTTTGTATATAATCATTTTTAGAATATTTATTATTGTGGTTTGTAAAATAAATAAATAAATTGATATTTATTTGGTGTTAGGTGCTCTTAACCTTTTTGTAAGAAATGTATGTAGTATATTCATCACATATATATGTTTATAATATTATAATAACTTCATTTATCTTATCATAATACTAAAACTATATCAAAAATTGAAACATAACCAAATTATATTAGCAATATAAATAGAAAATAGACATGACATACCTTATAATAGTTAGTAAAATTTGTAATACTATAATGGTATATAGAAATCGTACGGAAATCTAATCTATTAAAAGGTAAGTACAAATATAGAATAATCCTGAATTTTCTTCAATAATTACAATCATATGCCATTGTTCTTTTTTTGGTCATTTAACTATATATTCCTAAACCATCCAAATTTTGATTGCCTTAATAAAAACGACAATTTGACTTCTTACCAAACTATACCTTGGTTTCGGTTGGACCCGATAGCTTTCTATTCCATATTCAATCGTAACATAAAACCAAGCTGTTCATGTATATAATAAACCAACTCCCAACTAAATACATACGCTTAATATTATATACATAGTGTAATGTATGATTGTTTTATTTTTACTAAACATGAAATTCATTACTATCAAGGAAATGTAATTCATCTAAATACTGTTTACATAACCACTAATAAATCAATCAATGTGAAAGTTTCTGCCTAAAGTTTGTTTCTACGATGGAATTTGATCTCGGTATTCTATAAAATACTACTTTCCGGTGTATATATAACGTTTTAATGATATACTGAACCAATATTTACCAACCACACATTTTAAAACTGTAAATGCAAGAATAAAACTCAATGATATTCTGTATCAGCTCATATATTTAACCAATCACATTAACTAATACTATATCAATCTTTAAAATAAAATCTGCACTTACCTACTTTACGAAATATCCCTTTTCTGTGTACTATCAAATTAATTTGAAACTAGATCTTAACCCGCGCAACCGTGCGAGTATTTGTTTTCAATTATATATATATATATATATATATATATATATATATATATATATATATATATATATATATATATATATATATATATATATATATATATATATATATATATATATATTATTTTAGATTATACATTTTTAATGTTAATTTTATAGTTTACATTGTCGTAATTAATCAATTGTTTATAAACGTCATATATATTTGTTGCTTCTTATTTTGATCCGCCGACCTTTAAATCCGATTTTTCTATTAACAATATTTTTTACATTTATTCTTTTCAGATAATATATTATTATATATACAAAATTCTAAGATATGGTAATTTTATACATGTGTTATATAGTTTGTGAATGTTAAGTCATTATATCATCATACTATATTTTAGCATAAATATTTTATATTTATGAATTTTTTAATAAATTTATCAATTTAATATAATGTTATCATATTTAGTTCACTATAATAATTTCATTTAACATGAATTATTCTTATTATAAAATAGATAAAAAAGATTTTATTTTTATTTTTATATTTCATAAATGATAAGTGAATATATATTAATGCATAATAATAGTTCATTGGTAATTTAGAAATTAGTTGAAATATTTACATAAACTTTTTGAAATATTTACATAACAGATTTGTTAAAAAATTATATATATATATATATATATGTTAATTTTTATACATGTATTATATAGTTTGCTAATGTTAGCACGTGGTACCTACATACTATATTTAGAACATAAATACTTAAGAAAATAAAATATATAAATTTAACAATTTAATATAATTTTATCATATTTATCTCAATATAATAATTTTTTTCTTGAAATGATTGATTATGATTATATAATAGATAAAATAGGATGGAGTTCATATTTTAATTTTATAAAATATATAAATATATAATAATATTTCATAACTAATTTCGAAATTAGTAAAAATATTTAGATATAATTTTTGAAAATTAAGATCTTGTTAAAAACTTTTCAACATAGTTGTTAAAATTTTTAAAAATATATATTTATATTTAAAATGAAAAGATATAAAAAAAAATATTGTGATTAACATAGTTCAAAGATTCTATATATTATTAGTCTTAATAAAATATATTTAATAAAAAATTTAAGGGATGGTCCAAATTTAAAAATCATACATGAAAGAAGTCATTATTTCTATTTTATTAGGTAAGACAGACTATAATTAGAAAGTTTAAGAAAAGTAATATACAAAAAATTATTTTATAATAAAATCTTAATTAACATTAATTTATAATAATATTATACTACAAATTACGAAATTAATGCATTATTTTATAAAATATTTAAAAATTTTAATAAGATTTTGTTAGATTTTTTGTCAACAAATTGCTATAATTAAAAAAGTAAAACAATTTTATAGGTGAAGTTGTTATATATGTTAATTATTTAGTATGTGATATCGTAATGATGTCAAAATGTTAATTAGAAATAAATGAAATATAATTTCCTAGGGAAGGTTCATTTTTAAAAAATCACACATGAAGAGAAGTTGTGACTTCTATTTTAATATAATAGATGTGTCTGTTGTTCAAATTTTTTTTTTTTGGAATGCGTTGATTTTTTCATTAATTCCAATTTCTTATAAAACAAATATTTCATATACCTATTTATAAGTAACTGGGCCATATATGAAATTCTAAATATGCAAATATTCTTTTTTATTATACCTCATCGTAAAATTATCTTAACCATTCTATTGTCCAATTTATTTACTTAAAAATTATCTTACCCATTTGATATATTTATATGTTAATGTAGATTAAGTGCATAACATAAATCCCAAAATGGATTTATATTAGTGAAATTATATGAACAATAAAATATTTGTTTGACAATATAGCATATAATATATAATATATTCAATATGTATTTCTTATTTGTTTTTCTTTAAATTTATATTCCTGTTGTTTATAGGTTTTTAAATAATAACTAATGTTTCAATATTATAGTTCTGAAACACTAAATAAATAATATGAAATTTGAAAAGTATCTAATAATAATTAACTAATTATTTATAAGAAAAATATTTACAATATATATATAAAGTGATAAATATTTCACTTATTTTGTTTCATGCATATTTATAGATAATTATTTTTCAATGCAAATCCAATAATACAAATATATATAAATAAACAGCTAATTAATTGACTATTCTCAACAACAAGAATTTTATTTATAAACATGTTATTTTAAACAGACATGTAATATGGGTAAATTTTATATTATTATATAAAATTAATGATTTTAATAACCTTAAAAAACACCTGCACGGACGTGCGAGTCAAACTCTAGTTGAAGTTAAGAAGTATAAAACTATGGAGGTTAGTGCTATACCCTGATTTTCTGGTGGGTAGAGTATTGAGGGGAAGATACTATAGAATGAGTTCGCCTTTACGAACAATCTCTATAAGCAATCCTTCATATGTGTGGACCAATATCTCAGCAGCGCGAAAACTATTGTTATTGGAAATCAGACAGAAGGTGCACTCAGGATATGGGCTCAAGGTGTGGGAGGATCCTTGGATCTCTAATACACCAGCTAGGCCAGCACACCCCTTGGCCCCAGTTTTACATCCGAACATGAGAGTAAGCGACCTTATTAACCAGGAATCAAAGGAATGGGATGTCGGACTACTGGAGGAGACTATGTTGCCCCTGCGGATATACCTCTCATAAGGAGTTTGGCCATTTGCACGGCTCATCGCAGGGACACATTTTGCTGAAACTATACTAGGAATGGCAAGTATACGGTTAAATCAGGATATAGGATTGCTCGGAACTTATTGGAGGCTGAGGAAGAGAAGGAGGTACTAGAACCTAGTATCACAACGCTTCAAGCCTTTACTTGGAAGAAAAAGCACCACAGAAGATATGTCATCTTATATGGCAATTGATAACTGGTCATGTGGCAGGAACGAAGAATCTGATACGGCGTAACATGAGATGCGATAACTATTTCCTACGTTGTGGAGAACCCGAAGAATCTGTGACTCATGCAATTTTTGAATGTCCGCCAGCTTTACAAGCTTGGTCTCTATCAGAAACACCAACGAGTTCAGATATCTTCCCTTTCCCGTCATCTATGCTAATATGGATTATCTCTTCTGGAGAAAGAACAACATTGTTGAGCCAGAATTAGACAGAGATCCTTATCCTTGGATAATCTGGTACATTTGGAAGGCCCGAAATGATAAACTTTTTAGGGAAATAGACAGAGATCCTTTGGAGCTAGTTGGCTATGCAGAGAGTGAGTGTCAAGCTTGGTTCAATGCAAACGAGATAGTACCATCTACTCCACAAGACCATAGTATTGAGGAACCTCAAGTCTTAAGTTTGGGTAATATCTACCTGATTGGCGGGTCGTGGACACTACAACACAGTTCAGTGGGTGTGGATGAGTATTGATGGATAGCTTGGGGAAGGTTCAACTTATGGGGACATAGAATTATATTCGAAGAGAGTATGCCTTGCATTCAGAAGCAGAAGTCCTGCGATGGGCGATGGAGTGTATGCTTCAGCATTCGACATGTCAGAGCTTTGGAACGGACTGCAAGGATTTGATCGCCATGATTAAAGAGCCTCATGCTTGGCCAAGCTTTGCAACAGAATTGTAAAGGATAGAGACTCTGCAAATATGCTTCCCAGACTTTAACATTATTCATATTCCACGAGCGCAAAATCAGATTTCAGACTCCCTAGCTAGGACTGCGAGGTCTTTCCATAGAACGCTTTATTTTATTGGTTGTTCTATTCCGGTCTGGTTACCCAGACCACCTCAAGTTTTGAGTAATAGAATAGCATTTCGTTGTCAAAAAAAAAGAAGTAAAAAACTAAAATTAGAAGCAGATTATATATTCTATAAGAAAGTCCATATATGATAGGATACAACTAATAGTTAATTGAAATTAGTTATTATAGAATATCAAGAACACAAATTAAATCTCAATAATAAGAATAATTCTATTTTTAATCTCTTAAGAAAATTCTCTCAGAACCTTAAGCTCTCAAACTCATAAAAATCTTAAGCTATACAAAAATCTTGCATCTTCTTATATGGTGATTTGATAACTCTTAACCTCTATGAACTTAACATTTTTCTATATTTCCTTTTTCTCAAATTTGACAAAAAACTAAATTTTTTTTACTTAAGATTGTTGTATACGATTTGTTAGGCTAGTGAATCCCATTACTTGACCTTGATTACATATTTAATAATAATTAATATAGGATACATCAACACAACGTTTATCCGGACCTTACAGTCGATTCTCTCATTGATGCAGCTTCGCGAACTTGGAATTTACAGGCAATAAGGCTTTAGTGGACCCTCAGGATTCAAAGATCATTGCAAACATTCCACTGAGTAAAACCTTTATGATGGATAGGGATGGATGGCACTTTACAAACAATGGAAAATATACAGTAAAATCAGGCTATCAGGTAGAACGGGTTTACCCAGATAAGGAAAAACAATCAGTTCAGTTCGGACCCACAGTCGATATACTAAAAGCATTTTGCTGGAAAATACGGTGTCCACCAAAATGAAGTATTTCTTATGGCAATTGGTATCCGGGTGCATTGCAGTTAGGAAAAATCTGCAAGCAAGAGGACTACAAGGAGATATATGTTGTGATAGATGTGGGGCCTCAGAAGAATCGATAAACCACGTCTTCTTTGAATGCCCACTAGCGCGTCAGGTTTGGGCACTCTCAAAGAACCCATTAAATCTAGCTAATTTCCCCACTAGTTCTCTCTTTACAAATATGGATCATCTATTTTTGCGAGTTCAACCGGAGATGAAGGATCATCAGTTTGCATGGATATTATTGTGCATTTGGAAAGGAAGAAACAATAAGGTATTCAGTAATCTGGATATAGATCCTAGAGAAACACTATAATTGGCGGAAACAGAATCAGTGCTTTGGAAGGAAGCACATGGGGGAAATACCAGGCCTACAACACAACCTACTAAGGCCCCCAATATACCACATATCCCAGGCCGGTGGTGTTTTACTGATGGATCATGGAAAGAAAATGAGCGTTTTTCAGGACAAGGTTGGTATCGTACATTAGAAGACTTCCAAGGATTGATGGGAGCAAGAAATGTAAGGGCTAGTATATCTCCGCTTCACTCGGAGATGGAAGCATTACTATGGGCTATGGAGTGTATGAGAAATTTACGTCAGGTTCGGGTTACATTTGCAACAGATTGTTCTCAATTGGTGAAGATGGTTTCGGAACCAGAAGAATGGCCCGCTTTTGTAAGTTATTTGGAAGATATCAAGATCCTGCAAGGAAGTTTTATCAACGCGGAGATTATTCATGTACCACGGACGCAAAACACAAAGGCGGATAAGCTAGCACAAAGTGTTAGAAATCAACCGTCTTTTGTCGTTCACATGGATGCGGAGTCACCTGTATGGTTTACAAAGTCAGTTTGAATCTGTTCTATTAATCGATGACAAAAAAAAAAAAATATAGGATATATCAAAATTCTAGGAACTTAAATAACTGAATTGTTAATGGTCAAACATAGACTATTTGTAATTAGATAAAAATTATATCTATTTTAATAGTATAGATTTTTATTTAAAAAAAAATAAAATGAAAAAGCAATTAACAATGAATTCCTTCATTGCTGGTTTGCTGTCTGCACCTTACGAATCGTGTGAACTAAAGTCACACCTCTCAGCTTTTATATTTTTGTCGGCCTTCTTGTCAACCTTTAACTCTTCTCTCCTGTCCTTATAAAGTGTAAACATCTTTTTCTACAAACTGACCTTTTCAAACAAATTTCGTATTGGATAACCAAAAGAATAAACCATATATATAAACATTATATATCAATTCAGTATCCAAATCCCTCTGCGACTCGTCCATAAACATTCAATCTCAACGAACCATCTATCAAAAAGAACTTCAGACAAAAAGAATTCAAAACAATGCACTCTTCATCGTCTGTATCAAAACGCCTCATTTTGATCTATGTCTTGGCCATACGACTACTCCTTATAAACAGCGAATTATCCTTAAACACGACCAATGAGTATCTCAACCACACATGTTTGGTTAGTCTAGGAAAATACAAGGCGGGAAGTGAGTACGATCAACTTTTTAAAAATATCATGAAAATGTTCTATAAAAACAGTATCAGAGGTTACGACTATTTTAGCGAGGCTACTTTTACCGCTATCCTCCAGTGCCGCGGCGACTCCTACGGGCCCAAGTGCCGGGACTGCTTTGTCACCGCACTCGCTGCGGTAGTGTCACATCAATATTATTGATTAGTTATTTTTTTAATTTGTATAAAGCTGAGCACGTACAGATTTTTATTACGTTTTAGCATAAGATAAAAAACTACTTATTTTATGTTAATTAGTCTCGTGCAATCTCGTTATTGATTGTGGCGTGGATATTTAAAATGTATATTACAGCTTCGTAGGAGATGTCCATGGTACAAGGGGAGGATAATCTGGTATGACCAATGTCTTCTCTCGATGGATTCCAAATATTCTATTGGGCAGATCGATTACGACAATAGCTTTTGTATGTCCAACGCGAAGAAGGTGGTAGACGATGGAATCTCCCTCGCATTTATAAAAGTTTGGAATAATCTCGTTGACGATCTGACGGAATTAGCCACCACTGGAGATAATTCTACATTGTACTCTGTGGGGGAGAAGCGGTACAAGGGTGATATGGTATATGGAATGGTGCAGTGTACGGAAGACTTATCGCGAAAAGCTTGTCAGGAGTGTGTGTGGTATAATACCTTTCATTTTCATGATTGTGTGGATAATTTTCGAGGAGCGAGAGTTGTAGGTAGAAGCTGTACTTTTAGGCTTGAATTTTACCCTTTTATTGCCAAGCCGGTCCGTAATATTTAAAAGAACTAATAGTATTATAAAAAATTCAAATTCATTGAATGTAAAATTAATTCAATCATATGTTTTTTTTTTGCTGGATAAACTCACATATTATATATGCCATATGTTCAAAGACAATTTAAACAATAACTAAATTATCGATGCTTTTTATCAAAGCCTTGCAAAAGTTGTGCTTGGTGTTCTTTTCTTTGTTGAGACTTCTAATTGCACATTGCATTACAAAACCATTGGTTCCATCCATCAATACTTAAGTAGACAAGTTATAACAATCAATCTGTAACAATGTCTTTTTCGCAAATGATGAATTTGAATTTCTTCAATTTGAAATCTACTTGTAATCTTCCCTAATATATTGGTTCCATTGTGGTTTTTCTTGACGACGTCCTTTTGACATTAAATTTATCAAGATTTGAACAAAGCGATAGTGGTTTACTTAGCATGTACGACGACCACCGGACACTATTCCAAAACTAATTATAAATACTCGGGTCGATCCGTTCTACAGGCGAGGTATACTTTACTTGTGATCCAAGTTATTATTATTTTGTATGATTTTGTGGTTGTGTTTTTAGGTTTGAATTTGCAAGAGATGTGTATGATGTACTAAAAAAAGAGTATCAGGAAAACAAATGATATCAATTTCACACACTTATTAATAAATGATACAAAATATTTGTTTTGTGGGTTTAAAGATTTGGTTAATTTATAAGTATAAAATAATATGTTGATAAGTATTTTATCATACATGATTATCGGGGATGAGATATTATGGTCGGCTAAGATATTATGGTCCTCGAGTTTGACTAAACTGTGGTTTACAATTGTACATTCCCATTTTTATTTTATATCTATTCTCAGTAATCATTAGAATTATGTTGATTTTTGAAATATTATATGTCAGTTGTGTGTATTAAGTTTTATCATTGTTGGGTTTTCGAAAAGACGAGACTTTTTAAATTCATGATTGTTAACTTTAAGTTCCACCCGGAGAATAAATTTATGTATATTATTGTTGCTAAATTGATTGGTTATAATCTAAAAGTTCTAATTTATTTCTTAAAGTAAAACTAAAATTCTCTTGCTTAAAGTATGAACACAAATTGTTTAGTTTGGTTGTAGCAAATACATTTGACATTGATTTTCGATATTGTTGCGGTAACATGTAATCGTAGTTTTTATATTCAAACATATTTTATGTTAAATGGTAGCCTCTTAAATCTAACCCAATATAAATGTTGTCAAGTTATTTTTTTATATTTGTTTATATATATAACCAACACCTAAAATCAAGCATGCAAATACGGATTTTGGTCCTTACTTAGAAACTATGGGTAGTGAATGATATGACCTATTTGATTCCTGGATGGAAATAGTTTTTTCGAGAGAGTTTTCTATTACTAAATATAATTTATATCTTAAATAAAAAAAAGAGACGAAATTATTGCATTGATAATATATTATGGTATGAAAACTTAAAAGCAAGAAAAACTAATATAATACATGCCCTTGTGTTAAATCAATGAGTTAAAGATTCCACTTAAAACAAAAAAAAAGGATGAAAAACACCAATCAGAATTCAAACTATAAAACACTTCTCCATTTCTCTTATATAAAGCACAAATGAAAGAACAATGCGAGGAACACCAGAACTAAATTTTATCTTCCCCAGTTCCTTGAAAGTAAATGAATATATTTTGACTTGTTTTGATTGAGAAACTGTGGTGTGGTTTGTGTGATGTCTTAAATTGTTGACTCTACTGTGCGTTTGTTTTTTTTCTTTGAATTTCATATACTTGTTTTTGATGTATCGATTAGTTTTTCGATTGAAACTGTAATACCAAATAAAGTTGTAAGATGATATTTAAAAAAACTAAATAACATATATGTCTATCCGGAGTTATATAGATGACGATAGTTTGGGATTTTGTGATTTCTTAGACGTATTATGTTGATTGTTTGTTGGTCTTGACCTGAATATTTATGAAAATGAATAATTATGATTTTTATGCTTAATAATGATTAAATTTATAATATAATTTACAAAGGTTGAAATTTTTTTGCTTTCTACAATTTTTATTAAATTTAACGTAGTAGTACAAAAGTTGTGATATTTGTTTAACATATTCTATTGGTGGTGGTAAATATTTTATTAATATAGCTTAGGAAACATTCTAATGAATCTTTTTATATATTAGAGATTAAACCACGCTTGGAAACATCTTTTGTAATAAATCAATAGATGGCGTCATTATATTGAAGTAATATGGGACTGGTACTAACTATCATTTGTAAACCGATAGTTTTTGTTTGGACTATAGATTTTTATAACTTTTGCTTAGATTAAGAAACACCACTTGTTTCCAACAGAAACAAAACAGGATCAATTGTCGGACGTCTTAACATATCCTCATTTAGTTATATTTCCTTTCAGATTCATCAAACCACAACTCTGTCTAATTTGGTTTTTAACGTAAGAGTAGATGTCCTGCAATCATAAAAATTGTCCAGATTGAGTGAGTGTTATCATGATTAAATAGTATAGGTTCACATGAACCAACCTTTGTTGTTTCAGGGAAACTAAATCTGCTAATACGCCTGGTCTATTTATCAAACCCTCATGTTTAAAAAAAAAAAACAAATAGACGGTTAAGCTTTAGGAGTTACACTATTTCAGGGTTGATCGAATATCTAGAAAACCCTTTGGAAAGAGAAGAAAGCATGTTTTTTTTTGGACAAAGCAGTATGTTTATCTATTGGAAATATTTTATAAGCAGTTTTGACGTCCGTAATTTATATTCTTTTGTACTTCCATGTATTGTTTTATGGTGCAAGGAAAAATAGAAACAATATGATCTGTTTGAATATAGTCTATTCTAGTATGACCGTCATCTCTATCCTTCTCAGCCACCAATTAAAGCTCAAATTCTTCCTTGGAACTCTTTCTGTAGCATCCCCAAACCTAGATAAGGCATTTGGCTCGGCCATGGTACGAGGAGTGATCTCACTCAAATTACCCTAAGAAGTAAATTACTCTCTCAAATAAGAGGTTCAGTTGTAATACTTAGGGATAGAATCCACAAGGAGCTAGGGAACCTATTAAATCTAATCAACGAATCAATTCTAGGTGAATTGTGATTTTTATGGTTTAAAGCAATGTAAATAATCCTATGTGAGCAAGGTAGTTGCTCGACTAACAAGATGATTGGGTTGAAACTTTAATTGGAAAACGCTAGACGTAGGGTTTCTATTCAGGTATTCAGAGATTATAATCATATAGATGTTTAATAGTTGCTTGCATGATATATTAGAGCTCCACTACTTTATTTAACAACAAGTCAATCAGCTCTCGCAATTTTTGGACGAGTCTATTAACTAGGTCTAATGACCAGAACAAGAATGTTCGATCACTAGCAGTGTCGATCAACGATCTTAGAGAGATATCGATCGATACACCTTTCACGCTGTCGATCGACTATCCAGTAGGGATATCGATCGACGAGCTTCCAGTTAAGCTCTTTATGCACGGGTTGAATGATGCTCACTAAGCTTCCTAGATCAGAAAATCACCTTATTCTAGCAATCTTAGCTCAATGGATAGGTCAGGACAATATTATTCAAGAGTGCTCAAACATACAAGTTCCTAGGGTTCAATATTCTAGTTAGAAATTCTAGAACAAGCATTAAGAACAACCTATTGATGAATATCACAACTTAGCAATCTATAGTTGGGGCTAATCCCTTTAAACTATTTGAACCCTAAATCTAACAATGGAACTACTCAGACATGGCTAAGCAATTCATAACACAAGAAAAGTAAGAAAACTCCATAGTATAGATAATAATTGTAGTAATGGAGTTCCAATCACAAATCTCTCTGGATCTTCTCTCCAACTCTCAAAATCTCTCTAAACTTTTGCTGTGAAAAATAAGAATACAATTAAGCTCTCTTGTCTCCTAACACCTAGGCAAGTATTTATCTATTAGGTTAAAAACTCGTCAGGGGCAATCTTGTAATTTGGTGAAGTCTTGGGCTATAAGTCGGCTGGAACCAAATCAAGCTTTTCGCGCCTCGATATCAATCGATGGCACAAGATGTGTATCGATCGATTATAATCTTCATTTGTCGGGTATTCTCTTCTGTATCGATCGACAGCACATATCATGCATCGATCGATTATTGTCTCTTAATGTCGACCTCTGGTCTGGTTTGATGGACAGCTCGGATGAAATCTCTTTTGTACTCTAAAATGCTCCAAAATCATCACTTTACTCCAAAACACTCTTGAACCTGAAAACATACCTGATAGGCTAGAAAACTTAAAAATTATATAGTAAAACACCAATATACCATGGGTAAAAGTGGATCAAATCCATGGTATATCAACTCCCCCAGACTTACCCTTTTGCTTGTCCTCAAGCAAAACAAACAGGAAGTCTCTCTGAAAGGGGTTTGAAAACAGCAGGGACTCACAGATTTAAATCATTGAAATCATCAGCTCTACAATATTGCAATCCACATCTAAGAAGTCCTAATCACAAAAGCACATTATGCAATATCCTAGCTTAGCAACCAAATTCATTCATCCAGCAACTTAGCGAATACTATCTGACATTTCCCTCTACTAACCTCATTTCTTAGCATAAAAATAAAAGTGAAGGCTTTACCTTGGGAGCATCGATCACAGGATGCAAAGACTTTCAGACAAGTATCTGGAGCTGCAGGTAAAAGTTAGTTCCTATCTTTTCTCTCTACTAATTTCTCTCTTTAGTCAAAGTCTGCGTCCATTGCAGGATCATTGACCAAGATTGGACAGGCTTCCATGAATCAAGACTTAATGGTGGTTGCCACTAAGCCCTGTTCACTTCTTTTTGACCTATATCCAAGAATTCTTTATGAGCTAGCCTTGAAGATTGCCGCCTCCAAGTCCCGTTCGAATTCTTTTTGTTGGGATCTTTATCGAAGCAAGCCTTAATGGTTGTAGCCACCAAGTCCTGTTCGATTCCTCCTAGCTAAAACCTAAAATCCTATATCTCTTTTTTTATTAGAAAACTTTCTACCTAAACTATCTAGGATCGAAATAGAGAGAGAAAAGGTGATAAATAAATCTACACAAGGCTTTACCTTCCAGACTTGTCTGAAGAATCCGATCCCATGTATACCAAGCCCCAAGACAAGCAGTTGTGTCAGGTTTAGTGTTAGAGGTCAGCTTTGGTTCCTTCAAACAGTCTAAGCAAGTGTGAATAGTTGACAAGTTGATCCACTTTAGCATCTTTAGTACTATCTGCAATCAGTAAGTCTAAAATGGTGCTAAAGAGTGGTTAGATCATCAAGTATAAATCAATAAGATCATTGTCCCCTTCTTAAAACTCAATAAAAACTTTTGAAAGGTAATTTTAATAAGAATCAAAATAGATAAATATCAGTAAACCTCCCCCCAAACTTAAATTACACTGTCCCAGTGTAAAACAGTCAGAGTTATGGTGGAAAACAAATCATAAGTACTCAATTTAACAAGTAAGAAAGATAAACCTGACCGGAGTGAATATCGATCGATGTGCATAGGTTGGCATCGATCGTCGCAGGTGATGGTATGTCGATCGATTTCGACTACTCCTCAACGGTCGATGTATTGGTCATCATTCTATTTGGATCTTATAAAATCTGCAAAAACGAACACGAATATAAATACTAGTAATTAAGAAAACTAAACTGAAATACCTAATAGTGGGTTGTCTCCCACTCAGCGCTTTGTTATAGTCATTTAGCTTGACTTTGGAGATGTTTGGGCTAGTTGGTGGAAAATCAGCTAGTTGTTGGAAAACAAGCATCCACATTATATCTGCACATTCTGAACCAAGCTGCAATGAAACTTCTTGGGGCTTCATCACTTCTGGTCCATCTTTGATCCATCTTCAATGTTGCATTTGAGATGTTTTGTAGCCTTTGTTGAAGAGCTTTAATGCTGCATTGATGCCATCCTCTCTTATCATAGGCATATGCTGATAGCTCCTTCAGTTCCTCTTGCATTGAGTCTATCTTGTCATGTATCAGCTTATCTCGGTCTGATGTAGACGCGGGTCGATCGATGCTACTGATATAACATGGATTTTACCTGTTTTTACCCATGGTATATGAGTATTTGTATTACTATTATCTATGTTTTGGAGTCTATTAAGTATGCTTTCAGGCTCAGGAGCATTTTGGAGAAAAGTGATGTTTTAGGTGCCTTTTTGGAGCTTAAAGAAGAGTTCACCCGAGATCAGACCAGAGGTCGACATCTGGAGCTACACATCGATCGATGCACATTCCGTGCTATCGATCGACACACATTTGCCGAAGGACGATACATCGAGATCATAATCGATCGATGTACACCCAATACTATCGATCGATATCGAGCGGCGAAAGAAGACAAGTTGGACTTGTCCGAACTTGAAGCCCATGACATCACATTTTTACAAGATTGCCCCTGACGAGTTTTTAACCTAATGAACTCATATTTATATTTTCCTAAGTGTTTTTGGCAAAGGAGAGCTTCTTTTTACCACCATCTATTCTACACATTTCTTTGACCATTGTTTCATTACTTTGCAAGTTCTCAATAAAGTTCTATTCAGTTCTTAATTCTTTACTTATTTTTCTTAACAAAGGTTATAGGATTCTAGATCTAGAGGAGAGATCCAAAGAAATTTGTGATTGGAACTTAAGTGTTCACTCCTCTAATAGATCTATGAACTCCTATTATTACCTTGTTACTATGAATCACTTAGCCATGTCTGAGTAGATTCATTTGTTAGATTTAGGGTTTAAATAGGATATGAGGGATTAGCCCCAACCTACATCTGCTATAGTTGTGATATTTATTGTTAGGATTGTTCACTAATGCTTTTTCTAGATTAGCTACCTAGAACATGAACTTGGATTGCACTATTCATTTAATATAATTCCTGATAACATCCTAAACATGCTATGACCCTCTTGAGACAAGCGAAAGCTGATCTAAGATCATGGTGAGCACTGTATCAACTTCAGCATAAGTTACGCTTAGAGCGTATCGATCGATACTCCTATAGAGCAATCGATCGACGTAGCTAGAGGTGTATCGGTCGATATTCCTATCGAATAATTGATTGATACTGTCGGCGATATAGCTGACCACAAACACCATTTAGTATCTAAGTAATAGATGGTCTAAATATTGCGAGAGCTGATGGATTCATTTAATAGTGTTGAGCTCTGACATATCATGCAAGCAACTTGTTAGCATTTGTAGTACTTATAATCCTGAATTCATGAATACCTACCCTGAATCTAACTGCTATTCTTTATTGTCTTAACCCAAAACCTTTCAACTGAGTAATCTTACCATTACTCAAAAACCTGCATTTTACTTTAAACCATTTTCAACCTAGCATAGTCATTAAGATTGCATCTTATTTGTACACTCGCTCTCAGTGGATTCGATCCCTAAGTGCTACAACTGAACCTCTTATTTGAGAGAGTAAAGTCACTCCTAAGGGTAATTTGAGTAATATCAAATTTGGCGCCGTTGCCGGGGAGCTCTGATACAATTAGATTTAATCTGATTAGGTCTAGGTTATTTTTACTTTAAATTGTTTTCTGACACAAATTTTTTCTTGTCTTTTCAGGTACATGCCCAGCAGTACTAGAAGTAACAAGGCATCTCAACTTTTGTTCTCAGAAGACCCTGCTAGCTTGGAACGTTCAATCCGCAAGGAAATCTGTTCCGCATCGACCGACATCAACAACTGTCTGTCGACCGATACCGACGCACCACTGTCGACCGAGACACCGTCCTCGTCGACCGATACTCGCACCTTCCTGTCGACTGACACTACTTCACCGTCGACCAACACGTTTCATCCGACATCGATCGATACCCCGAACCGTATATCAATCGATACTGTTCCGCGAGTCATGGTTGCGCCGATTATTCTCACACGAGTTGAGAATGGAGACTTGCGTGACCAAGAAGGT
Source organism: Brassica carinata (assembly GCA_016771965.1). Taxonomy (NCBI): domain Eukaryota; kingdom Viridiplantae; phylum Streptophyta; class Magnoliopsida; order Brassicales; family Brassicaceae; genus Brassica; species Brassica carinata. The sequence goes on from CM028692.1 coordinate 7,587,436, forward strand.
CACCTTCGTAATGAAGTAGGTCAGAAGCTCAATGCTCAGAATGAAGTAATCCCTGAGCCAGAAACTGCACCTACAGGAGCTGTTCAACCTGTAGGAGAGGCAGCTCGAACACTAGCTGACTACAACCGTCCAGATCAGTTCAACACCAACAGATCAGCCATTCGTCCCCCTGCTATTCAGAGAGGCGATTTCGAGCTCAAGCCGCAGTACTACACCCTTGTGGGACAGACACCATACTGTGGGCTGTCCATTGAGCATCCCATGGACCATCTGGAGAGGTTCGAGGATCTCATATCTGCTATCAAAGCCAATGGAGTTCCCGTGGACTACCTTCTCTGTAAGCTCTTCAAGCACTCTTTATCTGGAGAAGCTTTACAATGGCTTAAGCAGCTACCACCAGGATCTCTTGCATCCTGGAGCGACATCAAAAATGCATTTCTGCGTAACTTCTTTGATGATGCGCGCGCTGAAGACTTAAGGAGGAAAATTGCAACATTTAATCAGGAGCCTGGAGAGTCATTCAAGGATGCCTGGATCAGATTCAAGTCTTACCAGCGAGACTGCCCACACCATGGATTCAACAAAGTGCAGCTGCTCTGCACTTTCTTCAGAGGCATCACACTGAAATATCAGATGGCTCTAGACACTGCGAGTGAAGGCAACTTCACCACAAGGAATCCTGAAGATCCTGTGAAGCTAATAGACAACTTAACATCCAGCAACAGCACGAAGAACATTGTAAAAGCAAGATCTGCAGCGTTCCTTGGAAAGGAACAGATGAATGAGGTACATGCTACACTTGACAATGTTCAGAAGCTGCTAAACAAGCAAATCTGCTCAGTGGAGGATGCAGAAGCTGATGAAGAAATGACTACGTAGAAGCAGAAGTCAACTGGATCAATGGAACTGGATTTCAGAGATCTGGAAACCAAGGAAACAGAAACTTCTCAGGACAAAGAGTCAACTTCAACAGCAGCAACCCCAACAACAACAAGAGTTATGGAAACTCATCTTACATGAAGCCACCCACACCAACCCCAGAAGGAAAGCTAGAAGACATGCTCAGCAAAGTTCTTGAAAGCCAGCAGCAGTTAGAGGTGAACTTCAATGGAAAGATCGACGCTGTCTGCACCACCTTGAACACAAAGCTTGATGCTTTGAGCACTCATGTGAAGAAATTAGAGACTCAAGTGACTCAGACAGGAGAAGCTGTTAAGAAGCAGGAAGCCTTAGGAAAAGGGTCTGGAGAAGAAGCAACAGGCCACAACGTCAATGCTATCATAGAAGACGATTTTTGGAGAGTGGTGAAGCATGAGAAGCTGCAAGAGGGAGACTTCCAGATCGAAAGTTCCATGAGTATTGGCGGGAACCATTGGTATCGACCGATGTTCGGACATGACTATCGATCGATGTACGCCAACTCAAATCGAACGATAGACTCAGACGAGCATCGACCGATGGACCTTGAAGAATCCACTCACGAGTGCAACACCGTAAAGATACTTACTCACGAGGAATTCGCAGCAAAGCACCCACATCCGCCCAGCCCTTACAAAATCGATCGACAGAATGGATGTCCCATCGATCGACAGAAGGATAAGGAAATCGATCGACATACTCCAGAACCTTTCGATCGATATTCAGTTATCACAGGCCGAGTGCAACTTCCCAAGATAGATGTTGCACGACTTAATGCACTCAGGGAGCAATCTAAACCCTCCAAAAGCCCACCAGAAGTTATCTTGAAGAAACCCACGGATACCCTAGAACCCATGGAGTTACAACAAGAAACCAAAGGCCGTACTCTCAGAAAAAGGAAAGAGAAGGTTCCTTAGCACCTTAAAAGGGGAGTCAACAAGAAAGAATTAGAAAGCTTCAGAAACAGAGTCCTAAGAATACCTAAGGAGAAACCGTTCGAAGAAGCATACTACACACACAGATTGTGGATTTTTTTCAGAGAGACAAAGGAGACAGAAGAAGATACCAGAAGGATGTTCAATCAGGTAAGAGAAACCATGATCAGGAGGATCAAACTTGAGAAGAAGGGTGATCCAGGGAAGTTCGTTGTTCCTTGCTCAGTCCATGGGATCAATTTCCCACGTGCCCTATGTGACACAGGATCTGGAGTCAGCATCCTACCCAAGGTGATAGCAGACCATCTAGGTTTGAAGATAGAACCCACGGATGAATCATTCATCTTCGTGGATTGTTCTCAGCAAAACTCTGGAGGCATCATCAGAAACCTCAAGGTTAACATAGGAGAAACCCTAGTTCCAGTAGACTTCCATGTCTTGGACGTCAAGGTAACCATTCCTACTTCTTTGCTACTTGGAAGAGCCTTCCTAGCCACAGTTGGAGCTGTCTGCATCCTTCAGACAAACAAACTGTGCCTAACTCTGATCAATCCTACGGTCTACTATGATCCGGTACGAGTCATCAAAGTTCCTGAGAAGATCCAAGACGGCTCAGACCTCGTAGCTGTTTGCTATTGTGGAGATGAATACGATTCACAAGACGCATACGAGACGGAGTATGATGAATTGACCGATAGTGTCACTGTCGCATCGATCGATACTCGTGAAAAGACATCGATCGACAGACATACATGGTCATCGATCGATTCGCGATTCAACCAGATCGAGGAGGAGTTTCCAGACGGTGACTTCGAGGTAAACGAGTGGGAGAACGACTACTACATCCCACCATATGCTGTAGATACTACTCACATTGAGGAGTATACTAATGATTACGAGGAGGAGAGAGCTATAGAGTATCACAACCTTCCAGAAGATGAAGATAGACTTCTCCACCACAACCTCAGAATCAACACATCAATCGATAGGACCTTCTCCCCATCGATCGATACTACTTGCCTCGCATGGTTCGACAACACGGTCAACAACAAGCGAGACGGAGACTACTCAATCAGGAGCTGGGCAAGTGATTACCAGCACGAGAGCTTCGCGGTCGAAACCGCAACGCCAACATACATCACTCAACCCGAGGAAGTCTCATCGATCGACATGGCACCATCAAAATCGACCGATAGGCCTGAACAACCATCTACCGATCCCGGTTCTGTGCCATCGACCGATACATTCATTAAACCATCCGAGGTAACAAATTCACCTGTACCTGATTTTGGTAATTTAACCCCATATGAGTTTGGTATTTTCAGGGATTCAAAAGGCTTTGCACACTCAATGGATGGACGAACGCTCCACATATCTAGAGAGGACATTGCAGAGGTCCTACAGGTAGCCAACGGATCCCAAAACCTATTCCAGTAGCAACGCTACGGACCAGACCACCATCATCAGCACCAGGAGGCAGACACAACAGGCGAGCGAAAGGAAGCTTAGGATAATCATCTCAACACGGAGGACCCAGATTTTCAACGGACATCGATCGATATGGAGTACATGACATCGATCAATATGAATCCTGCACCATCGACCACCTACTCAAAACGTGAGGTCGATGAGTTTCTCGACGATATCTGGAAAGAACTGAGGAAAGCAGAAGATCGCTTCGCAGCAAACTCAACAAAACACGTGAACCAATCTTCCACAACCTGGGGATCTAAGCATCTGCAGCGAAGAGATGAAGAGATCTATCCGCCTTATCAATGAGGCATGCAGATATGAACCCAGCGGCACCTTGCAATCCTTTTGGAGGATTGACTCGTCTAAAAGCAGCTGAGAGGAAACTTGCTGACATACACTTCTTAGTAGACAAAGAAATGGAGGAACTCGCACTACGCATGGACACTATGCAGCAGGAGGCTGAGAAGTTCCAACGTCAACTCGATTATCAGGCTGCATCAATCGCATCGATCGATGAGTACAATCTCACATCAATCGATAGGCGAATGACTGAAATCGACGGAAAGATGAAGCTCCTTGCCGAGAAGCTTCACGAGAATCTACAGCAGCACAAACCAACCGATGAACAACATGTTGCATCGATCGATATACAGACTTCAGAAATCTGCACCAGAGCTGACTTGGATAAGTTAGCTAATGAAGTCTACACGCCAATTACGAGCGTGGATGATTCGCAAGACAGACGTCTATATCAGACGTATTTCCCGCTAAACAACAAAGTTGGCAGAATGAAATCTAGCATAGAAGGGATGCAAAAAGGAATCAGAGCCATTCAGAGGCAGCTTGCGAGTAGACCTGCACCCTTAGCATCGATCGACAGAAGACCTAGCGCATCGATCGACGGACCTCAACAGCCATCGACCGACAATTCAACAAAGGAATCGATCGATATCAGCTCTATCCACGAAAAAATGATCCAACGCCTTGATTCAATGCAAGCAGAACTCAGTGATCTTTCAGAACATGCCTATGAGAAATTAGGATGGCACGAGCTCAGCATTGAAGGTCATGCAGAAAGGATTCAAAGGATCAATGATGAGGTAATTGAGATAAAGAAGAAACAAACCAGAGAATATGCAGCCACAAAAAGCTTATTTGACTCATGGTTCGGTGAGAAGAAGGATACAGAGGATACTTGTTTCCCAACAAGTACCTGGACTTCACCTCAATAGCTCATTCCATCCAGAGTCAAGCTAGATGACTATAATCAAAGCGCTGAGTGGAAGGCAACCCACTGTTAGGTAATTTTTCATTTAGCTTTTATCTTTAGGATTTTATTTTTCGTATATGTTTTTCTTTGTAGTTCTGACTAGGCGATTACCACTGAAATCGACCGACATGACACTGTCGATATCGATCGACATACACCAAACAATAACGATCGATAAAGGCGACTCAACATCGATCGATACGGATCACGATCAGGTATTTCGTTCTACTTTTTCACACTACAAGAAAATGAGTGTATTGTAACGATTTTTTCGTCACAATAAAAAATATTTCGTCACAATATCGACATTGTGACGTATTTGTAACGGTTTGTACATGGTTGCAATACAATCGTCACAAATACTTTTGGTATCAAAAGCGTAACAACGTTGCGACGTATTGAGACCGTAACAAGTCCGACACAAGTCGTGACGATACATATAAGTGACAAAGTAGTGACAATTACTGACTAATAATCAAGTCACAAAACCGTTATTTTTTGTGACCATTATATCGTCTCCGTTTCGTAACTCGGTGTGACGAGACATTAGTCTCCAAACGTCACAATTTAGGACTAATAGGTAGTCACTAAACAGTCTAGTTTTGCTACTAATTTGTAGTCTCAGATATGTTATGTATTGTCGAAAATTAATAACAGTTCCGTCGTTACAAGCTACTGATTTCTTAATTCAAATTGTCATGCATTTTGTCACAAATCAGTCTTAATTAGATACTTATATTTTGTCATGTATTCGTCACAATTCTTCACTAAAAAACATCACAAATCCATCTTAATTAGCTACTAATTTAGATGTAAAATTTGTAGTGATACTTTTATTGAATTAGTCACAATTTTACAGAATTATATTCATATCCATATATTTTCACTTTTATAAATATTCTGTAAATGGTAGCTATATTACAAGTGCGATTTTCATTTTACCAAAAAATATGAAAAGCCAAATTATTGAAAATAAAAATTCCATAACATTAAAAATTCATAAATATAGTTTAAACTTGAACAGCAATTTAAATGAAAAAATCTAGCAAGTGTTGTAAATAAAGCAACTAAAACCAATAAAATAACACCAAAACCAAAACCAGAAATAGCCATAAGCCAAACTAATGTGTTGAAGAGAAAGACTCCACAGCTTCAAGTCTTTTCTTGAGGACTTATTGCTCATCGACTCTTTTGCCATTCAGCTTCAAGCTCTTCCACTCGATGAGTTGTTCCCACTTCTGCATTACCTAGTGGAGACCCTGTTGAAGACTCTAAAGGCATTAAAACACCTCTTTGGAGTGACCCAAGTCCAAATACGCGACCTTGTTTTGATGTTCCAACAATCTACAAAAAGTCATGTTTACCACTCAGATATTATAACACCAGAAACTAATATATGTATTTCTTTTTTGGTTGAAAACTAAAATACCATGTATAAAACTCAGACTTTAGGGCAAACAAATTAGAGTGAAACAAAAGTTTACGCTCTTACCTTGGAATAGATTTCATTTTTCTCTTCAAGGGTGAGATTGTCTATCGTCAAACCCTCTCCATTAGAATTTTCCATTTCAGACAAGCGTTCTTGAACACATTCATCAAATTTCTCAGCAATTAGTCGAGCTCTTTCATCAACATAACTTCCATCAGTTTTCTGGTGTGTTTTTTTCAGCACAGCAATGAAAGAAGAGTCTTCATTGTTTGCCTCCTGCAAAACAACATTAAACAAAGTAAGGGAAACTACTGAGTTTTTAAAATGAAATATACATGTTTTTAAAAGTAAAAGATGCATAAATATTACCAAAACATCCTGAACTTTGGCATAAGAACGTGAGCCTGCTCTGTGTCAATGCACACCTAAACCATCACGTCTAGATAGACGAGAAGCCCGAGCTTTCTCACTTTTATCTTTCGCCTTTGATGTTCTCCAATACTCAGACATTGTACTCCAGTAATCAGACAAAATCCAATCAGGTTTTGCTCCATTTGACTTAGCAAGACTAACCATTCCTTTGAGACGGGTAGCAGCAAGTTGATCAAAGTTTTCTTTAACAAGATTTTCAATTGAGGCATCCCACTCAAATTTAGTCTACAAAGTATATAATATCACATTGATAAGTATATAAATGTTATATATGATATCATTTAACATATGTAAAAAATACATCAGATTTATATACCATTCAAACTCACCTGAAAGGTTGAAAACCATGCATCTTTATAAAACTGTGGCACTTTTTTCCAGCTATACCATGGTCCTCTAAAACAACCTTCAATGATCTTTCGAACACAAGTTGATACTTCAGTGTTGTTTTTGAACCTGTTGTATATGAAACTAAATTATTTACTTATAAACTGATACGTACAAAAGTGTATTAAAGAGGAAAAGCATACCATTTAGCTCCATTACGTCTAGCTGGGTGGAGTACACGAACGTCACGTTGTACAGGAACATGTGCAACTTCTTCCCTATTCTCAACTGGTTCAGGGTTTATAACATGTCTTTGGGAACCTGCAGATTGAGAACCAGTGGGTTGGGTAGTTGGTCCTGTCCCATAAGAACACCCACCTGATGTTATTGGTGGTCGAGCCATCTACAATGGGAAAACGTAAAATGATCAGTTCATGTATCGAAGGATTACAGTTACCATTATTCTCAGTATAATTATCTTATTCCTATCTAAATGAGAAGAATACAAAACAATCCAACTTCTCTTTTTAATAATCAATAAAAGATCGAAAGTGCTTCTGACCTTGAATAAAATATAATTGTCTCATAGAATCTACTAATTTTTATATAAGAGCACAGTTCTAAAGAACTTTAAATAATTAAATCCAAAGATTGTACTATTGTTTAAAGAATTGGTGATCACACGATTCAAAGCAAACATTGATAACGAGTTTCTAATCTTCCAACCTATACGAGTTTGATGATATATTGCAAACAAGAAACCATAAATGATAAGAATTGACGGTGAAGGGAAAAACCTTGAAACACCACTAGATCCGGAAGAGGAGAAGTTTCCAGAGAGGATTTCTATGATTCAAATAAATGAATAATACTATTATATATATATATTCTCTAATTCTAATACCTAAAGATTGTACTGAAAACAAAATCTAAAAACTAGAAGCATCTATATCGTAGTCGTCTTATCTCGTTCATCTTCTCCAGTTTCCATTGTCTAAAAATAAAATTATGTAACAGACTTATAGCATGATCAATAAAAACAAAAAAGTAGATGCAAATAGTCTTTTAGTTATAGATTTTGGAATGCTTACAAGTCTTTTTACGTTAATTTGATTAGCCATCATATTTTATAACCAGCCCGAACTATACCGAACCAAACTACACCATAATAAAGTAAACCGAACTAAATCAAAACCAAACCGAACTAAATCTAAACCAAACCGAACTAAACCGAACCGAACTAAACCCGAACCAAACCCAAACCAAAGCTACTTTGGTTTTAATTGGGTTGAGTTTTATAAAACCCAAATTAACCAAACCAAACCGAACCCAAACCGAACCCGAAACTAAACCGATGTGCCCACCCCTAATTGTTATCTTGCTGTCATTCGTATCGAATTTGTGATGATACAAATAGTCACAATACCGTATCAAATAGAGACTTATCTTGCCGTCACGATTTCGTATCCAATTTGTGATGATACAAATAGTCACAATACCGTCACGACCATTACGTTTATAACTATAGTAACAATTACGTCGTTAGTTGTGACTAAATATAGCAACGACATACATCGTCATAATATAGTGACGAAAAACTACGAATTAAGACCAAAAAACACAGTCACAACAACGTATTAAAAACGTCACTATATTGTGACCAAAGACAGTTCGTCTCAAGAGGTCGTCACAATGCATCCTTTTTTTTGTAGTGTCAATATCAGTATATTTTATTTTTGCCTACGCCTTCACCGGACTGGTTATACACTGAGGACAGTGTATGATTTAAGTCTGGGGGGGATGATTACTGATGTTGTTTACCTTTTGACTTCATCTAAAATGTTTTCATAATGGTTTTTATTGAGTCAAGAAAGGGATAATGATATTTTAAAAATTTTCACTTTTTATCTAACCAATCTTTTATGCACCATTCTTAGATTTTTTGATGCAAAATGTACTATATATGCTAAAGTTGATCACCTATCAGCTATGACAACGCTTTCATTGATTGTCTGGAGGAACCAAAGCTGATTTCCAACCTAACCTGACATTTTCTGCTTGTCTTGGGGCTTGGTATACATGGGATCGGATGCTTCAAACAAGTCTGGAAGGTAAAGCCTTGTGTAGATAGTTTTATCACCCTCTCTCCCTCATTTTTCGAATTTAGATTTAATAATCAGTTAAAAAAATATATTCGAAAATAAGCTTAAATATATGTTCTAGGACTAGTTAGTTATTACTTAGGAAGGAATTAACAGGGCTTGGCGGTTACCCCCTCAAGACTTGCTTCTAATGAATCCTAGGATATAGGTCAAAAAGAAGTGAACAGGACTTGGTGGTTACCCCTTCAAGACTTGCTTCAAGAATGAATCCTAGGATATAGGTCAAAAAGAAGTGAACAGGACTTGGTGGCTACAACCATTAAGGCTTGATTCATGGAAGCCTGTCCAATCTTGGTCAATGTCTTGCAAATAAAAGCAGACTTGACTAGCAGAGAAATAGTAGAGAGAGAGAGGATAGAAACTAATTTTTACCTGCAGGTCCAGATACTTGTTTGAATGTTTTTACTACTTGTTTGAACAATGATATACCATGGATTTTACCCGTTTTTACCCATGGTATATGAGTGTTTTTACTACTATTATCTATGTTTTGGAGTCTATTAGGTATGTTTTCAGGTTCAGAAGCATTTTGGAGAAAAGTGATGTTTTAGGTGCTTTTTTGGAGCTTAAAGAAGAGTTCACCCGTGATCAAGACCAGAGGTCGACACCAGAGTTACACATCGATCGATGCACACTCTGTGCAATCAATCGACACATATTAGCCGAAGGACGATACATCGAGACTATAATCGATCGATGTACACCCTGTACTATCGATCGATACTGAGGCGGCAGAAAGACAAGTTGGACCTGGCCGAACTTTAAGCCCAAGATATCACATTTTACAAGAATGCCCCTGAAGAGTTTTTTAACCTAATGAACTCATATATTTATATGCCTAAGTGTTTTGGCAAGAGATATAAGTTTTCAAGAAGTCACAAGCTTTTTACACAATATACACAATACAAGTTTTATTCAAGTTTCTTCTACTTCTACTTATCTCTTTTAGTTCTTTATTTGTTAAAAAAGGTTATAGAATTCTAGAACTAGAGGAGAGATCCAAAGATATTTGTGATTGGAACCTAAGTGTTCACCCTCTAATAGGTCTATGAACTTCTATTATTACCTTGTTGCTATGAACTACTTAGCCATGTCTGAGTAGATTCATTTGTTAGATTAGGGTTTAAATACGATCTGAGGGATTAGCCCCAACCTATAATTGCTATAGTTGTGATATTTATTGTTAGGATTGTTCACTAATGCTTTTTCAAGCTTAGCTACCTAGAACATGAACATGGATTGCATTGTTTATTACATGCAGTACCTGACAACATCCTAAACATGCTATGACCCTCTTGAGATATGCGAAAGCTGATCTAAGATCATGGTGAGCATTGTATCAACTCGTGCATAAAACTTGCTTAGAGCCGTATCGATCGATACTCCTATAGAGTAATCGATCGACGTAGCTAGAGGTGTATCGGTCGATATTCCTATCGAACCATCGATCGATACCATCGGCAGAGTAGCCGACCGCAACACCATTTAGCATCTAAGTAATAGATGGTCTAAATAATGCGAGAGCTGATGGATTCATTTAATAAGTGTTGAGCTCTGACATATCATGCAAGCAACTTGTTAGCCTTTATAGTATTTATAATCCTGAATTCTGAATACTTACCCGAATCTAACTACTTTTCTTTCTTGTTTCAAAACCAAATCCTTTCAAGAGTAATCTTATCTTTACTCAGCAAACCTGCACTTTACTTTAAACTATTTTCAACCTAGCATAATCATTAAGATTGCATCTTATTTGTACACTAGCTCTTTGTGGATTCGATCCCTAAGTACTACAACTGAACCTCTTATTTGAAAGAGTAAAGTCACTCCTTAAGGTAATTTGAGTGATATCAAATTTGGCGCCGTTGCCGGGGAGCTTTGATACAATAGGATCTAATCTGATTAGGTCTAGGTTATTTCTATTTTTATTTTAATTTGTTTTCTGACACAAAATTTGTTTCTTGTCTTTTCAGGTACATGCCGGTGACGGAAGCAACAAGGAATCCCAACTTTTGTTCTCAGAAGAACCTGCTAGCTTGGAACGTTCCATCCGCAAGGAAATCCGTTCCGCATCGATCGACGCCATCAACTGCCTGTCGACCGATACCGACGCACCCCTGCCGACCGAGACACCGTCTTTGTCGACCGATACTCGCACCTTCATGTCGACCGACACTACTTCACCGTTGACCGACATCTTTCATCCGACATCGATCGATACTCCTAACTGTATATCGATCGATACTACTCCATGAGTCATGGTTGCTTCTATTATTCTCACACGAGATGAGAATGGAGACTTGCGTGACCAAGAAGGTCACCTTCGTGAAGAAGCAGGTCAGAAACTCAACGCCGAATGAAGTAATCCCTGAGCCGAAACTGCACCTACGTGAGCTGTTCAACCTGTAGAAGAGGCTGCTCGAACACTAGCTGACTACAACCCGTCCAGATCAGTTCTACACCAACAGATCAGCCATTCGCCCCCTCGCTATTCAGAGGCGATTTCGAGCTCAAGCCGCAGACTACACCCTTGTGGGACAGATACCTTATTATGGGCTTTCGGTGAGCATCCCATGGACAATCACGGAGAGGTTTGAGTATCTCATATCTGCTATCAAAGCCAATGGAGTCCTGTGGACTACCTTCTCCGTAAGCTCTTCAAACACTCTTTATCCGAGGAGCTTTACGGTGGCTTAAAGCTACCACCAGGATCTCTTACATCACGGGCGACATCAAAAGCATTTTTGGCCTCTTTGATGATGCGCTGAAGACTTCAGGAGGAAAATTGCCACATTTAATCGAGGAGCCTGGAGAGTCATTCAAGGATACCTGGATCAGATTCAAGTCTTACCAGCGAGACTGCCCACACCATGGATTCAACAAATTGCAGCTGCTCGCGACTTTCTTCACAGGCATCGCACTGAAATATCATATGGCTCTAGACATCGCGAAAGTGAAGGCAACTTCACCACAAGGAATCCTGAAGATGCTGAGAAGCTAATAGACAACCTAGCATCCGAAACAGCACAAAGAACACCGTAAGAGCAAGATCTGCAGCGTTCCTTGGAAAGGAACAGATAAATGAGGTACAAGCTACACTTGACAATGTTCGAACCGCTAAACAAGCAAATCTGCTCAAGAAAGGATGCGAAGCTGATGAAGAAGATGACTACATGTAAGTAAGTCAACCGGATCGCTGGAACCGGATTTCGAGATCCGGAAACCAAGGAAACAGAAACTTCGCAGATAGAGAGGAAACTTCAACAGCAGCAACCCCAATAACAACATGAGTTATGGAAACTCATCTTACATGAAGCCACCCACACCAACCCCGTAAGGAAAGCTAGAAGACATGCTCAGAAAGTTCTTGAAAGCCAGAGCGCTAGAGGTGAACTTCAATGGAAAGATCGATGCTGTTCACACCACTTTGAACACAAAGCTTGATGCTTTGAGTACCCATGTGAAGAAACTAGAGACTCAAGTGATTCAGACAGAGAAGCTGTTAAGAAGCAGGAAGCTTTAGGAAAAGGGACCGGAGAAAAAACAACAGGCCACAACGTCAGTGCTATCATAGAGGATGATTTTTGGAGAGTGGTAAAGCAAGAGAAGCTGCATGAGGGAGACTTTCAGATCGAGAGTATTGGCGGCAACCACTGGAATCGATCGATGTCAGGATCACCACATCGATCGATGTACGCCAACACCAATCGATCGGTGGAACAAGACGAGCATCGACCGATGGATCTTGAAAGATCTACCAATGAGTGCAACACCGTGAAGATACTTACTCACGAGGAGTTCGCAGCAAAGCACCCACATCCGCCCAGCCCTTACCACATCGACCGACAGGACAGACGTCCCATCAATCGACCGATTGATAAAGAAATCGATCGACACACTCCAGAAGTTGTCGATCGATATTCAGTTATCACACGCTGAGTGCAACTTCCCAAGATAGATGTTGCACGACTTAATGCACTCCGAGAGCAATCTAAGCCTTCTAGAAACCCACCAACCGCCATAATGAAGAAACCCACGGATATTATTGATCCAATGGAGATAGAAAAGGAAAACGATGGCAGAGTTCTCAGAAAAAGGAAAGAGAAGGTTCCTAAACACCTTAAAAGAGGAGTTAATGAGAAAGAGTTGGCAAGTTTCAGAAAGAGAGTTCTAAGGATACCTACAGAGAAACCCTTTGAAGAAGCCTACTTTTCACACAGATTGTGGATGTTTTTCAGAGAAACTAAGGAGACAGAAGAAGACATCAAGAGGATGTTCAACCAAGTCAGAGAAAGTATGAAGAGGAGGATCAAACTAGAGAAGAAGGAGGATCAAACTAGAGAAGATTGTTGTTCCTTGCTCAGTACAGGGGATCAACTTCCCACGTGCCCTTTGTGACACAAGATATGGAGTTAGCATCTTACCCAAGGTGATAGCAGACCATCTAGGTCTCAAGATAGAGCCTATCAAGAATCGCTCATCTTTGTGGATTGTTCTCAGCAGAACTCGAGGAATTGTGAGAAACCTTGAGGTTACCATAGGAGAAGCCCTAATTCCAGTAGATTTCCATGTCTTGGACGTCAAGATAACCCTACCTACTTCTTTGCTACTTGGAAGAGCCTTCATAGCCACAGTTGGAGCAGTCTGCAACCTTCAGACAAAAACACTGTGCCTAACCCTAATCAACCCTACGGTCTACTATGATCCAGTACGAGTCATCAAGGTCCCTAAGAAGATCCAAGACGGCTCAGACCTTGTAGCTGTTTGCTATTGTGGAGATGAATACGACTCACAAGGCGAATACGAGACAGAGACCGCAGAATTGATCGATAGTAGCACTGTCTCATCGATCATCTCTGGTGAACCGACATCGATCGACAGCCACACATGGTCATCGATCGATTCACTATTCAATCAGATCGAGGAGGAGTTTCCAGAAGGTGATTTTGAAGTAAACATGTGGGATAACGACTACTACATCCCACCATATGCTGCAAATACTACTCACATTGAGGAGTATACTGGTGATTACGAGGAGGAGAGAGCTATAGAGTGTCACAACCTTCGAGAAGATGAAGATCGACTCTCCACCACAACCTCAGATCACGACATCGATCGACAGGACCACATCCCCATCGATCGATACTACTTGCCTCGCATCATTCGACAACACAGTCAACAACACGTGAGACGGAGACTACTGAATCGGGAGCTGGGCAAGCGACTACCAGTACGAGAGCTTCGCGGTCGAGACCGCCACACCAACATACATCACCCAACCCGAAGCAGTCTCATCGATCGACATGGCACCAGTACAATCGAATCGATAGGCCTGAACAACCATCGATCGATTCAGAACCCGTGCCATCGAATCGATACATACACCCAACCATCCCAGGTAACAAATTCAAATGTACTTAAGTTCGTAATCTAATCCCAATGAGTTTGGTATTTTCAGGATTCACAAGGCTTTGCACGCCAATGGATGGACGAACACTCCACATATCCAGAGAAGACATTGCAGACGCCCTACGCTAGCCAATGGATCCCAAAACCTATTCCAGCAACAACGCTACGGACCAGACCACCATTATCAGCACCAGGAGGCAGACACAACAACCGAGCCAAAGAAAGCTGAGGATAACCATCTCAACAGGAAGGATCCATATCTTCAACAGAAATCGATCGATACAGATTGTGTTGCATCGATCGATAATTGTCCCGAATTCGGAAAAAGAGCCTTTCGATATGGAGTTCGAAAATTCTTTTGGGAGCAGAGAGATGAGCATGGGGTCTACAGAGATGAGAATGGCTTTGCTAGAGGAATAGATGGTGACGTCATCAGAATTTCTAAAGACGACATCAAGAAACTGCTTCAAAGAACTTCAATGGGCGAAGCCCTACATCTGTCTACCGAGCACGATAGTTCATTTACAAGAAGAGAATTGGTGCAAGAAACCTACACCAAAGACGAGATCAACGAGATGTTCACCGGTTTACTTGGAGAACGCAAATGGGAGAAGCTCTCCATGGAAAAGAGTTTAGAAGAGGGCATAGACAAGCTTCGCAGTGAGATGAACTGGATGTTCAGTGCAGACCAGGGATTACTCAAGAAGGTTCAACGTCTTGAGCTGGAACTTGAAGATCTTCGAAACGCACAGAACCATAGCCAGAAAAGATCAATATCGATCGACGGAGTAACATCCGCATCGATCGATACAGAGCCCACACCATCGACCACTTACTCAAAACATGAGGTTGATGAGTCTCTTGGAGATATCTGGAAAGAATTGAAGAAAGCGTAAGCTCGCCTCAGCAGCAAACAAACCACAACCTGTGAGCGTATCTTTCACAACCTAGCAGATCTAAGCATCTGCACAGAAAAGATGAAGAGATCTATCCGCCTTATCAATGAAGCACATGCAGATATGAACCCCGCTGCACCTTGCAATCCTTTTGGAGGATTGACTCGTCTGAAAGCTGTGGGAACCGAAATTCACACTGTCGATTTTAATGAATAAAAACGGAGGAAAGTCAAGTTAACCCGACTTTCCCTAAAAGTCCGGATTCTCTGCGACAGCCAACGACAAGTGACCGAATAAATGCGGAAAAGGTTTTGTTAAGATTTGGGACTGACCTTAAGAAAGGCTGCCTCGCGCACTTTCGAGGATCAAGTCGGACGTAGTTCAGTTAGAAAGAATTGAACAAGAGATCGAACCGTCTGGGCGGGTTCGTCTAGTATGAGCGTTTGTCATAGAAACAGGCATGTTGAAGATAACGCCTAGGGTTTCTATGTGCGGAGCTCTTAAGTAAAAGAATTGTCCGATCCTTCCGAAAGGAGCGGAGATTTGCAGAAAAGATAAAATTAGAACAAGATGCGGCCAGACGTTCTAAGTCCTGCCTCGCTGGCCTAACCGCCCAAGTTCTAAGTTCCCAAGCTAGCAAGAGTTCTCTAAGTCTAGATTCTAGGATTTTCGGATCCCTTCTCCTCTGCTCTTGCTCTCCTTATATATCCACTCCTAGGTCGGTTTCCCTTAGGATGATGGACCTCGCCTTTGGGCCCAAGTTTATCTCTTCAGGAAATATTCCATTTTAAATCGATCTTATTAATTATCCCCGAATTTTTCCCTATTTTCCGGTGACTTGATGTTTATCCGATGTTGAAATCGGATAAACCGTCACAACATGATTGGGCCTGAATTCTTAAAATCGTAAGTAAGTCCGTGGACTTGTCTTAAGTTGTTCAACGCTTTATACGATTTCTAAAGACTATCTTTCTCGCATAATAAACCGTATAGCCTAAAGAATCGATGTTCAAGTTAATCGATCTTTGTTTTATCTGATATCTTCTCGAAATCCAATCCTTCTATTTTTGTCGTAAAACATCGAGGGCGATTCCAACCGAATCGAAGATGTTCATTCATTAACCGTGATCGTACCAAACTCACGAGGATCGATCCAAACAAGCCAAGATGGGATCAGACCGAGCATGATGGGACCGAGACCAGGACGAGGGCCGCCGACCGGCGCCAGGCCTGGTGCCGCTAGTGCCGCCGGGCGCCAGGTCGGGTGCCGCCGGGCGCCAGGTCGGGTGCCGCCGGGCGCCAGGCCTGGTGCCGCTAGTGCCGCCGGGCGCCAGGCCTGGTGCCGCTAGTGCCGCCGGGCGCCAGGTCGGGTGCCGCCGGGCGCCAGGTCGATTCTCCTGACGCCGGTGCCAGGGTTCTTTGCCAACCGTGGGTTTTTCCGTTGCTCGATCTTTCCCCCGTTAGTCGTTTGTGCGGGAAATCTTTGAGTTTGGAAGGATCTTTAGCCGTAGATTTCGAGATAACCGTTTTTGACCCCAACAGAGAGTGGATATTCTAATTTTGAGAAAATCTCGTATAACTTCTTTTCAAATTATCCGAGACTTTTTGTTTCAAGAAATTCTTTTCGGAGACTTTCAGTCATTGATTCCGTCGTGACCGATTTTGACCCCAACAGTTAGCCCCCCAGCTCGCTAGAACCTTCGTGGATGTTCTTGGCGAGCCATAAGACATGTCAGGTAAGATTGGCGGAATTAATGGTTGAAAGGCTCCGCTGAAAGTGGTAAGATTGGGGCTGCGCCTTCGAAGGCTGCCTACGTACCCTTGTTGTAGGGATCAAGCCTTCCGTAGTTCGTTTTGGAGTTTAAGACCCTTGTGATCTGTTTTCCAGCGAGACTTATATGGTCTGATTATGTGTCATGAGAGACTTTCGAGCATGATGCTGTTGATGTATTTGTTTTTCGATTATTTATGAACTTCAGTTTTTCAAGTATGAGAAAGAGGGTGTGAGTTGTTGTCTCATTCCTAGTTCCCTGATGATCACCGCATCTATTGTTTGCATAAAGCGCAGATTTTCCGCGGTTTACTGATTCTGTGAAAAGTTCGTGAAACTAATAGGCTTAAGTGAAGAGACAAATTTTGATCTCGTGATACCATACTATGTCTGTGAGATGTCAAGATCCAGCTGGCTGGGCTTAGGGCAAGACCTAGGTTTACTCTGACTGAGGCTTTGGCGATGACAAATCGGCTTTTCGTTTTGCCTGTTTGCGATTTTAACCTTACTGCACCGCTTAAAATCCGCTAATTGTTGTCGGCTTATATGATTTGTTTAGCGGAGTCGAGCTACTTCCTTTACTAAGAGCTAGACCAAAATTTTGATTTCTTGTATACGCTATGTTTATCCTTGTCGGATGTAAGAGAGCCTACCCTTTCAAGGGCTGCTATTTGTCCGCTTAGGACGTTAGAGTTCGCTTTGTTGTGATCAGCAACAACGAAATGATACCGCCTTGAGGTGCGCTTAGATGTTCAGAGACTAAGATTTCGCCTGCAATGTTTTGTGGAAAGAATGTCCTTCGCTGCTAGCGACGCCTCGCAAAGGCTGAAGGTCGATTTTTCCTTATGCCGCATTTCGTGATTGAAACGCCATGGCTTTGGGGATGTCTCTGCGAATGTTCGCAGCCAGAAACAGTTGTTTCGCTTGGACGCAGGACCAAGGGGTCGTAAGTTTGACCTAGGAGAAGCGCCTACATTCACAGTGCTTGGTGAAGTGTTGGCCTTCCGATTTGATTTTATATATTAAGGATGACTCATATAACTCTTGGAGCCTTGTCACGCAGTGTTTCTTTTCATGCCGGTTTACGGGCGATAGAAATTAATCGATTGACGATAAGTTTAAATCTTCCGTTAACCATATGGTTGTTAGGACTGAGTTTTGGTATGAAGAGTTTATCGTATGATTTCTGATTCTGGGTTATACAACAAATTGCTTGCGTAATAGTCACTTGGCGTTCTATGAACAAATCGTGGATTGTTGTTTTAGCCGTTATGATTGGAGCGTACTCGCCAGTAGCTTTGGATTGGCATGGAGGCTAGATTCAGCCGTATCGCCAAGGAAGTTGTTGGTAAACGATCAGACCATGACCCTTATTAAGGTCATGTTAGTTTACGATTGTCCTTAATGGGGATGCCGAATTCAGGTCCGGGCTTTACGGAAGGGCGTAGTTGGCCGAGGGCCGAGATAGACATGCCAAGCATAGCGGAGTTTTCTGAGTTATCGAGTGTGTGCAGTTGCGAGATAGATAGATCCGTAACCCCCCCCCCCTCCTTCTAGCGCCAAACTGTGGGAACCGAAATTCACACCGTCAATTTCCGATAAACGATTTGGAGGAAAACCGAGTTAACCCGATCTTCCTTGAAGGTCCCGGATATCTGCTGGGCCACACACGATACAATCAATGGAGATTAAAGTTGTAAAAATAAAATCGTAAGAATATAGCGAAAGAGATCTTATTTCTGAATTCTCGTTTGAGCGTGTACTACAAGCAAAGAAATCGGCTACAAGAGCTGTCGAAAAGTCCGCTAGTCCGGCCGCCTAAGTCTATCCTAGTTGAGTCGCAGCTCGCTAGTGAAAAACAGAAAAGAATGCTAAAATCGCTCCAAGTGCTAAGTGCACTGGAAGTTTTGTGATGATTTGCTCCTCGCCCAAAGCTCTTCTTATATACTCCTCTTAAGACGGTCTATCTTCCTTCGGGCTGAATCGGGCTTTTTCCATTTTCGTCCATCTTCGTGTTTATCGGGAAACTTGACATTTATCTTCGGATAACTTGACATTTATCTTCTGGAAACTTGACATTTATCTCTTATGTGAGGATAAGGATAAACCGTCATAGTTATCCTTCCTTTTCGGACAATCGTAAGTGGGCCGTTTTGGTCATGTTGGGCTACTTAGATGTTTTTACGGTTTTTCGAAAGAATAGTCTTTGAAGGTTTCAGCATTTCCGAAGGAACCCCAATTCCTCGTATAGTCGAGATGTTTGGTGTTTAGAATAACCGTGATCGTTTTATACGACGAATTGAGATCCATTCATCGTTCGAACCTTTTAAGATCTTCCGAGATTCCTCGAGTATCGGGATCGAGATGGACTTGGATTCGTAGACTTTCCGTCTTCAAGGGTTTGAGTAATGACGCTTCGAACTTAGATTTTCAAAATATGAACCTTTAAACAATCGAGAAGGCTTTGCCGAAGAATCATTGTAGTTCTTGGACAATCCGGACATGGGTTTAAGGGACCAAGATGCTGCCGTTGCCGAGATCCGCGAGGCGATTGCACAGATGGGCGCCAGGACCCTTGCCGCCGGGCGCCAGACGGAGACGACAGGCTCGCCGGGCGCCAGGCACGGCGTATGCCTGCCGCCGGGCGCCAGGCACGGCGTATGCCTGCCGCCGGGCGCCAGGCACGGCGTATGCCTGCCGCCGGGCGCCAGGCACGGCGTATGCCTGCCGCCGGGCGCCAGGCACGGCGTATGCCCTGTCACGGGCGCCAGGCATCCTGCCATCCGTGCCGTGTCCCGCGTCCGCCGGTGCATGCTGTTGCGTGCCTTCGTTGATCCCCGGGGCTCGCGGTCCGTTCATGCCTTCCCGTGAGTTCATCGAGTGACGACCCGTTTCTTGGTTTTGATCGTCACTTAGTTTTCTTTCGAGGACTTTCGGGTGACGATTTCGTCGTTGACCGATTTTGACCCCAACAGTTAACAGGTGTCAATCCACCAAAAACGTCTGCATGCGGTGGAAAAGGTCATGAAAAGAAGAAGCCTGGCTTTGGAAAGTATCATAACTGGCACAAGGAAAGCATATTTTGGGAGTTGCCATACTGGAGGGACCTAAATCTCCGACATAATCTTGATGTGATGCACATAAAGAAAAACATTTTCGACAACATCATGAATACTCATATGAATGTGAAGGGTAAATCGAAAGATGTGGGAACCGAAATTCACACCGTCAATTTTAGTGAATAAGAATGCGGAGGAAAGCCAAGTTAATCCGACTTTCCCTGAAGGTCCAGATTCTCTGCGACAGCCAACGACAAGTGACCGAATAAATGCGGAAAAGGTTTTGTTAAGATTTGGGACTGGACCTTAAGAAAGGCTGCCTACGTACCCCTTTCGAGGTTCAAGTCGGACGTAGTTCAGTTTAGGTGTAATTGAACAAGAGATCGAATTGTCTGGGCGGGTTCGTCTAGTAAGAGCGTTTGTCATAGAAACAGGCATGTCGAAGATAACGCCTAGGGTTTCTATGTGCGGAGCTCTTAAGTAAAAGAATTGTCCGATCCTTCCGAGAGGAGCGGAGATGTGCGAGCAGGAGGCGGCCAGACGTTCTAGGGCCTGGTTCGTCTAGTATGAGCGTTGGTCATAGAAACGGGCATGTCGAAGATAATGCCTAGGGTTTCTATGTGCGGAGCTCTGAGTAAAAGTATAGTTAGATCCTTCCGAGAGGAACAGGGATCTGCGGAGAAGATAAAACTAGAACAAGAGGCGGCCAGACGTTGTAAGTGCTGCCTCGCTGGCCTAACCGCCTAAGTTCTAAGTTCTCTAAGCTAGCAGGAGTTCTCTAAGTCTAGATTCTAGGATTTTCGGATCCTCTTCTCCTCTGCTTTTGCTCTCCTTATATACCCACTCCTAGGTCGGTTTGCCTTAGATGATGGACCTCGCCTTTGGGCCCAAGTTTATCTCTCCGTGAAGTATTCCATTTTCGCCGATCTTTGTAATTATTCTCGAAGTTTTCCCTATTTTTGGTGACTTGATGTTTATCCGATGTTCGGAAATCGGATAAACCGCCATAGCCTGATTGGGCCTGAATTTTAAAATTGTAAGTAAGTCTGTGGACTTGTCTTAAGACGTTGAGCGTTTTAAACGATTTCTGGGAAAGACAATCTTTCTCGTAAAATAAACCGCATAGCCTAAAGGATCGATGTTCGAGTTAATCGATCTTGTTTTATGCGATATCTTCTACGAGAAATCTAATCCTTCTATTTTTTGTCGTAAAATATCGAGGATAATTCCAATCGAAGTCAATCGAAAGATGTTTGTTCCATAGCCGCGGATCGTATCAAAATCTCGAGGATTGATCCAAGCAGGCCAAGATGGGATCAGACCGAAGTATGATGGGACCGAGACCAGGATCGAGGACCGCCGACCGGGCGCCAGGCTTGCCGCCGAGCCAGGCCGGCTTATGGATGTTGCCGCCGGGCGCCAGGTCGGTTTGCCGCCGGCGCCAGGCCGGCTTATGGACGCTGTCGCCGGGCGCCAGGTCGGTTTATGGACGCTGTCGCCGGCGCCAGGTCGGTTTATGGACGCTGTCGCCGGGCGCCAGGCCGGCTTATGGACGCTGTCGCCGGGCGCCAGGCCGGCTTATGGACGCTGTCGCCGGCGCCAGGCCGGCTTATGGACGCTGTCGCCGGGCGCCAGGCCGGCTTATGGACGCTGTCGCCGGGCGCCAGGGTTCTTCTGTCACCGTGGTTTTCCGTTGCCGATCTTTCCCCGCTGGTCGCTCGCAAGGGAAATCTTTGTGTTCGAAGGATCTTTAGCCGTAGATTTCGAAAACCGCTGACCTCACCAGAGAGTGGATATTCTAATTTGAGAAAATCTCGTGATAAATTCTTTTCAAATTATCCGGAGACTTTTGCTTTAAGAAGTACTTTCCAGAGACTTTCAGTCATTTATTCCGCCGCGGACCGATTTTGACACCAACAGTTAGCCCCCAGCTCGTTAGAACCTTCGCGGATGTTCTTGGCGAGTTTATAAGACATGTCAGGTAAGATAGGCGAATTAATGGTTGGGCTGCGCTTTCGGCTGCCTACGCACTTATTGTAGGGATCAAGCTTCCGTAGTTCGCTTTGGAGTTTAAGACCCTTGTGATCTGTTTTCCAGCCAGACTTATATGGTCTGGTTATGTGTCATGAGAGACTTTCGAGCATGATGCTGTTGATGTATTTGTTTTGGTCTGGGCGCTAGAGGCCATTATGTGTTTTTCGATTTTTATGAACTTCAGTTTTTCAAGCATGAGAAAGAGGGTGTGAGTTGTCGCCTCATTCCTAGTTCCCTGATGATCACCGCATCTATTGTTTGCATAAAGCGCAGATTTTCCGCTGGTTTACCGATTTACGAAAAGTTCGTGGAAACTAATAGGCTTACGGAAGAGATAAATTTTGATCTCGTGATACCATACTATGTCTATGAGATGTCAAGATCCAGCGTGGCTGGGTTTAGGCAAGACCTAGGTTTACTCTCGACTGAGGCTTTGCGATGACAAATCGGGCTTACGCTTTGCCTGTTTGCGATTTTAACCTG
This sequence comes from Brassica carinata, assembly GCA_016771965.1. Lineage (NCBI taxonomy): Eukaryota > Viridiplantae > Streptophyta > Magnoliopsida > Brassicales > Brassicaceae > Brassica > Brassica carinata. Next base: position 7,610,034 of record CM028692.1, read on the forward strand.
ACTCGCACCGCTTAAAACCGCTAATTGTTGTCGGCTTATATGATTTGTCTAGGCGTGAGTCGAGCTACTTCCTTTACGTAAGAGCTAAACCAAATTTGATTTCTTGTATAGCGCTATGTTTATCCTTGTCGGATGCAAGAGAGCCTACCCTTGAAGGGCTGCTATTTGTCCGCTTAGACGCTAGAGTTCGCTTTGTTGTGATCAGCAACAACAAAATGATGCCAGTTTAGAGGCATGTTACCGCTAGAGGTGTGTTTGTATGTTTTGAGGAAAAGAATGTCCTTTGAGCTAGCTGACGCCTCGCAGCATGAAGGTCGAAGTTTCCCTTTGTGCCGCATTTCGCGGGTTGAAATGTTCACGGCTTTGGCGATGACAAATCGGGCTTACGCTTTGCCTGTTTGCGATTTTAACCTGACTCGCACCGCTTAAAACCGCTAATTGTTGTCGGCTTATATGATTTGTCTAGGCGTGAGTCGAGCTACTTCCTTCTGAAGAGCTAAACCAAATTTGGATTTCTTGTATAGCGCTATGTTTATCCTTGTCGGATGCAAGAGAGCCTACCCTTGAAGGCGGCTATTTGTCCGCTTAGACGCTAGAGTTCGCTTTGTTGTGATCAGCAACAACAAAATGATACCAGTTTAGAGGCATGTTACCGTTTAGAGGTGTGTTTGTATGTTTTGAGGAAAAGAATGTCCTTTGGCGTTAGCGGCGTCATGATACTGAAGGTCGAGTTTCCCTTGTGCGCATTTCGTGGTTGAAATGTTCACGGCTTTGGCGATGTTTTGCGAATGTTCGCAGCCAGAAACTGTTGTTTCGTTGGACGAGGACCAAGGGGTCGCGTAAGTTCGACCCAGGGAGAAGCGTCTACATTCCGCGGTCTTCGTGAAGTGTTGGCTTCCGGATTTGTTTGTATATATTAAGGATGAATCGTTATAACTCTTGGAGCCTTGTCACGAGTGTTTCTTTTCATGCCGTGTTTACGGGCATATAGAACTTAATCGATTGACGATGAGTTTAAATCTTCCGTTAACCATATGGTTGTTAGGACTGAGTTTTGGTATGAAGATTTTATCATTATGATTTCGATTCTGGGTTATCGACAAATTGCTTGCGTAATAGTCACTTGGCGTTCTATGAACAAATCGTGGATTGTTGTTTTAGCCGTTAAGTGATTGGAGCGGTGGTGGCTCAGTAGCTTTGGATTGGCATGGAGGATAGATTCAGCCGATCGCCAAGGAAGTTGTTGGTAACGATCAGACCATGACCCTTATTAAGGTCATGTTAGTTCTGATTGCCTTAATGGCGATGCGAATTCAGGTCCGGCTTTACGGAAGGCGTAGTTGGCGAGGGCCAAATAGCGCTGTCGAGATAGACATGCCAAGCATAGCAGAGTTTTCTGAGTTATGGCTGATGGCTTTTAGAAGCGATCTTCCACTTTAGGTCTCAGTTATACGATGAATGGTTCATTATAAATTGTTTTTGTTGCATGAAAATCGTTTCATTTTATCCGGAAAGTTTAAGGGATGACGCGGACCGTCGCGGGTTAAGCCTCGCGTGATTATTTCCTGCTTTCGGACATAACGTGAAGTGAAAGAATGAGCCAGAAACCTTGTGGAGCAAAACTGTCTATGACAGTTACCCGTTGGACCCATTATATTTATTTTACGAAAGTTGCTTTGTATGAATTGGCTCGACCATACAGAGAATTTTTCGTAAAAGTGATGTAAGAGGGGTTTTTGTAAAGGTGGCGGAGAGTGTTTCTCACAAATTACTTGCGATGTTTGCGACCACGGATTATGTTTTCCTCATTCACTTTTGCGTACTGAAGTCGTTTTGCTTGAGACCGATCATGTTTTTCCATAGGCTGTTTAGTTTAAAATATTCTTGTTATATGAAAGTAATGGATGACGGTTTCATAGAAAATCGCAGATTGTCAAAGTAGCGATGTTTCCTTGGTTACGCGGAGATGTTTCGCTATGATTTCGACCTTTGATCTAAAGCTGCTTCAATTACTCACGGAGTTTTACGAAGGTTATTTCGTTATTTTTAAGTAGTTCACCGTCGCTATTAGTCTGACGTTGGTACACGCTTCTAGTCGCGAGTTTATGACGAGACGACGAGAGTTTTCAAGACTATGTTTGTAGCGGTTGGGCTATGCGCTAGCATTTTAGGCGAATCTTATTGCTGCGAGAGTTTGCTTTGTCAAAGCGTTGTGTTGATGCTGAAGCAAAAGTTTTGAAGATGGGATTATACGGTATAGTATCGTACCTACTTCCCTCTTCTTTTTACGAAAGAAAACGGGTTAGCCGTCCTTTCGAAGGCTTGTGTACGTTTTTTCTTTCTTTCAGGAAGCGGGATGAGTATGCTTTTAGAACGCGTGGCGATCGTTTCTCGGTTTTTCGAGAGACTAGATCGGTTTGCATGTTCTGCCTGGACAATCAAGGAACGATTGAACAAGACTGGAAATTTTGCCTAAGACTTAGCTTTCTAGACTATCCACGTAGGTCCCAAGTTCCCTAAATTCTACGGCAGTTTTCAAGACGTTTTCATTCCTTTCCTACAAAAATTAAAACCTTGACAAATTTTCTAAGTTGGACGTACCTTAGTCTCATCGATCGTTCAAGGCTGCCTCTTGCCCGTTCCTCTTTGTTTCGTGACTTTTAGCGGTTCATCGTCAAAGGACTTTGAAAAGTTTGATACGAGCGAGAATCGGTTTTTGATGAAATTCGGCGAGAATATCGGGCGAAAGGAGATATGAGCATGAAGTTCCTGTTCTCGCTTCTTCAGACTGCTGGTTAAATTGACAATGTGTCGAAGGAACATTACAGAATCGTTGAAACAAAGGGAGGAGAAGTAGGCGATAACTCGAAGAAGGCTAAGGTGGGTGCTTTAGACAAATGGAGATATTGGTTAAGACGCCACTCGAGTGAGGCTCTTAGCTCGTCAGGCTATGAGCGAACCGGTTAGGTCCTGGACCTTATCGTTTCATATGATCTTGTATGACTTTACGAATGGTGTTTAGTAAAATATTGCCGAAGCTTGATTTTAAAATATGAACTTTGTTAAACAATCGAGAAGGCTTTATGGAAGAATCGTCGTGTTTCTCGAACAATCCGAACATGGGTTTAAGGGACCAAGATGTTGTCGCTGCCCGAGATTACGGTGACGACTGCACGGATGGGCGCCAGGACCCTGCCGCCGGGCGCCAGACGGAGAGGATGAGCCTGCCGCCGGGCGCCAGACGGAGAGGATGAGCCTGCCGCCCGGCGCCAGGCGCCTGCCGCCGGGCGCCAGCGCCCTACCGCCGGCGCCAGGCGCCCTACCGCCGGCGCCAGGCGCCCTACCGCCGGCGCCAGGCGCTGGCGTGGTCGGTTTGTCACGGGCGCCAGCGCCCTACCGCCGGCGCCAGCGTCCCTACCGCCCGTGCCGTTCCAGCGTCGCCGATGCTGCTGTTGCTTCGCCATTCGATCCCCGGGCTCCACGGACTCAAAGATCGAGTTACGAAAGATGCATGGTACTGAGACAGGACCGGGCTCGTCCTATGACGTGACAGAGAAATCCTCCCCCATGGGCGAGGTTGTCGGGACAGCGACTTTGTTTTCTTCGTAAAATCTCAACGGAAGCTCCGATTGAGACGAAACGAAAACCATCTTGACCTAGACTTAAAGGAGAACAAAGCGAGTTCGCCCTAGGGCAAGGTAGCCATGTCGGAGGGTGAGGTGACCTCGGTAATGTTTGTCCTTGCCTACGGCGAGGTGGCCGAGACAGTGACTTTGTTCTCTTCGTAAAATCTCAACGGAAACTCCGATTGAGATGAAACGAAAGCCATTTTGACCTAGACACAAAGGAGAACAAAGTGGGCTCTTACTAAGGCGAACTAGGAAGACTGATCTTACCCTATGGCAAGTCGTCCTAGTAAGATCAAGCTCCGACCTCCTTTCGTTTTCCCGTTTGTTCCTCGAGAGTCGTTTGTAAGAAGTATGGCAGTGGGAATCGGTGAACCGATTTGCCGTGCTTCTGTTCCGCGAGCAATATAGGGTTTCCCCAAGGTTTCAAGGAGAGTAAGTTTTGTTTTTCTGAGAGGTTCTCGAAAGAAACGTTTTATGTAGAAACCTTGCTCGTTGCGATTTCTCTAAATTGGTAACAAGGCGAATTTTGTGGTTTGATAGATTTTATCGTTGCCCTTTCTGTTTAGATAGAAATTCGAGCTTCGTTTTGGTGCTCTTCCTGTGGCGGAAGCCGCTGCTAGGTTTTTGATTTGCTTTCGAGCACCGTGGCGTTTGTGTAGCGTTGGCCGTAGGAGCAGTCGCTGCTGGAGTTGTTTTACCTTCGCTGACGCGAACTGCAAATTTTTCTTTCATATTTCCGACATCGGTTCGATCAAAGCTTTCGCGGCGTGAGTAAGAGTAATCCGCCCCCTCCTTCTAGCCAAACTGTGGGACCAAATTCACACCGCCGATTTTAATGAATAAAACGGAGGAAAGTCAAGTTAACCCGACTTTCCACGAAGGTCAATTCTCTGCGACAATAACGACAAGTGACCGAATAAATGCGGAAAAAGGTTTGTTAAGATTTGGGACTGGACCTTAAGAAAGGCTGCCTACATTACTTCGAGGATCAAGTCGGACGTAGTTCAGTTAAAAATTGAACAAGAGTCGAACCGTCTGAAGCGGGTTAGTCTAGTATGGCGTTTGTCATAGAAACAGGCATGTTGAAGGTAGCGCCTAGGGTTTCTATGTCTTGGAGCTCTTAAGTAAATCCGATCCTTCCGAGAGGAGGCGGAGATTCTTGAAAAGATAAAACTAGAACAAGATGCGGCATAGCGTTCTAAGTCCTGCCTGCTGGCCTAACCGCCTAAGTTCTAAGTTCCCCAAGCTAGCAGGAGTTCTCTAAGTCTAGATTCTAGGATTTTTGGATCCCTTCTCCTCTGCTCTTGCGCCAGACGGAGACGACGCCTGCCGCCGGGCGCCAGGCGCTGGCGTGGTCGGTTTGCCGCCGGGCGCCAGGCGCTGGCGTGGTCGGTTTGCCGCCGGGCGCCAGGTCGCTTGCCGCCGGGCGCCAGGCGCTGGCGTGGTCGGTTTGCCGCCGGGCGCCAGGCGCTGGCGTGGTCGGTTTGTCACGGGCGCCAGCGCTTCCATCGCCAGGTCGCTTCGCCCCGGGCCGATGCTGTTGTTGTTTCGCCGATCCCCGGGCTCACGGACTCAAAGATCGAAGTTACGAAGATGCATGGTACTGAGACAGGACCGGCTCGTCCTATGACGCGGACAGAGAAATCCTCCCCATGGGCGAGGTTGTCGGACAGCGACTTTGTTTTCTTCAGAAAATCTCAACGAAGTCTGATTGAGACTAAACGAAACCATCTTGACCTAGACTTAAAGGAGAACAAAGCGAAGTTCGCCCTAGGGCAAGGTAGCCATGTCGGAGGGTGAGGTGACCTCGTAATGTTTGTCCCGCTCACGGCGAGGTGGCCGAGACAGTGACTTTGTTCTCTTAGTAAAATCTCAACGGAAACTCCGGATTGAGATGAAACGAAGCCATTTTGACCTAGACACAAAGGAGAACAAAGTGGGCTCTTACTAAGGCGAACCAGGAAGACTGATCTTACCCTATGGCAAGTCGTCCTAGTAAGATCAAGCTCCGACCTCCTTTCGCTTTCCCGCTTGTTCCTCGAGAGTCGCTTTGTAAGAAGTATGGCAGTGGGAATCGGTGAACCGATTTGCCGCTTCTGTTCCGCGAAAGCAATATAGGGTTTCCCCAAGGTTTCAAGGAGAGTAAGTTTTGTTTTTCTGAGAGGTTCTCGAAGAAACGCTTTATGTAGAAACCTTGCTCGCTATGCATTTCTAAATTGGTAACAAGACTAATTTTTGTGGTTTGATAGATTTTATCGCTGTTCTTTCTGTTTAGATAGAGAAATTCGAGCTTCGTTTTGGTGCTCTTCCTGTGGCGGAAGCCGCTGCTAGGTTTTTGATTTGCTCGAGCACCGTGGCGTTTGTGTAGCGTTGGCCGTAGGAGCAGTCGCTGCTGGAGTTGTTTTACCTTCGCCGACGCGAACTGCAAATTTTTCTTTCATATTTCCGACATCGGTTCGACTGCTTTGGCGTCAGATGAGTAAGAGTAATCCGCCCTCCTTCTAGCCAAACTGTGGGACCCAAATTCACACCGCCGATTTTAATGAATAAAACGGAGGAAAGTCAAGTTAACCCGACTTTCCACGAAGGTCCAATTTCGCACAGCCAACGACAAGTGACCGAATAAATGCGAAAAGGTTTTGTTAAGATTTGGGACTGACCTTAAGAAAGGCTGCCTACGCACTTTCGAGGATCAAGTCGGACGAAGTTCAGTTAAAAAGAATTGAACAAGAGATCGAACCGTCTGGGCGGGTTCGTCTAGTATGAGCGTTTGTCATAGAAACAGGCATGTTGAAGGTAACGCCTAGGGTTTCTATGTGCGGAGCTCTTAAGTAAAAGAATTGTCCGATCCTTCCGAGAGGAGCGGAGATTTGCGGAAAAGATAAAACTAGAACAAGATGCGGCATAACGTTCTAAGTCCTGCCTCGCTGGCCTAACCGCCTAAGTTCTAAGTTCCCCAAGCTAGCAGGAGTTCTCTAAGTCTAGATTCTAGGATTTTTGGATCCCTTCTCCTCTGCTCTTGCTCTCCTTATATACCCACTCCTAGGTCGGTTTGCCTTAGGATGATGGACCTTGCCTTTGGGCCCAAGTTTATCTCTTCAGGAAGTATTCCATTTTCGTCGATCTTCGTAATTATCCCCGAATTTTTCCCTATTTTCCGGTGACTTGATGTTTATCCGATGTTCGGGAAATCGGATAAACCGTCACAGCATGATTGGGCCTGAATTCTTAAAATCGTAAGTAAGTCCGTGGACTTGTCTTAAGTTGTTCAACGTTTTATACGATTTCTCGAAAAGACTATCTTTCTCGTACAATAAACCGTATAGCCTAAAGGATCGATGTTCAAGTTAATCGATCTTTGTTTTATACGATATCTTCTACGAGAAATCCAATCCTTCTATTTTTGTCGTAAAACATCGAGGACGATTCCAACCGAATCGAAAGATGTTCATTCCGTAGCCGTGATCGTACCAAACTCACGAGGATCGATCCAAACAAGCCAAGATGGGATCAGACCGAGCATGATGGGACCTAGACCAGGGCGAGGGCCGTCGACCGGCGTCGGGGGCTTACGCCGCGGCGCCAGGCCGCCCGCGATGACGCTGCCGCCGCACCAGGCCGGTGCCGCTGGCGCCAGGTCGCCCGCGATGACGCTGCCGCCGCGCCAGGTCGCCCGCGATGACGCTGCGTCGCCGGGCGCCAGGTCGGTTGCCGCTGGTGCCAGGCCGCCCGCGATGACGCTGCGCCGCCGGGCGCCAGGCCGGTGCCGCCGGCGCCAGGCCGGTGCCGCTGGCGCCAGGTCGCCCGCGATGACGCTGCGCCGCCGGGCGCCAGGGATCTTTACGCCCGTGGGTTTTCCGTTGCCGATCTTTCCCCGTTAGTCGTTAGATGCGGAAATCTTTGAGTTTGGAAGGATCTTTAGCGAAGATTTCGAGATAACCGTTTTTGACCCCAACAGAGAGTGGATATTCTAATTTTGAGAAAATCTCGTATAACTTCTTTTCAAATTATCCGAGACTTTTTGTTTCAAGAAATACTTTTCGGAGACTTTCAGTCATTGATTCCGTCGTCACCGATTTTGACCCCAACAAAAGCAGTTGAGAGGAAAATTGCTGATATACACTTCTTAGTAGACAAAGAAGTGGAGGAACTCGCACTACGAATAGATACTATGCGGCGTGAGGCTGAGAAGTTCCAACGTCAACTTGATTATCAGGCTGCATCGATTGCATCGATTGACGAGCTCAACCTTACATCTATCGATAGGCGATTGACTGAAATCGACGGCCAGATGAAGCTCTTTGCAGAGAAGCTTCACGAGAATCTGCAGACGCAAAAATCGACCGATGAACAACCAGTTGCATCGATCGATATACAGACTTCAGAGATCTGTACCAGAGCCGATTTGGATAAATTAGCTAATGAAGTCTACACAGCAATAACAAGCGTGGACGATTCACAAGATAGACGTCTAGACCAAACGTATTTCCCGCTTGTTAACGAGGTTGGAAGCATGGAATCTAGCATAGAAGAGATGCAGAAAGAAATTAAAGCCATTCAGAGGCAGCTTGCGAGCAGACCTGCACCTTTAGAATCGATCGACAGAAGGCCTAGCGCATCGATCGATAGAGTTCAACAGCCATCGACCAACATTTCAACAAAGGAATCGATCGATACCAGCTCCATCCACGACAAATGATCCAACGCCTTGATTCAATGCAAGCAGACCTCAGTGATCTTTCAGAACATGCCTACATGAAGTTAGGATGGCACGAGTTCAGCATTGAAGGTCATGAAGAAAGGATTCAAAGGATCACTGATGAGTTGATTGAGATAAAGAAGAAACGAACCAGAGAATATGAAGCCACAGGAAGCCTATTTGGCATGGTTCGTGAGAAGAAAGATCTGAGGATACTTGTTTCTCAACAAGTACCTGGACTTCATCTCAGTAGCTCATTCCATCCAAAGTCAAGCTAGATGACTATAATCAAAGCGCTGAGTGGGAGGCAACCCACTGTTAGGTAGTTTTTTATTTTATCTTTAGGATTTTATTTTTCGTATTTGTTTTTCTTTGCAGTTACAATTAGACGATTACCATTGAAATCGACCGACATGACACTGTCGATATCGATCGACATGAACCACACAGAAGCGATCGACGAAGACGACTCAACATCGATCGATACGCATCGCGGTCAGATATATCGTTCTAAACTTTTTTGATATCAGTGTACTTTATTATTGCCTATGCCTTCACTGAACTGGTTATACACTGGGGACAGTGTATGATTTAAGTCTGGGGGGGATAATTACTGATGCTGTTTACCTTTTGATTTCATCCAAAAATGTTTTCAAAATGGTTTTTATTGAGTCAAGAAAGGGATAATGATAATTTAAAGTATTTATAATCCTGAATTCCTGAATACTTACCCTGAATCTAATTACTTTTCTTTACTGTTTCAAAACCAAATCCTTTCAACTGAGTAATCTTATCCTTACTCAGCAAACCTGCACTTTACTTTAAACTATTTTCAACCTAGCATAGTCATTTAGATTGCATCTTATTTGTACACTAGCTCTCTGTGGATTCAATCCCTAAGTACTACAACTGAACTTCTTATTTGAGAGAGTAAAGTCACTCCTTAGGGTAATTTGAGTGATATCAAACAACCTTGCATCCTGTGATTGATACTCCCAAGGTAAAGCCTGCACTTTCATTTTTATGTACAGAAATTAAATCAGTAGAGGGGTTAGTCAGACAGGATTGATAAGTTGTTGGCTAGATGATCAAGGTTGTTTAATTGGGATATTGCATAATGTACTTCTGTGATTGACAGATTCTTAGATGTGGTTTGCAACAAAGTAGAGGTTATGATTCTAAGTTTGAATTTGATTGAGTCCCTGCTTTTTAAAACCTCTTTCATAAAGACTGCCTGTGTGTTTGCTTGAGGACAAGCAAAAGGTTCAGTCTGGGGGAGTTGATATACCATGGATTTTACCTGTTTTTACCCATGGTATATGAGTATTTTTTTATTACTATTAGGTATGTTTTCAGGCTCAGGAGCATTTTGGAGAAAAGTGATGTTTTAGGTGCCTTTTTGGAGCTTAAAGAAGAGTTCACCCGAGATCAGACCAGAGGTCGACATCCGGAGCTACACATTGATCGATGCACATTCCGTGCTATCGATCGACACACATTTGCCGGGCGATCTATACATCGAGATCATAATCGATCGATGCACACCCAGTACTATCGATCGATATCGAGCGGCGAAAGAAGACAAGTTGGACTTGGCCGAACTTGAAGCCCACGACATCACATTTTTACAAGATTGCCCCTGACGAGTTTTTAACCTAATGAACTCATATTTATATTTGCCTAAGTGTTTTTGGCAGAGGAGAACTTCTTTTTACCACCATCTTTTCTACACATTTCTTTGACCATTGTTTCATTACTTTGCAAGTTCTCAATAAAGTTCTATTCAGTTCATAATTATTTACTTGTTCTTCTTAACAAAGGTTATAGGATTCTAGATCTAGAGGAGATATCCAAAGAGATTTGTGATTGGAACTTAAGTGTTCACTCCTCTAGTAGATCTATGAACTCCTATTATTACCTTGTTACTATGAATCACTTAGCCATGTCTGAGTAGATTCATTTGTTAGGTTTAGGGTTTAAATAGGATATGAGGGATTAACCCCAGCCGACATCTGCTATAGTTGTGATATTTATTGTTAGGATTGTTCACTAATGCTTTTTTCTAGATTAGCTACCTACAACATGAACTTGGATTGCATTATTCATTTAATATAATTCCTGATAACATCCTAAACATGCTATGACCCTCTTGAGACACGCGAAAGCTGATAAGATCATGGTGAGCACTGTCAACTCGCGCATAAGCTATGCTTAGAGCCGTATCGATCGATACTCCTATAGAGTAATCGATCGACATAGCTAGAGGTGTATCGGTCGATATTCCCATCGAATAATCGATCGATACTGTCGGCGATATAGCTGACCGCAAACACCATTTAGCATCTAAGTAATAGATGGTTTAAATATTGCGAGAGCTGATGGATTCATTTAATAGTGTTGAGCTCTGACATATCATGCAAGCAACTTGTTAGCATTTGTAGTACTTATAATCCTGAATTCCTGAATACATACCCTGAATCTAACTATTTTTCTTTATTGTCTTAACCCAAAACCTTTCAACTGAGTAATCTTACCATTACTCAAAAACCTGCATTTTACTTTAAACCATTTGCAACCTAGCATAGTCACTAAGATTGCATCTTATTTGTACACTAGCTCTCTGTGGATTTGATCCCTAAGTGCTACAACTGAACCTCTTATTTGAGAGAGTAAAGTCACTCCTTAGGGTAATTTGAGTGATATCAGCTACATATGGTAAATCGATCGTTGCTGGTGTAGAACTGTCGATCAATTTGATGGTTGGCCTGTCGATCGAGGCTGATCTTTCATGATGACACGTGAGTTGCTTCTGAATGGCCTTGACTTCTTTCTGTAACCACTCTGCCTGGAAATCCAATCCACTGATCTTGTTGTCAAATGGAAAGTAGATGTCATCACACCTCTTGTCAAGTCTGTCCTCCATGGTATCCATAGCTGTGTAGAGTTTGGCTTTGATCTGATCAACTTCCGCTGCTGTATAAGGAATCTGTGCTGGTGGTTTCTTGGCGTAGAACGATGCGGCTCGCGACCTATCGATCAATGTCGATCCTTCTTCTTGTGAACCAAGTTGATCTTGAATTGTGCCAATGTCCATCTGTACTTTGATCATCTGCTTAGACAAGCTGTCCAAGTATCGCATGATAGGTGAAGTGAAACGATCGTGTATATCTTCATAGGATTTCAACCTATCTTCCACTGCTGCGAACTTGCTGTCGATCGATGTGATAGTACATATATCGATCGATGTGGCTTGCTGATGTTGACATTGATCTTTCTCGCGAAATTCTTCCAAATCTTGCTGTAGTAGATCAATTCTTTTTTTAACCAGTCGATATTGTTGTAGAGAGGGTTGTATACGTCATGAATCTTCGTGTTGACGTATACTATCTCCCATTCATCCTCTTTTTTTGCTGAATTTTCCGCTTGTGTGGGATTGCTGGATGTTGGTGGCTGGACATCGATCGATGTTGCTTTGTTGGCGTCGATCGATGGTGATGGCGTAGCCTCCTTCTCAAGTTGTTTTTGCATACTATCAATCTCAATCCTCATCTCTGCCATGCTTCTGTAAAGCTCATTGAAGCCTCTGTCCAAAGGTTGATAGGTATCATCCACCAGTGTCAGAAGCTCTTCTCCTAACTTCTCTTGAGCTCCACAAATACCAGTTGCTAACTCATTAATCTCATCTTTGGTGTAGATCTCTGGTGCTAGCCTGGTCTCTATGAATGAAGCAGCATGTTCTGGAAGACATATGTAGCTCTAAAAAAACATAGATGCTCTCTCCATAATGTTTCTGATGTTTGCTTTGGTGACAGGGATAATCTCACCAGCTACTCCTCTTGCATATCCAAACTAATCCCTGTAGACCCCATACTCATCCTTCTATTCCTATCTGAACTTTCTGGCTCCATACTGATCATAAGCTCGTAGTCCAAATTCAAGGAGTCTGTCAGTCGATACTAGATGTGTCCCGTCGAGCGATGTAGGTGTTACCCTGTCGAACGACGTTGGAACGGAGATGTCGATCGATGGTTGAGTAACCGGTCGGTAGGATTGGTGGAAACTAGTCTCTGCTGTATTAGCTTTAGGATGTTTGTCTGGATCCTTAGGTATGTGTGGGAACCAAAATTCACACCGTCGAGTTTTTGTTGGTAAAGATGGAGGAAGGTCAAGTGAACCTGACTTTCCTTGAAGGTCCGGATTCTCTGCGTAATCATTTGAAATCGAAAAAGTAGACATATAGAAAAACAAAGTGAAAAAGTCACTCAGAGGCGTTTTATTGATCAATTTATATGAATACAAGGTTTCTCCGAGAAGAGAAGAGATATGTTAACAAGATGGAACAACAGAACAAAAGGCGGCGAAACGTCCTAAGCCTGACCTCGCTAGTCTAACCACCTAGGTTCTAAGTTCTCTAAGCTAACATGAGTTCTCTAAGTCTAAAATCTTGGATCCCTTTTCTTCTGCCCCAGGTCTCCTTATATAGGTGTTTAGGTCGGTGGCCTTTCGCCTTTGGGCCCAAGTTTATCTCTTTTTGGGAATATTCCATTTTCGTCGATCTTCATAATTATCCCAAACTTTTATATTTATCTTTGGAAACTTAACGTTTATCTTATTTCGTAAGATAGGATAAACCGTCATAATCTCTTTGGGCCTGAATTCTTTCTCGAAATCGTAGATGGGTCTCCAGGCACGTTTGGACCCTTGCGGGCCGTTTTTAGGCCTTCAGACGTTTACACGATTTCTCGGAAAGATCTTCGTTTCCATAAAAGATTCGCATAGCTGAAGGAACTGGAGTTCTAGCCAACCGTCCCTGTTTTATACAAATAGATTTTAGTAGAGAAAACAATCCTTCATGGTTTTAGTCGTAAAACTTCGATAATAACTCCAATCAAGACGAAACGAGAGGTACTAGGTCCGTTGCTTGGACGACCATACGAGGAAATGGAAGTTGGTTCAAGCTGGACTCGCCGGGATGGGGCTGTCCTCACCCTTGGGCGAGGTGACCGAGACACGGGTGTCCTCGCCCTTGGGCGAGGTGGCTCCGGACAGGTCGTCCTCGCCCATGGGTGAGGTGACCTTGGTGGGATCGTCCTCGCCCTTGGGCGAGGTGGCTCCGGACAGGTCGTGCTCGCCCGTGCGCGAGGTGAACTTGGTGGGATCATCCTCGCCCTTGGGCGAGGTGACCTCAAACAGGTCGTCCTTGCCTGTGGGCGAGGTGACCTTGGTCCCGTCGTCCTCACCTGTGGGCGAGGTGACTCCGGACAGGTCGTCCTTGCCCGTGGGCGAGGTGTCCTGCCGGCTCTTGAGCCTTCCGATCGTCTTCTTTCGAGTGAATTCGTCGGACAAAATTCGTAAGGAGCGATGATCTTAACCATTGATTTTGAGATAACTGTTTCTGACCCCAACAGTATGTTGTCTGGATTGCTGCATTACTGCATAAACAAGTTTTCTGGTCCATTGGCCACCTGAAGGATGTCTGCTATGTCATCTTTGGAAATGTGTAGAATCCTTCCATCCATAGTTCTTGCATGGCCATCTGGGTCCCTGAAAATATCAAATTCATCAGGCATTAGATATCCATACTCGATACATTTCTTAGTGTAATATTAAGATTGATGTAAAAGTTGAAAATCGATCGATGGTGTTGATGATGTATCGATCGATGGTGGACGTCTGTCTGCTGAACTAGGATTGTTGAATTGATTGCTTCTCTTGCAGGATCCTTCAATGATCTGATTTGGGTGTGCGTGTGCTTGCATTGTGCCTGCTTCTGTGGTGTGAGAAATCTTCTTGGGTGCAAAACTCCTTTTATAGCAATCAGATGCCCTACTTTGAATTGGGAAATTTCCTTTTTCCTTCTAAAAGTCGGTTGCCTCAAAATCGATCGATGTACCAATATGGGTATCTATCGATGCATGTGATTGTTTCGCTGGAAGAGGGAGAGAATCGATCGATGTTAAGTGGCCTCTGTCGATCGATGGCGAATGGGTTGACGTGAAGGCATGGCTCAGAAATCTATCTTCTTCAAGAGAAATCTTTGTAGCTCTTTCCTTCTAATAGTCCTCATCATACTCCTACGTAGTATCCTTATTGGTTGAAAGTATTGCAGTATCCACTGCGAAACTCTCATGAATTCCACTGTCTGCCCAACTGCCTATTGAATAGTCATCTTGTCTGCTGTTGAGTTGAAAAGCAAAATCTGGATAGCAGTGATCTGGCAAAGCGTAGTGGTCAACCGGATGCTCCATGTCGATCGACGTGGCATGATGATTATCGTTCGGCGGTGACTCACAGGAATCGATCGATTCCAAGTACTTTGTCTCATACTCTGCTCCACAATGGCATGCTGCAATATAGCCAAGATCATCTCCAATCTCCACGAGGTTGACCTGTTGTTTGACAACTCGAATTGGGTCATAGTGGATGTTGGATCTATCAGTGTCAGGCACTATCTGTTGGTATTTATGTCACATACAGCTCCTACTGTAGCCAAGAATGCTCTTCCAAGCAGAAGGGAAGAGTTCTATTTTGGCTTGATATCCAGCACATGAAAATCTACTGGGACAAGAGCATTACCAATCTGCACCTCAAGGTCTCTGATGATACCTCTTGAGTTCCTCTAAGAACAGTCCACAAGGTGAAAGGCTCTGAAGAAGGCTCTACTTTCAGACCCAACTGGTCTGCCATAACCTTAGGTAGGATGCTGACTGATGCTCCTGTGTCACAAAGTGCATGGGGAAACTCAATACTATTCACTAGACATGGTATTGCAAACTTCCCAGGATCACTCTTCTTCTACAATGTGATCCTCTGTTTCATCTTTTCTCTGACATGATGAAACATTCTCCTAATGCCCTCCTCAGTCTCCTTTGTCTCTCTGAAGAACATCCATAATCTGTGTATGAAATAAACCTCCTCAAAAAGTTTCTCCAGTGGGATTCTGAGGACTCTCTTAGTGAAACCATCCACCTCCTTCTCATTAGCTTCCCTCTTCAGGTTTTTAGGAATCTTCTCCTTCCTTTTTCTCAACTTTCTCCCTTCAGTGGCCTTATCAACTTGCATAGGCTCTGGTGTAGTGTCTGAAGGTTTGCTGGTAGTCTCTGGCGGGTTAGCTGATGGTTTAGGTGGTGGTCTGAGTGCAATGATTCAGGATATATCAATAGGTGGTAACTGCACTCGGTATGTGAGAGGTTTTCGTCGATCTCCCGAGAAGACGTCCTATCTCCCTTTTTTTAGCGATTGCATTTTCCGCAACTCTGCTATCTAACATCTTTATGTGCTCGTTGAGGGTTTCGAGTTTCGCCATTAATTCACTGCAGATCATGCCTATCTTTCCTTCGAAATCAGCGATCAGTATTCGATTTCCCGTAAAAGCTTGATCTAACCTAAATTTGGCCTTTCCTTTTCGTGATCCAGCGATCATATCATAGCTTTGGGTGAAACTACTTCCATTAAAATTGACAGGTTGATCGTTTAGATGCGTTGCATCTACAAAGTCTACTTGTTCCTGAAGTTCAGATAGAACTTCATCACTTATTTGGAAAATTCCTCTTTGACTCTGTTCTGCTAAGAAGGATTGGATTGAGTTTAGGGTTTCTTTAAAATATGTTAGTTGAGAGTCATATATGCACTCTGCTTCATTCCTTCTTTCCAGATCCATCCTTTCATAAGCTCTACCAGCTGCTACATTCTTGATTAGTCTTTTTGCTTGTTTGGGGCTCGGAAACTCCCTTAACTTGTTGTATCAAGTATGGTTTGGTAGTGCAAGCTAACACCTCCGTAGAAGGCACTAATCAGTTGGGGTTCCGAGTATCCATGATGAGGACATTCATTTTGGAGGTCTTTAAACCTCCCCCAAACATTTTTAAAGGATTCTCGAATGTCTTGGCGAACTGTGGGGAGTTTCCTCCTCACAACCCAGTAGCGGGCATCATCGAAAAAATGGTTGATGAATGCGCTCCTAATCTCTTTCCAACAGGTTAAAGATCATGTCGGTGATAGGTCCAGCCATTTTTTTGGCTTCACCAGCTAAAGAGAAGGAGAAAAGTTTGCAGCGATTACTCTCGTCATTTACCATATCTTCTAGCTTTTCGATGTGGTCAAGTGGGTGCTCTGAGAGAGCCCCATGGAAAGGGTTCTGTCGAACCAGAACATGGTGCTCAAGGTTAAGCTTGGACCTTATTGTTTCAATTTCTGGTAACTTTATGGGTCCTGCTAGGGTTTGAAAACTCTTGCAAAGACAATTATTTTTCACTTTTATACGTTGTATGAATTTCAACAGGGATTGCAGTCCCCTGTTCCTTCAAAATTTGGCTAATTGCGTTGCATGATTGAAATATTGATTTTCCTAGGGTTGCTTCCTCATTATTAGTACTGGTAAGTTTAGAGAACTTACCTGCTTCCGGCTGGTCGGTATCGATCGATGTGAGTGGTTGTATGTCGAGCGATTCTTTTCGACCCTTATCTAATTATTTCGTTATGACCATGTCGATCGATTCCAGCTTCGTAGTGTTGGTCGTTTCGTCCGTCAGTGTATCGTTCGATGTGGAGATATCCGCGTCGATCGATGGTGGGGCGAAATGTGTGTGTTCTTCTCACAGGTACCTGTGTCAGCAGGAGGGTGAAGAAAAACTTTAGTAAACAAAAAGTAAAACCTAGACTATATTCTAAACCTAATCTAGTGGTAATCAGAAAGAGTCCCCGGCAACGGCGCCAAATTTGATGCGTGCTCAAATTACCCTAGAGAAACTTTACTCTCATCAAAAGAGGTTCAATTGCAGTACTTAGGGATCGAATCCACAGAGACTCTTGGATTGAACAATAGATCTTATAGTCTTTGAAATAAAGCTAGGTTGAATAGTTTTAAAACAGTAACTTAAATGAAATTCTATTTCTGACAGGGAAATCGATCGATAATCTTTTGTGAATATCGATCGACGAACAGGACAATTGTTTGATTTTAGATAATGAAGTTAGTTATCAATTCAGGGAAGTAGCTAGATCAAGGTAAACCTTTAGGTATGACAAGTATGCTTCTTTAGGGATTATAAGGGTTTTAAATATGGTTGTTCTCGAACTCAATCTTAGGAACAATCTATAGGATTGTCTAATAGCTGGATCTCAAGACAGTCAGCTGTCGCATGTTCCGACTTGAGGAAGCATCGATCGATATGTCTTCATGACAATCGATCGACATTCCTTTCAGATAATTGATCGATGACTATAATGTCGTATCGATCGATTGGCCTTCCAGTAAGCATTACCGAGCAGGTTGATAGGTTCTCAGATTAACTAGGGCACTTTCGCTTTTAGCTAATTAATAAGGTCAGTCTAGTTTATTTTCAGGTAATTTACCATGCTGTCGCTTGCGCAAATTAAACCTAAAATCTAAGTCAAGGGTGATCAATTCTTTTACTTAGAATTAAACACAACTAGAATGAAAGAACTATTAAAACACCCTAACAATCATATTATGATCAGCAATACATAAATCAACCTTCGGTGAACCTAAATCTAACAGTAGGACTACTCAGACATATTCATAAGAAGCATACTTATGATGGTATGAATAATACTTAAATAAAACTTAATGAAAATAGTAATAGAGTAAGAAAACAAAAAGGAGTTCAAGATCTTCCCTGTTTTATGCAGTTCAGATCTCTCTCTCCAGCGTAGATATCTTCTTCTCCAACTGACTCTCTACGTTAATACTTCTCTCCTTGGTGATGACTTTGGTGACTTGCTTGTAGCCTCCAAAATTGCTTCTCTCTCTTTCTCTTCTTAGTGTCTCCTTATTTAAATGGTACAAAAACCCTAAAAATATGACCTAACAGGCGGCCAGAGTGTATAATGCAAATATGACATCTTTTGGGTAAAACTCGTAAATCTTCTAATCTTCATTAATCGCGAATGGCTCTGCATTGGCCGATATGGCGAATAGCAAATCGATCGATGCGTATGATATTCTGTAGATCGATACGGCTGTGATGCGTCGGTCGATGCTCTCTTTAGTAGTCAGCTCCGCGAGTGAAATGTAATAACTCCCAAAAAGATCTCAAAATGCTCCATAATCATCACTTTATTCCAACAAGTACCTAAACCTGAAATATCTCTAAAAGAGCTACGAAATGCATATAAAACCTTTGAAAACATATGAAACTTATAGGCTAAATAGGGTAAAATATAGACCATATCACATATCTAGGAACAGAGAGAGTCTATGATCTTGTAAACCACAACGAAGGTGTTTTCCGATACTTCATAGTGGATATTCTGGATCCTGGATCCACTCCAGATGTAGCGCGCTGCGGCCGTGAACTGGGTGAAAAATTCTTGAGTCATGAACAAGGATTGAATCAATGGAAAAGATCAAGGGACCATGGGATTGTAGTGATCCCCAACAAATTCTTGTTAGAGTTTTGATTAACTCTACAAATGGTATCAGAAGGTTTAAGGATACTCAACAAGTGGTATCAAAGCTTAAGTAATTCCCCAACAATCCGAAATTGCTACTTCCTTTGGTTCATGTTTCTTTGGCGTTCTGGCAAGGCAGTGGCTGCAGTCAATGTGGCGGCCTCCTTGATGGTTGGCTCCAGACGGGTTAATCAGTGGTGGTTTTATTCATTTGTCTCTCCTTTTGCTGGTTTCAAATACCGCATTTGTGTAAACTAATTTTGCTTTAGTTCGTATTTTCTTTTAATTTATTTATGCTTTTCTATATGTCCCTTGTATTTTAAAAGCAAATATGCCAAAAAATTCAATACGAAGACTCAAAAAAAAAGAAGGTAAAAATGACTATTTAACGTGAGAAATCTTTTTATATAGGGCTCTTTTATATATTATACTACTAGGTGATTCTTCCGTGTTCATGCACGGATATAAATGTTTTAAAATAAATATATTATTATAACTGATTATTATTTTACATTCATTTTAAATAATTTATAATTTATAAATATAATATATATATCAATAATTTTATATTTTTGAATTAGACATGTGATTTTTTATATATGTAATATCTAGTCGGTTTAGTTATTACTTGATTATATTAGATTGCATATACTTCGTTAAATTTAACCATAATTTTTTGTTTCTTTAAATGTATTAATATTTGGATTTTTTTTATTTTACATTTAGGTTGGTTATTCTCTTACATATTTAAATATACTTTAGTGAAATTTTGTATAACATATTTTTTTTTGAGAATCAAATAGACAAAATAAAATGAAGTGTGGTTGACTAAAAGTTACATAAAATAATGTAAAATAATATTTTGATTCTCATGCATTAAATCTTACAATAAAAATAAATTGTTAAAATTAGTTAATATGTTTAAGGTATCCATAATGTATATGCATGAGATTCAAAGTAACAATATGTTGTGGCATATTGATAAATATAATTTAGTGATATTTTGTATATCATAATATGTTTTGATGTATCCATTATTTATATGTATAAAAATTAATAAAATATTACTATCAATAATATGTTTTTATTTTATTATTTTCCTAATATCAAGATTTTTTTTGTTATCTTTACTTTTCTATGAAGTCACATTATATATAAATAAAATTAAAAATTCGTTTTTAAAAATTGTAAATGTTTCCTTTTTGGAAATCTATATTATTGGAAAAATTAAAAAGAAAACTAAATAAAAATCTAACTAACAGAAGCTACCAAATAAAAAGGAAAATAAATTGAATAATAACAATTAAATATAATATTTTAAATTCATTAAAGGTATCTCCGTAATCAACCATCGTGAGAATTAAAGTAGCACGAGATATAAGAAACTGACTTCTCAAATAATATTACAGAGATTGTGTTCAGATATTTTTTTGAGCAAATGAAAAGTAATACTCTTGCGATTAATTTGGTCTAATACACGTTTAGTATAACACCCCGACCACCCACGACTAATGGACCACCCACGTATGCTGTCTCGGCCCGTGGGCCCCATCCTATTCCAGCGGCCGGTCCGTTAATTTTTCCAAGGCTCGAAATCATTGTTTACTGATCCTGCAATCACCAGCCGACCTTTTCTCGTGCTTTGGCCTCACTCGCACGCTATCACGAATCAATTGCCGATAGGTTACCCATCCTTCCACTACTCCAGCTCAAGCACGCTTAACTCTAGAGTTCTTTCTGGATGTGCTCCATAAAAGGTAAGTCAATTTTGGTGACATAGGTAGCCAAATCAATTCTTTTAATCCTTTCCACATATCACAACTCGGGATGTTACATTTAGATTGGCATGTTCGAGTTAGATGCCATATATGAATCTCTCATAAGCCGTAAGATCAAACCAACACTCATGACTTGTGACCTTTCTAAAATAAGATGTTTCAAACAGATTGTATTATAAAAAAAGGCAGTTCTGTGGGAGATGGATTTCACTCCACTCCAATTCCGGTTAAAGGATCCAGTCTAATAGCTCAAAGGTCCTCTAAGAAGACAAGAAAGCAAGTAAGGACCAAAGCCCATCTGAACTCGGATGAGAGTCAACACCGACTTGACCTAGCCAACACAAAATGTAAAAAAGATTAGAGCATTAAAGAAGGGCATTATGCTCGCCGTTATGATTCTCACCCATGCAAACCATAAGAAAGGACGCAAACGAAGGAGAGGGGGACCCAAGCTTCAGACATCAAAAGTAGATCTATTTTATACTCAACTCCATTTGTACTCAAAGACTCTCTCTTATCATTGCTGTATCTGAGATTTCTTATCAATAAGAAATACTATTCTACCTTAAAATCATTCAAAAATAGTTGATTTACTCATTACTCTCGGTATTTAGCTTAAACCCTCATCCTGATTTATTAGTAGATCTTGTGATCCTTTATTTGGCGCTAGAAGGAGGAGAAATTAACAAAAAATAACCTTTTGAAGATCTTTCGTGAAACGATCATCACACAGGGGCGAAGCCACAGCTACCACTATGGTGGCACGTGCACCCGTATTTTTATGGATATTAAGCTTTTTGTATGTAAAAGTACAAAGAAATCAGCTACAAGAGATGGTTTACTTGTCTTGTGCACCCCCTAATAGTCTCAAGATCGAATCCCCTTAGGTCCATTATAAAAATTTTGCATCCACAAAGAAATTATCCTAGATTCGCCCCTGTCATCACAGTGATTGGAGTAGACGCATTTGGTTCTGCAGGAGAAAGAAACCTCTCAGGTTCCATCCCGCATGATGCAGTGCAGCAGCTCAACTCATAAGGAACACCCGTCACCACACGGTCTCCGACAGCACCAACCATCGATCTGGACAAAACTCTATCTCAGATACCAGCTAATTTACAAATGTTTTCACTATTTTGATCCAGTATGCAGGTCAGCAGGATATAATGGTACATCAAGCTCTATCGGAGCAGCTCTATAAAGTCGAATCCCTTGATTTACTTCAATCAAAATCCCTCAATCAATTCTGGTAATAAATATGTTAAAATGGAATCTCGAACCGGGTCTTAAAATAAACAGAACGACGTCTCAAACACGCAATTCAAGTTGGAGTCAATACCTGACATGCCTGACGACATGAGACACATCGAACTCCAGAGCGGGGTTATTGTTGGAGCCATATTTCACCCCACTCCAGAATCGATCACCATCAAAGCCCAAGGAGGAACATAGGCTCACAAAGCCAAGACTCACCCAGAGTTTGAAGAGTCAAAAATACCAAGGTCAGCAAGTCAACACAAAACATAAAGGAATCAAAGACATTAAAAACCATCATAAAAGCACCTGATCCATGCCAGAGAACACGCTACTGATCACACCACCGTTATGATTCACCGGGAAAACCTATAAAAGAAGAAGGAGGGGCCAAAGAAATTGATCTGAATTTTCCATAGATAAACTATATACTCACTTTATATCCCCACACCATTTTTGTCAATCATCCTCTGTACTCCTTGTTACATCATCAATAAAACATTCATTTTCCACAGTTGATGATAGTCTATTTTTTTTTTTATAGCTTATTTGTCGACCAAGTTTCCATAATCGTAATTTTTTTATTTGTAAAATAGGTAGGTGGTTGCCCGTAAATTTGTGGGTACAAATAATTTTAAAATTTTAATATAATATAATATTTTATGTTTTGACCTGCAATAATATATTTCAATATTTTAAAACTGAATTTGAATTTTTGGTAGAATAAACATATTTAATTTATCAATACTTTTTAAATTCTTGTAAATAGATTCATAAATCCTAATAAATGGTTTTATAACTCAATAAAATAATTTTTTATCTATGAAAAATAATTTATAAACTTAAAAAATGATTTAAGAATCTTATATAATATTTTAAATAATATTTACGAATATTTTAAATAATATTTAAAAATGATTTAAGAATTTTATAATATTTTTCGAAATACTTATTGATGATTTTTAATTTCAAATAATTTACAAACCTGTTAACCTTCAAAATTATTTTCTAAACTCCTATAAATCATGAAAAATTCTTATAAATGGTTTTAATCATTACAACATTTTTAATAGATCTTTATATATTAATTTTTAAACTCATATCAATTTTTGAAATACTTATCGATGATTTTTAATTTTAAAATAATTACCAAATATTTATATAATTATAAATTATGATATATCTTTTATAAACAATTAGAAATGAATCAATATAAAAAACTTAAATTTTTTACTAATATATTAATTACCACAGATGACTTTAAACTAATGTAAATAATTTATAAACTATTATATGATACAATAATAGGTATTATATTTGTATATTATGATTTATACAGGAAAATAAAATTTCTTACGACTGTCCATACTAGAAAACTAAAGCTAGTATATTAGTTTGATTAACTACTTTTTAACAACATACTTCATATAATTTATAAATAGATCTTTGTAACATTTTTATAGATATTTCTATATTGATTTGTAAACTTTTATTAATGATACAATAATCATTATTGATGATTTAATACCTTAAAATGATTACCTAATATTTATATAATTATAAACTATTATGTATCTTTTATGAACTAATAGAAATGAATCAATATAAATGACTTTAATTTTTTACAAAATATATTAATCTCCACATATGATTTTACAATAATTTAAATAATTTATAAAGTTGTTATATGATGCATTAATAGTTATTATAATATGTTTTATTAAAATTCTATGTTTTATATATGTATATTATGACTTATATAGGAAAATAAAGCATTTTGCGACTGTTTATAATAGAAAAATAAAGCTAGTATATTTTTTAATTACTTTTTAACTACATATTTCGTATAGTTTATTAATAGACTATTAATGGAAATAAAAAAATGAAGTATTATATATAATTTTCATAATTGCTACCATTAGATCCTATAAATGATTATGCATAAGATTATATAAATAGTTTGGAAACTAACACTAATTGGTTCTGGATTACTTTTTTATATTTGATTAAAATAAATAAAAACTAAAAATCATTGACCAATGAAATTATAAGAATTTTTTTCAAGATGTTTGTATAAGTGACACGTCAATAGAAGTCAATAAAGTGACTTCTCAATTAATATATAGGAGGATTTTAGGATCTATAAGCACACTTGTAATATATAAGGAAAATTAATGGGATGTCAAAAAAAGATTGTTGTTTCAATATTATAGATTTTTATTTAAAAAGGAAAACCAAAGAAATTAACAATGAAATCCTTTATTTCTTGTTTGCTGTTTGCAACGTACGAATCGTGTGAACTAAGTCACACCTCTCAGCTTTTACATTTTTGTCGGCCCTCTTGTCGTCAAATAAGTTTCAACCTCTTCTCTACAAAGTGTAAAATGTAAAGTGTAAACATCTTTTTCTACAAACTCACCTTTGAAAACAAATTCGTATAAATTAACCAAAAACAAATAAACCATATTAATCATATATCAATTCAGTATCCAAATCCCTCTGAGACTCGTCCATAATCATCAATCTAAACGAACCATCTATAACAAAATACCTTGACCAAAATAATTCAAAACAATGCACTTTTCATCGTCTGTATCAAAACGCATCATTTTGATCTATGTCCTGGCCATACAACTACTCCTTATTAACAGCAAATTGTCCTTAAACACGACCAATGAGTATCTCAACCACACATGCTTGGTTAGTCAAGGAAAATATAAGCCGGGAAGTGAGTACGATAAACTTTTTAAAAATATCATGAAAATGTTCTATAAAAACAGTATCAGAGGTTACGACTTTTATGGCGATCCTACTTTTACCGCTATCCTCCAGTGCCGCGGCGACTCCTACGGGCCCAAGTGCCGCGACTGCTTTGTCACCGCCCTCGCTGCGGTAATGTCTCATCATTATTATTGATTAGTAATTTTTTTTTCATTTGTATAAAGCTTGCGCACGTACAGCTTTTGATTACGTTTTAGCATATGACAGAAAATTACTTTATTATATGTTATTTAGTTTCGTGCAATCCCGTTTTTGATTGTGGCCCGGATATTTAATACGTATATTACAGCTTCGTAGGAGATGTCCCTGGTACAAGGGGAAGATAATATGGTATGACCAATGTCTTCTCTCGATGGATTCCAAATATTCAGTTGGGCAGATTGATTACGACAATAACTTTTGCATGTCCAATGCGAAGAAGGTGGAAGGAGATCAAATCGCGTTTTTAAAAGCTTGGAATAATCTCATTCACGATCTCACGGAATTAGCCACCACTGGAGATAATTACACATTGTACTCTGTGGGGGAGAAGCGGTATGAGGGTGATACGTTATATGGAATGGTGCAGTGTACCCAAGACTTAACGCCCAAAGCTTGTCGGGAGTGTGTGTTGTATAATAAATTTCACTTTCAAGATTGCGTGCATGATATACGAGGAGCCAGAGCTGTAGGCAGGAGCTGTACTTTTAGGCTTGAGTTTTACCCTTTTATTGCCAAGCAGGTTCGTAATATTTGAAAGAGCTACAAGTATTAAAAATGGGTTAATTGTTGAGATGAAGATAAAAATGTTGAAAATAAAAAGAAGAAGTTTTCAACCAGCAAGGTCTGCCAAGGTGAATGCTAGTAAGGCTTGTCAAAGAGAAACAAGAAAGGTCTGCTAGTATAAACATTATCCGTGGAGCTATAGTAAAAACAGTTAGATATTTTATTTTAGCTTTCCTAGTAAGCCAAATGTGTTTGGCTTCTTGAGTTAGACTCTTCTGGTTTATTCTCTTCTTCTTCCACATAATGTATTGTAATGAAATTTTCTAGATCTAAGGAAATTATTCTCTCATTTTCTCTCTCTCACTCACTTGTTCTTCATTATCCAGCAACAAACTTTCACTAAACATCTCATATTCTCACAAATCAAACATGGTATCAGAGCTTTAAGCTCCTGTCATTCCGCAAAACTATCTTTTTCTTTTCAAAATCTTTGTGTTCTTCACTCTTATCCACTGGTCCATTGTTGTACCCATTTGGTAAAAGAATTCCAACTATGGAAATGAAGAAGAAGAGTCTTATTTCAGTGACCCTTGAGAGTCCTAACTATCTTTTATGATCAAGAGTGGCAAGAATTACCTGGGGAAGTCATGGACTTTGGGACAGCCATATCATGGAGGCTGAAAATTCAAAGAGGATGGCTCAAGAGGATAGTCAAGCTACTTGTCTGAAGCATGACAACAAGTGGGTTCAAGAAGACCAGAAAGCACTTATAATCATACACAAATCTCTGTCTAAACCAATCTTGGAGGCTCATTCTCACTTTAAAACCGCCAAGAAACTAAGGGAGAATCTTCAAACCGTTTATGGGAATCTAAGGGAGAGTCTTCAAACGGTTTATGATCAAGATAATTTTTTCAGCTTTCTCTTAAACTTGGATTCACCCGACAACAATCTGATTAATTATTTCCTTAGAGAAAGGAAGATTCCAGATTTAGAGGATGTATGTTCCCTAAGAAGCCAACCAAACACATTTAAGCTCAAGGAGTCTGAGCATCAAATGATTCAAGGAAGGACCATGTATTCAGCTCTCAGTGGTGATTCAACTGAAGGAGGAATATGGAGAAGTATGATTGGTGCGACCAACCCTGTTGGTCCAGTGACCAGAAGAGACCTTGATTCCTTATCACTCCCAAGGAGGCTGGTACACACTTTCTTGACTCTAAACCCATTGTTATAGATTCAGGAGCTAGCCATCACATGATTAGTGATATCCAGCCTGCCTCAAGGAATGTTACTATAGCAAATGGTGATAAGGTGAGGATCGAAGGGATAAGGAACCTTAGGTTGTTTGATAGGAAATCTACTACCTTGTATATGCCCCAGTTTACATCAAATTTGCTATAAGTGAAGAGAGTTAGTGTTGATCTGAGCTGTCAAGTTGTGTTCAGACCTGATGAGGTTGAATTTCAAGACCTGAAGACAAGGAAAATAATTGGAAAAGGGCACAGCCATCAACAGCTATATCACCTCCAGAAGACTAAGTTGTCGGAATCACCTCCTTCTCAGTGTCGGGCCAGTACATCGAATGGGGTTGACAGAAACATCTGACATGCTATACTAGGGCATCCTCATACTATAGCCTTAAACTTGATACTTCCTGGGATGGTGTTTAAGAATGATGATGGTGAAGCATGCATATTGGGAAAGCATTGTGGGACAATCTTTCCAAGGTCTCCTACTCTGAGAAATGTTTTGACCTGGTCCACTCTGATGTATGGACTGCACCATGTGTGTCAAGGGAGAATCACAAATACTTTGTCACCTTCATTGATGAGAAGTTCAAATACACTTGGGTGACACTGATTCCGTCTAAAGACAGGGTGTTAGAGGCTTTCAAGAATTTTCAGGCCCATGTCTCCAATCACTTTAATGCCAAGGTAAAAATTCTCAGGTCAGACAATGGTGGAGAGTAGACAAGTCTGGCATGTAAAAAATAGCTTGCTCAACATGGGATTATCCACCAGACAAGCTGTCCTTACACTCCTCAACATAATAGAGTTTCTGAAAGAAAGAACATGCACTTAATGGAAGTAGCAAGATCAATGATGTTTCACACCAATGTTCCAACAAGGTTCTGGAGTGATGTTGTGGTGTGTGCCAGCTATCTGATCAGTAGGACTCCAAATAAAGTCCTCAACGACCTGTCTCCGTTTGAGGTTCTTAACCAGACCAAGCCACCTTTGGACCACTAGCGTGTGTTTGAGTGTCTCTGATTTGTGCTGATACCAGAACAGCAGAGGAATAAGCTTGATGCTAAAAGCTCAAAAGCTATGTTCATTGTCTATTCTCCAACACAAAAGGGTATAAGTGATATGATCCAGTATCAAGAAGGGTTTTAATCTCAAGGGATGTTAAGTTTGTGGAACCTAAGGGGTACTATGAGGAGAAGGGTTGGGAAAGCCTTCAAGATCTCTTACAAGGACCTTCAGATAGGGCAAACAACTTGAGAATTATTCTGGAGAGTCTAGGCATCAGTCAACCTCGGAGCAGTGAGGTGCCAAGGAATTCTCCCTCACCACCAATGGCTGGAAACAATGAAGAAGCAGCACCAGTTGTTGAAACAGTCCATCCTGATCCTGGGGCAATGAACCTGAATCACTGCAAGAAATAGATGATTCAGCAAGCACACATGATCAAGATGGAGCTGAATCTGATCAGTCAAGTGAATGACTTAAGAAGAAGCCATGGAGCATGAAGGGTGGAGAGAGTCAGTTGGAGGCGAAGTTGGTGCCATGATCAAAAATGATACTTGGTATGAAATTGAGCTTTCCAAAGGAAAGAAAGCTGTTACAAGCCGCCTGCTCTTCACCGCCAAGTATCTTGCCAATGGAAAACCAGAAAGGAAGAAGAGAAGGCTGGTAGCAAGATCAATGATGTTTCACACCAATGTTCCAACAAGGTTCGAGTGATGTTGTGGTGTGTGCCAGCTATCTGATCAGTAGGACTCCAAATAAAGTCCTCAACGACCTGTCTCCGTTTGAGGTTCTTAACCAGACCAAGCCACCTTTGGACCACTAGCGTGTGTTTGAGTGTCTCTGATTTGTGCTGATACCAGAACAGCAGAGGAATAAGCTTGATGCTAAAAGCTCAAAAGCTATGTTCATTGTCTATTCTCCAACACAAAAGGGTATAAGTGATATGATCCAGTATCAAGAAGGGTTTTAATCTCAAGGGATGTTAAGTTTGTGGAACCTAAGGGGTACTATGAGGAGAAGGGTTGGGAAAGCCTTCAAGATCTCTTACAAGGACCTTCAGATAGGGCAAACAACTTGAGAATTATTCTGGAGAGTCTAGGCATCAGTCAACCTCGGAGCAGTGAGGTGCCAAGGAATTCTCCCTCACCACCAATGGCTGGAAACAATGAAGAAGCAGCACCAGTTGTTGAAACAGTCCATCCTGATCCTGGGGGGGGGCAATGAACCTGAATCACTGCCGCAAGAAATAGATGATTCAGCAAGCACACATGATCAAGATGGAGCTGAATCTGATCAGTCAAGTGAATGACTTAAGAAGAAGCCATGGAGCATGAAGGGTGGAGAGAGTCAGTTGGAGGCGAAGTTGGTGCCATGATCAAAAATGATACTTGGTATGAAATTGAGCTTTCCAAAGGAAAGAAAGCTGTTACAAGCCGCCTGCTCTTCACCGTCAAGTATCTTGCCAATGGAAAACCAGAAAGGAAGAAGAGAAGGCTGGTTGCAAGAGGATACACTCAGGTCTATGGAGAAGACTATCTGGATACCTTTGCACCAGTAGCTAAACTCCATACTATAAGGATTCTACTCTCCTTGGCAGTGAACCTGGAATGGGATTTATGGCAGATGGATGTCAAAAATCTGGATACCTTCAAGGAGAGCTAGAGGATGAGGTTTACATGAGGTCACATCCGGGTATGGAAGATATGGTCAAGCCAGGGAATGTCCTAAGGTTGAAGAAAACAATTTATGGATTAAAACACTCACCAAGAGCTTGGTATCATAAACTGAGTACAACTCTCAATGGAAGAGGGTTTGTAAAATCAGAAGCTGATCATACTCTCTTCACTCTCACAAGCAAGCAACGAATTGTGGTGATACTGATCTATGTGGATGATATTATCATCACTGGCAGTGAAAAGGAAGGTATCATCTCGACTAAAGCTTTCCTTAAGACATATTTTGATATCATGGACTTGGGGGAATTAAAGTACTTCTTAGGGATTGAGATGTGCCGATCCAAAGAGGGGCTGTTTTTATCTTAAAGGAAGTACACACTTGATTTGTTGACTGAGGCAGGTGATCTTGGAGCAAGAGTAGAAAAGACTCCACTTGAAAATGGCTATAAAGTGTTGCGTGAGGGGGAGTTTGAAGACAAACCCTATGGAGATGTCAAACACAACATAAGAATGGTTGGGAAGCTTATATACCTTACCATAACCAGACCATATGTGTGTTTTGTAGTCAATCAAGTTAGTCAGCACATGAAAAACCCAAGATACATCACTGGAATATGGTGGTAGGAATCTTGAGGTACCTAATAGAAACACCAGGCCAAGGTGTTTGGATGGGATGCAATGGAAGCACTGAGATCACTAGATATTGTGATGCGGATTGTGCAGGAGATAGGGTTGATAAGAGATAAACTACTGGATGTTGCACCTTTATTGGAGGAAACTTAGTCACTTGGAAGAGTGTTGGGGTCAAAATCGGTCACGACGGAATCAGTGCCTGAAAGTCCCCGCAAAGCATTTCTCGGAAGAAAAAGTCTCGTATAAATCGAAAAGAGGTTATATGACAAGTTCTCGAAATAGAATATCCAATCTCTCCGACAAACAACTCTCGGGAAACGAACGGCAAAACGAAAGGAGGTCACAGCTTGCTCTTACCAGGTCAACTCGCCATAGGGCGAGCTCAGTCTTCCCAGCTCACCATAGGACAAGCTCACTTTGTTCTCCTTTGAGTCTAGATCAAAATGGCTTTCGTTTTGTCTCAATCGAAGTTTCCCTTGAGATTTAACGAAGAGAACAAAGTCACTGTCCCGGCCACCTCGCTCACGGGCGAGGACCGCCTTACCGAAGTCACCTCGCCCTAGGGCAAGCTCAATTTTGTTCTCCTTTGGGTCTAGATCAAAGTGGCTTTCGTTTCGTGTCGATCGGACTTTCCATTGAGGTTTTATGAAAGAAACAAAGCACCATCCCGAACCACCTCGCCCACGGGCGAGGACGACGCGTGCCGAGGTCACCTCGCCCACGGGTGAGGACGACCCGCACCGAGGTCACCTCGCCCAAGGGCGAGGACTGTTGGGGTCGAAAACGGTTATCTCTAAATCAACGGCTAAGATTATTTTTTGTTTATGGGTTCTTCACAAAACACTCCTCGAAAGTAAGATCGGAAGAGACTGGGTGTGTGCGTACAAGGGTCCCCAAAAAGATCGGTACGAAAAGAGACGGATCAAGCAGCGGACTATCCCAATCAAGGTCCGCTCGCCCATGGGCGAGAGCGACCAACACAACGGTCTACTCGCCCATAAGAGAGCGCGACCAGCACAACGGTCCGCTCGCCCATGGGCGAGCCCGACCAGCACAAGGTCTGCTCGCCCATGGGCGAGCGTGACCAGCACGACGGTCCGCTCGCCCATGGGCGAGCGCAACCAGCACAAGGTCTGCTCACCCATGGGCGAGTGGGACCAGTACGATGGTCCACTCGCCCACGGGCGAGCGCGACCAGCACGACGGTCCACTCGCCCACGGGCGAGCGTGAGCAGCACAATGTCCGCTCGCCCATGGACGAGCGTGACCAGCACGACGGTCCGCTCGTCCATGGGCGAGCGCGACCATCACGACAGTCTGCTCGCCCATGGGCGAGCGCGACCAGTGTGACGGTCCACTCACCCATGGGCGAGCGCGACCCAGTCCCAGCCTGTCCTACTTAACTCCCGTATCCTCTGTAAAGTCGTGCCATCCGACACTCGGGACCATATACCTCTCGTTTTGTCTCGATTAAGGTTATTCTCGAAGCCTTACGACCAAAAACCGAGAGATCGTATAAACGCTCAAAGACCTAAGAACGGCCCGCAAGGATCCAAACTTGTCTAGGGGCCCACCTACGATCTCAGAAGGGATTCAAGCCTATAGGAGTTATGACGGTTTGTCCTAACTCGCGGAATATGATAAATGCTAAGTTTCCAAAGATAAAAGGGAAGACTCGAGGATAACTACCAAGATCGACGATATATGGAAGATTCCCAAAAGGGATAGATTTGGGCCCAAAGGAAAAGGATTAAATGGACCACCGACCTAGAGCAGCTATATAAGGAGAGCTGGAGCAGAAGAAAAAGGGATCCAAGATTTGAAACCTAGAGAACTCTCGTTAGCATAGAGAACTTAGAATTTAGGCGGTTAGACTAGCAAGGCAGGACCTAGAACGTCTGGCCACCTCTTGTTCTATTTTTATCTTGTTCGCAGATCTCTGTTCCTCTCGGAAGGATCGGACAATTCTTTTACTCTAGAGCCCGGCACTTAGAAACCACATGCATTATTCTCGACATGCTTGTTTCTATGACCCACAATCGTACTAGACGAACTCGCCCATGCGGTTCGATCTCTTGTTCAATTCTTTCTAACTGAACTACGTTCGACTTGATCTTCGAAAGGGGTACGTAGGCAGCGTTTCTTAAGGTCCAATCCCAACTCTTAACAAACCCTTTTCCGCATTTATTTGGTCACTTGTCGTTGGCTCTCGCAGGGAATCCAGAGCTCAATGAAAGGAGGGTTTTCATTGCTTTCCTTCATTATTATTCATTAAAAAAGAGGCGTGAATTTCGGTTCCCACAGTTTGGCGCTAGAAGGAGGGGGGGGGGACGGATTATTCTTACTCTCACGGCCGCAAAACGCTTGATCGAAGCGATGTCTGGAATTATGAAAAACGAATTCGCAGCTCGCATCAACGTTGGTAAACTCAACTTCAGGAGTGACTGCTCCTATGGCCAACGCTTACGCAAACGCCGCAGTGCTCAAGAAAATCAAAAACCTAGTCGCGGGTTTTTGCCACAGGAAGAGCACGAAAACGATCTCACAATTTCTTTATCTAAACAGAAAGGGCAGCGATAAAATCTGTCAAACCCCAAAAATTTGTCTAGTTATCGAGTTAAAGAAATCTCAACGAGCAATTGTTCTACCAAAAAAAAAGTTTTGCGAGAACTTTTCGGAAAAATAAAACTTGTTCTCTTCGAAACCTATGGGAGACCCTAGATTACTCGTGAAAAAGAAGCACGACAAATCGGGTCATCAATTCCCCACTGCGGTACTTCATTCTAACAATTCTCGGGAAACACACGACGAAACGAAAAAAGCGCTTCCCAATACTTCCAACCGTCCGAACCATCCCGAGGAAGCACAAAGCTCCGACTGTCCCGACCAGCTTACCATACAGCAAGCTCGGCCCTTCTCGACAAACTCGCCAAACGGCCAACTCGGTCCTTCTCGGCCAGTTTTGGAAAAAACAGAGTTCAATTGTATAAAATCACTCGAAACCTAAGACGGTTAAAGAAGACTAAAAAAGGCCAAAACAAGAGGTCGTATCCCTCACATCTAAGACGTCTTCCGAAACCTAGAATTTCATAACGCTGCACGAACTCTCGATTTTTCCACTAAGCTTACTTCGGAGAAACTACTCCTTTAGATCAATCCTACAGAAACGACAAAATTTCTGATGAAGTTTAGTCACAAAAATTACAGCTCACCGCAGCGAGAATTTCCGATATTAAAATTCGATAACATTTTACCGAACACCTTTCGTAAAATAATACGAGACAGTATTTCATGAGACAGCTTTTGTACAATAAAACTCGACAACATTTTACGAAACAACTTCCGTAAAATTAACTCGACAACAGTTTGCAGAATAACTCTCGTAAAATAAAAGTTCAACAACGTTTTAAGAAACAACTTCCGTAAGATCAAACTCAGCAATATTTTTTCGAAACATCATTCGAAAATTTAAACAAGATCATATGAAACAATAGGGTCTGGGACATGAACAGTTCGCTCATAGCTTGACAAACTAAACACAAATGACATCTTGTCCATTGCTTCCTTTTTCCTAAACGCCCCTCTTGGCCTGCTTCTCCTCCTTTTGTTTCAACGATTTCAGAAATTCCTTCGAAACTGAAGTACTAAGAAACGAGGACATGAACTTGAGGTTGATGTCTCTTCATCATTCGATATTGTCGCCAGAATTTCGTCGAAAACCAATTCGTATAAAATTCAGTATCAGGCTTTTCGAAGTCCCTTGACATTGAATCGAAAGTGGCCATTCCAAAACGCCTAACAAACTCTCGATAAATTACTAACTCGTCAGAAGAAAAGAGGAGCCAAAGAAGGAAGAAGAGGCAATCCCGAATAATCGATGAGACTAAGGTATGTCCGACTCAGAAAGTTTTATCAGGTTTTAATTCTTTGTAGGAAAGGAATGAAAACGTCTTGAAAACTGCCGTAAAACATAGGGAACCTAGAACCTAGGTGGATAGTCTAGCAAGCTAAGTCTTAGGCAATTTTCCAATATTGTTCTATTGTTCATTGACTGTCCAGGCAGAACATACAAACCGATCTAATCTCTCAAAAAACCGAGAAACGATCGCAACGCATCCTAAGCAATTTTCATGCAACCAAGGGAAATTTATACGAATCATATATCGTATAACTGAAACCTAAAGTGGAAAATTGTTTTTAACAGCCATCAGCCGTAACTCGAAAAACTCTGCTATGCTTGGCCTTTCAATCTCGACGAATGCTATTCGGCCCTCGGCCAACTATGCCTTTCCATAAAGCCCGAACCTGAATTCGGCATCCCCTTAAAAGACAATCGTAAACTAACATGACCTTAATGTTAACACGAAAGGGTCATGGTCCAATCCTTTACCAACAACTTCCTTGGCTATACGGCTGAACACAACCTTCATGCCACGCCCAAATAATTGAGCGACCACTGCTCCAGTTGCTTAACGGCTAAAACGACAATCCACAATTTGTCATAGAACGCCAAGTGACTATTACGCAAGCAGTTTGTCGTATAATCAAGAATCAGAAATCATACGATAAATTCTTCATAACAAAATTCAGTCCTAACAACCATATGGTTAACGGAAGATTTAAACTTTTCATCAATCGATTAAGTTCTATACGCCCCGTAAACACGGCATGAAAAGAAACACTTGTGACAAAGCTCCAAGAGTTATACGAGTCATCCTTAAAAATATACAAAACAAATCCCGGCAGGCCAACACTTCACGAAGCACAGTGAAGGTAGACGCTTCTCCCTGGGTCAAATTTACGTGACCCCTCGGTCCTAATTCCTCGATCAAAAATCAAAAAAAAAATTTCTGCTTCCAAACTGAAACAACAGTTTCTGGCTGCGAACATTCGCAAAACATCTCCAAGCCCACGACATTTCAACCACAAAATGTGGCACAAGGAAAACTCAACCTTCAGCACTGCGAGACGTCGCTAATGCTCGAAGGACATTCTTTTCCTCGAAACATTCCAGAAAAAAATCTCGTCTCAGGAACACAAAACATACAAAAACGCCTCTAAACGGTAACATGCCTCTAAAATGGTATCATTTCGTTGTTGCTGATCACAACAAACGAACTCTAACGTCCTAAATAGACATTAGCCTCCCTCGAAAGGATAAACTCTCATACATCCGACAAGGATAACATAGCGCGCTATACAAGAAATCCGAAATTTTGGTTAGCACCTCCAAACGGTCTTTGGAAGTAGCTCGATTCGTGCCAAGACAAGTCATATAAGCCGATAACAATTCACGGACTTTAAATCGGTACGAATCAAGTTAAAATCGCAAACAGGCAAAACGAAAGCCGACTTGTCATCGCAAAGCCTTAGTCCGAGAGTAAACCTAGGTCTTGCCCTAAACCCAGCCATGCTGGATCTTGACATCTCAAAGGCATAGTATCAACACCCCGATACGAGATCCCAAAATTTGTCTCTTCATTTATATTTATACGTTTATGAGTCTCCGCAAATCAAAACACTTCGGGAATTCTCATCTTACACAACGACAGGTATGGTGATCATCTGAGAGACAGGAATGAGACAACAACTCACACCCTGTCCCTCTAACTTTGAAAAACGGAAGTTCCCTCAATTTATAAAAACCACGATTTTATAAATTTGAGCAAAATATTTTAAAATCCCTAAAGAGGGCAGGGATTCGAAGCCGCCAACGGCCAGTCCCGAAAGATACATCATGGCCTCACAACGGCCAGAACAAAACAAAATACCATTGACAGCAACAAGCTCGAAAGTCTCTGCACGACACATAACTAGACCATATAAGTCTCGCTGGAAAACAGATCACCAGGGTCTTAATCTCCAAAATGAACTACGAAAGGCTTGATCCCTTCGACAAGGGTACGTAGGCAGCCT
Organism: Brassica carinata; assembly: GCA_016771965.1. Classification (NCBI taxonomy): domain Eukaryota; kingdom Viridiplantae; phylum Streptophyta; class Magnoliopsida; order Brassicales; family Brassicaceae; genus Brassica; species Brassica carinata. Next base: position 7,645,773 of record CM028692.1, read on the forward strand.
TCCAAAGGCGCAGCCCCAATCTTACCACTTTCAATGGAGCGTTTCAACCATTAATTTCGCCTAATTTACCTAACATGTCATACCGCCCGCAAGAACATCGCAAAAGTTCTAACGAGCTGGGGGGCTAACTGTTGGGGTCAAAATCGGTCACGACGGAATCAATGCCTGAAAGTCCCCGGAAGGTATTTCTCGGAACAAAAAGTCTCGTATAAATCGAAAAGAGGTTATACGACAAGTTCTCGAAATAGAATATCCAATCTCTCCGACAAACAACTCTCGGGAAACGAACGGCAAAACGAAAGGAGGTCGGAGCTTGGTCTTACCAGGTCAACTCGCCATAGGGCGAGCTCAGTCTTCCCAGATCACCCTAGAACAAGCTCAATTTGTTCTCCTTTGAGTCTAGATCAAAATGGCTTTCGTTTCGTCTCAATCGAAGTTTCCGTTGAGATTTTACGAAGAGAACAAAATCACTGTCCCGGCCACCTCGCCCACGGGCGAGGACCGCCTTACCGAGGTCACCTCGCCCTCTGTAATTGTCACCTCGCCCTAGGGCAAGCTCTCTTTTGTTCTCCTTTGAGTCTAGATCAAAGTGGCTTTCGTTTCGTGTCGATTGGACTTTCCATTGAGATTTTACGAAAGAAACAAAGAACCATCCCGAACCACCTCGCTCACGGCGAGGACAACGCGTGCCGAGGTCACCTCGCCCACAGGCGAGGACGACCCGCACCGAGGTCACCTCGCCTAAGGGCGAGGACTGCTGGGGTCGAAAACGGTTATCTCGAAATCAACGGCTTATATTATTTTAGTTTATGGGTTCTTCACAAAATACTCCTCGAAAGTAAGATCCGGAAAGACCGGGTGTGTGCGTACAAGGGTCCCCAGAAAGATCGGTACGAAAAGAGACGAATCAAGCAGCAGACTATCCCGACAGAACCGCTTCATGGGCGAAGCGTGACCAGCATGACGGTCCGCCGCCCATGGGCGAAGCGCGACCAGCAAGGTCCGCCGCCATTGGCGAAGTGTGACCAGCATGACGGTCCGCCGCCATGGGCGAAGCGTGACCAGCATGACGGTCCGCCGCCCATGGGCGAAGCTTAATAGCATAAGGTCCGCCGCCATGGGCGAAGCGTGACCAGCACGACGATCCGCCGCTTCATGGGCGAAGCGACCAGCACAGGTCCGCCGCCCATGGGCGAGCGTGACCAGCATGACGGTCCGCTCGCCCATGGGCGAGCGCAACCAGCACAAGATCCGCTCGCCCACGGCCGAGCGCGACCATCAGGAGAGTCCGCTCATGGGCGAAGCGACAGTACGACGGTCCGCCGCTTCATGGGCGAAGCGCGACCCAGTCCCGCCTGTCCGACTTAACTCCCCGTGATCCTTCAGATAGTCGTGCCATCCGACACCCGGGACCATATACCTCTCGTTTCATCTCGATTAAGGTTATTCTCAAAACCTTACGACCAAAAACCGAGAGATTGTATAAATGCCCAAAGACCTAAGAACGACCTGCAAGGATCCAAACTTGTCTAGGGGCCCACCTACTATCTCAGAAGGGATTCAAGCCCATAGGAGTTATGATGGTTTGTCCTAACTCGCGGAATATGATAAATGCTAAGTTTCCAAAGATAAAAGGGAAGACTCGAGGATAACTACGAAGATCGACGATAAATGGAATATTCCCAAAAGGGATAAATTTGGCCCCAAAGGCAAATGATTAAATGGGCCACCGACCTAGAGCAGCTATATAAGGAGAGCTGGAGCAGAAGAAAAAGGGATCCGAGATTTGAGACCTAGAGAACTCCCGTTAGCATAGAGAACTTAGAATTTAGGCGGTTAGACTAGCAAGGCAGGACCTAGAACGTCTGGCCGCCTCTTGTTCTATTTTTATCTTGTTCCAAGATCTCTGTTCCTCTCGGAAGGATCGGAAAATTCTTTTACTCTAGAGCTCATCACTTAGAAACCACCTGTATTATTTTTGACATGCCTGTTTCTATGACCCATGCTCGTACTAGACGAACTCGCCCAGGCGGTTCGATCTCTTGTTTAATTCTTTCTAACTGAACTACGTCCGACTTGATCCTCGAAAGGGGTACGTAGGCAGCCTTTCTTAAGGTCCAGTCCCAACTATTAACAAACCTTTTTCCGCATTTATTTGGTCACTTGTCGTTGGCTCTCGCAGAGAATCCGGACCTCAAGAAAAGAAGGGTTTTCATTGCTTTCCTTCATTATTATTCATTAAAATCGACGGTGGGAATTTCGGTTCCCACAAAGAGCAAGAAGCAGAAGATAGTATCATGCTCAAGCGCTGAGGCCAAGTATAGAGCATGAGGAAGCTCACTAGTGAGCTCATTTGTATCAGGAACCTGCTAAGAGGCGGGTATAGAGACTACAACTCCTGTTACCATGCACTCGCACAACCAGACTGCCATTCATAAAGCATCCAACAGTGTGTTCCATGAGAGGACTAAACACATAGAAGTTGATTGCCACAAAGTGAGACAAGCAGTGGAGCAACAAATCATCCTACCTTGGTACAGTAGAAGTGAAGACCAGCTGGCTGACATTTTCACAAAGACAGCAAGTACCAAAGTCTGTGAGTTCATTCATTCAAAGCTTGGACTCATAGACTTCACATCTCACTGACTTACCTATCATCGAGACTTCTACTCTTTTCCTTGGTGTATTTTGTCCCACCTGGTTTTGCACATTAAGGTTGTAATGGGGAAAGTTCTTCCTGATTCCAAGCTTGACTGGTTCCCAAAGTCAAGCTTGAGGGGAGTGTTGAGATGAAGATAAAATGTTGAAAATAAAAGGAAGAAGTTTTCAACCAGCAAGGTCTGCTAAGGTGAATGCTAGCAACACTTGCCAAAGAGAAACAAGCTAATGCTTGCCGGTATGAATAGTACCCACAGACTACTGTAAAACAATCATATATTTTATTTTAGTTTTCCTAGTAAGCCAAGTGTGTTTGGCTTCGAAGTTAGACTATTCTGGTTTATTCTCTTCTTCTTCCACATAATGTATTGTAATGAAATTTTCAAGATCTATGGAAATTATTCTCTCATTTTCTCTCTCTCTCTCTAATTCTTCATTCTCCAGCAACAAACTTTCACTAAACATTCTATATTCTCACAAATCTAACATTAATTGTCAAATATGACATAAAACTTGGTTTTAAATGCAAAAATACATCCTAATTTCAGTTAAATGTAAAAGAAATCCAAAAGTTAGTGAAATTACAAGCAGCTCTTTATGACCAAATAAAAATCAGAATGCATTTTACTTAATATAATCTCTGGAAGTCTTACGTGACTTTTTAAGATTAGGATGAAGTCTTCTCATATTGTAGATCTTTAAAATAAATTATAAATTTTAGAAAAAAATTATTTTTTGAAGGAAAGATTAAATCATGTACTTATAAACATTTGTAAATGATATAAATCAAGATATAGTAAAATTGAATTATTTCAACATACATGAGTGAATGTAGTGAGTCATGGCATTTTTAGTTTAGGCGGTTAGACTAGCAAGGCAGGACCTAGAACGTCTGGCAGCCTCTTGTTCTATTTTATCTTGTTCCAAGATCTCTGTTCCTCTCGGAAGGATCGGAAAATTCTTTTACTCTAGAGCTCATCACTTAGAAACCACCTGTATTATTTTTGACATGCCTGTTTCTATGACCCATGCTCGTACTAGACGAACTCGCCCAGGCGGTTCGATCTCTTGTTTAATTCTTTCTAACTGAACTACGTCCGACTTGATCCTCGAAAGGAGTGCGTAGGCAGCCTTTCTTAAGGTCCAGTCCCAACTATTAACAAACCTTTTTCGCATTTATTTGGTCACTTGTCGTTGGCTCTCGAGAACTGACCTCAAGAAAAGAAGGGTTTTCATTGCTTTCCTTCATTATTATTCATTAAAATCGACGGTGGGAATTTCGGTTCCCACAAAGAGCAAGAAGCAGAAGATAGTATCATGCTCAAGCGTTGAGGCCAAGTATAGAGCAATGAGGAAGCTCACTAGTGAGCTCATTTGTATCAGGAACCTGCTAAGAGACGGGTATAGAGACTACAACTCCTGTTACCATGCACTGCGACAACCAGACTGCCATTCATAAAGCATCCAACAGTGTGTTCCATGAGAGGACTAAACACATAGAAGTTGATTGCCACAAAGTGAGACAAGCAGTGGAGCAACAAATCATCCTACCTTGGTACAGTAGAAGTGAAGACCAGCTGGCTGACATTTTCACAAAGACAGCAAGTACCAAAGTCTGTGAGTTCATTCATTCAAAGCTTGGACTCATAGACTTCACATCTCACTGACTTACCTATCATCGAGACTTCTACTCTTTTTCCTTGGTGTATTTTGTCCCACTGGGTTTTGCACATTAAGGTTGTAATGGGGAAAGTTCTTCCTGATTCCAAGCTTGACTGGTTCCCAAAGTCAAGCTTGAGGGGGAGTGTTGAGATGAAGATAAAAATGTTGAAAATAAAAGGAAGAAGTTTTCAACCAGCAAGGTCTGCTAAGGTGAATGCTAGCAACACTTGCCAAAGAGAAACAAGCTAGTACTGCCAGTATGAATAGTACCCACGGAGCTACAGTAAAAACAATCATATATTTTATTTTAGTTTTCCTAGTAAGCCAAGTGTGTTTGGCTTCTTGAGTTAGACTATTCTGGTTTATTCTCTTCTTCTTCCACATAATGTATTGTAATGAAATTTTCAAGATCTATGGAAATTATTCTCTCATTTTCTCTCTCTCTCTCTCTAATTCTTCATTCTCCAGCAACAAACTTTCACTAAACATTCTATATTCTCACAAATCTAACATTAATTGTCAAATATGACATAAAACTTGGTTTTAAATGCAAAAATACATCCTAATTTCAGTTAAATGTAAAAGAAATCCAAAAGTTAGTGAAATTACAAGCAGCTCTTTATGACCAAATAAAAAAATCAGAATGCATTTTTACGAATATAATCTCTGGAAGTCTTCTGTGACTTTTTAAGTCGGATGAAGTCTTCTCATATTGTAGATCTTTAAAATAAATTATAAATTTTAGAAAAAAAATTATTTTTTTGAAGGAAAGATTAAATCATGTACTTATAAACATTTGTAAATGATATAAATCAAGATATAGTAAAATTGAATTATTTCAACATACATGAGTGAATGTAGTGAGTCATGGCATTTTTAGTTTAGGGTTTGGTAACCTATATTATAGTATTGTTTGTATTTTTAGGGTTAAACTTTGGAAGCTTAGCATTTTTTTTGAAAAATTAAAATTTGACATAGTTATGTGTATATTAAACTTTCTTTTAGTTGACTTTAAGTTTAATGAAGTGTTTGTTTCTATTTAGTTAGTTATTTGAGTTTAAGGTTTATATTTAGAGGTTAGAAGACTTACTGGAAGTCTTCTGGGCGAGTAGTATATTTTGGGGTTAGAAGACATCCATGAAGTCTTCTTAATCGAAAATATCTAATCTAAATGAAATTTTTGTCTTCATATATAAAGAAAATTTACATATTCTCCCTCTTTCTCTCAAATGGTTGCAACAAAAATATAAGGTTTCTCACTCTAAAACTCTTCTACCTCTCTGTAATCTCTTTGAACTTAAAAACACTAAACTTTATATCAATTTCTCATTCTTTGTAGGTTTTTTACATGGTTCTCATCTTCCATTACTTGACATGTAAATCTATAAATTTTGAATATGTATTTTTGTTTTATAAAGGTAAAACTATCTCATATTCCACTAATTTTCTCTGTTTTATAGCCATTTGAACGTTTTTTGATATGCATGTTTTTCAGATCTAAGTTAAATTTTTGAAAACTTCCTCGGAAATCTATTCAGAAGTCTTTTAATATATAATGCACTAGATGACTTCCTAGCAGATCTGAGCATTTTGGTAACTCTCTATATCTGATTTTTCTTCATTTCGTAACCTCTTATTTCTTAAAGCTCTTACCTTTTCCGCTAATTAAAACTCTCCAACTTCTCTCTAATCTCTTTGAATTTGAAAATACCAAACTTTATATGAATTTCTCTTTTTTGTCTCATGTCTATCTCACTAATTTCTCTTTTTTTTTGCAAGTTTTTTATTGCATAGTTTTCATCTTACACTTTGGATATTATTTTTGTGTTCTATAAAGGTAGATCTATCTAATCTTCTTTTTTTCCTGTTTGAAGCCATTTGAACGTTTTTGGATATGCATGTTTTTTCAGATCTAAGTCAGATTCTAGAAGAATTCTAGGAAGTGTTCTCGGAAGTCTGCTAAAATATAATGCGCTAGAAGACTTTCTGGAAGTCTTCTGACGGAGTCTTCTCCCATGTCAAGTAGAGTCCAAACTTATCTTTATGGAAGATTGATCTCTAACTCCATGTGTAATAGTTTTGTTTATGGTATATTTTGTGATTTGTATGTGTACTCTTTTAGTTGTGAATGCTTTTGTAAATCTGAAGATATATTAATGAAATTGATAAAAAATAGATATTAATAAAAAGAATTTAGTAAATATGTTCATGTCTAGAATATTATCTTGCCAAATGTACTTGACTTTATTGAAGTTGTGATAACCGAAATTCAGACCGTTAATTTCCGTAAACTAATGAAAGTCAAGAAACCCTAACTTCCCTGAGGTCCCGGATTCTCTGCGAGAGCCAACGACAAGTGACCAAACAGATGCAAAAATACGAAGAGATAACAAAACGAATTTATAGAAAAAGTAGATCTTATTTCGAATCCAAGTAAGAGTGTTGCGATTATTACAAAAGATTATGAAAACTATGGCCACAAGAGCTTTCGGCCAGTTCAAGCCATCTGAAACCCTAGACCTAGTTGAGACGCAGCTCGATAACAAAGACGAAAAAGATACAGAAAATGTTTTAAAGATTTCGGACTGGACCTTATGAAAGGCTGCTTACATACCCCTTTAGGATCAAGCGAGCGTATTTCAGTTAGAGAGAATTGAACAAGAGATCGAACTGCCTGGGCGAGTTTGTCTAGTATGAGCACAAGTCATAGAAACATGCATGTCAAAAATAATGCCTAAGGTTTCTAAGTGAAGAGTTCTAAAGTCTAAAAAAAATCCTCTTTTATCTTTAGCTTTAGCTCCCCTTATATATGCCTTCTAGGTCGGTTCCCTGCTTCCTTTTTTGCATCTAGGTCGAGTTTCTTGTTTTACGGAAATATTCTTTTTTCTTCTCGATCTTCGTCATTATCTTGGAAACTTGACATTTATCTTTCGATTTCGCAAGATTTGCCTCCTTCTACAAGTTAGATAGACCGTCATAGCATTGGGGGTTTGATTTCGAATGAAATCATAAGTGGGTTTTGGGCCGTGTCCTAAGCCTCTTCGGGCCATTTCCTGACACAAACGTTTTTACGATCTCTTCGAAAGAGCGCTTCTTGATGCGACGTCGATTCGACGAGGAAGCCCATACTTCTCGTATAGTTTAGACAATTGTGGTGTTAAGTGAACCGTCGTCGTTTACACGACAACCATGGACTCATTTCAGGAATACAAATCTTCGCGGTTCTAATTGTAAGGCTCCAATAGTAACTCCGTTCGAGACAGAACGAGGGATTGACCCGTCGAGGTTCAACGGAAGGCATAAGATTTTGTCAAACTCGCCGAATAGACGAGTCAGACAGGGTGCTTGATCCTACTCACCATTTTGGCGAGCAGGACTGGTCCCATTCGCCAAAATGGCGAGCAGGCCATTGCTTGGTCTTCTCGACAGCTTCTTCTCGCGAAGCAGACCAACCACTCTTCAGTAAAACAGGCATAACTTCTGATCTAGTCGTTGGATTGTCTCCAAATCAGTGGCATTGGAAAGATAACTCAAAGTTCTATCTTGTGTCAAAAGATCAGCTCAATCGCACCATGGGAAAGTCTCCATACATATCTAAACATCTGACGCGTGCGTGCGGTTACGCCGCGAAAACCATTGTGCTTGGTCCAACTTCGCCTTTTGGCGAGTTGGAATGTTCAACTTCGCCAAAATTGCGAGTTGGCCATGCTTCTCGGTTCAACTTCGCCATTTTGGCGAGTTGGAATGTTCAACTTCGCCAAAATTGCGAGTTGGCCATGCTTCTCGGTTCAACTTCGCCATTTTGGCGAGATGGAGCTGTCTACTACGCCAATACAATATGGTGAGTTGGCTGGCTTTCTTGGCCTTATTAAGCTTGTCTGTGGGCCTGTCGGTGTGTTCGGATAATTGAACCTTCTTACTTCGTTTAGTCATCCGAGGGTTATAGTAATCTTTGTCGAGGTCTTATTTTCTAATTCCTTTTGAATTGATTTGGAACAATTTAGGTTTCTCAGCGCTCTTTTTTCTTTTTTCAAAGAAGATATATTAATGAAATTGATAAAAAATAGATATTAATAAAAAGAATTTAGTAAATATGTTCATGTCTAGAATATTATCTTGCCAAATGTACTTGACTTTATTGAAGTTGTGATAACCGAAATTCAGACCGTTAATTTCCGTAAACTAATGAAAGTCAAGAAACCCTAACTTCCCTGAGGTCCCGGATTCTCTGCGAGAGCCAACGACAAGTGACCAAACAGATGCAAAAATACGAAGAGATAACAAAACGAATTTATAGAAAAAGTAGATCTTATTTCGAATCCAAGTAAGAGTGTTGCGATTATTACAAAAGATTATGAAAACTATGGCCACAAGAGCTTTCGGCCAGTTCAAGCCATCTGAAACCCTAGACCTAGTTGAGACGCAGCTCGATAACAAAGACGAAAAAGATACAGAAAATGTTTTAAAGATTTCGGACTGGACCTTATGAAAGGCTGCTTACATACCCCTTTCGAGGATCAAGCCGAACGTATTTCAGTTAGAGAGAATTGAACAAGAGATCGAACTGCCTGGGCGAGTTTGTCTAGTATGAGCACAAGTCATAGAAACATGCATGTCAAAAATAATGCCTAAGGTTTCTAAGTGAAGAGTTCTAAAGTCTAAAAAAAATCCTCTTTTATCTTTAGCTTTAGCTCCCCTTATATATGCCTTCTAGGTCGGTTCCCTGCTTCCTTTTTTGCATCTAGGTCGAGTTTCTTGTTTTACTGGAAATATTCTTTTTCTTCTCGATCTTCGCCATTATCTTGAAACTTGACATTTATCTTCGATTTCAAGATTTGCCTCCTTCTACAAGTTAGATAGACCGTCATAGCATTGGGGGTTTGATTTCGAATGAAATCATAAGTGGGTTTTGGGCCGTGTCCTAAGCCTCTTCGGGCCATTTCCTGACACAAACGTTTTTACGATCTCTTCGAAAGAGCGCTTCTTGATGCGACGTCGATTCGACGAGGAAGCCCATACTTCTCGTGATAGTTTAGACAATTGTGGTGTTATGAACCGCCGCCGCTACACGACAACCATGGACTCATTTCAGGAATACAAATCTTGGCGGTTCTAATTGTAAGGCTCCAATAGTAACTCCGTTCGAGACAGAACGAGGGATTGACCCGTCGAGGTTCAACGGAAGGCATAAGATTTTGTCAAACTCGCCGAATAGACGAGTCAGACAGGGTGCTTGATCCTACTCACCATTTTGGCGAGCAGGACTGGTCCCATTCGCCAAAATGGCGAGCAGGCCATTGCTTGGTCTTCTCGACAGCTTCTTCGCTGCTGTTCAACCACTCTTCAGTAAAACAGGCATAACTTCTGATCTAGTCGTTGGATTGTCTCCAAATCAGTGGCATTGGAAAGATAACTCAAAGTTCTATCTTGTGTCAAAAGATCAGCTCAATCGCACCATGGGAAAGTCTCCATACATATCTAAACATTCGACGCTACCGCAGTTCTGCATCAAACCATTGTAAGTATCCAACTCGCCTTTTGGCGAAGTTGAGGTTCCAACTCGCCAAAATTGCGAGTTGGCCATGCTTCTCGGTTCAACTCGCCATTTTGGCGAGTTGGGGCTCGTCTAACTCGCCAAAATAGAGAGTTGGCTGTCTTGCTGGGTCAAACTCGCCATTTTGGCGAGATGGAGCCTGTCCTACTCGCCAATATGGTGAGTTGGCTGGCTTTCTTGGCCTTATTCGCTTGTCCTGTGGGCCTGTCGGTGTGTTCGGATAATTGAACCTTCTTACTCGTTTCGTCATCCGAGGGTTATAGTAATCTTTGTCGAGGTCTTATTTTCTAATTCCTTTTCGGAATTGATTTGGAACACGATTTAGGTTTCTCGCGCTCTTTTTTTCTCTTTTTTTCAAAGAGGACATTTTCCGAGAACTTTCAGGCACTGATTCTGTCATGACAGATTTTGACCCCAACAGTTAGCCCCCTAGCTCGTTAGAACCGTGAGCTTTTAGCGTGTGATTCTAGTGCGCAGCTTGGCAAGTTAGGTAAGTTAGGCAGGATTAATGGTTGAAAAGGTCCGTCGTAAGTGGTCTTTCGCCCTCCTAAGAATGTAATGCGATAAGATTGGGGCTGCGCCCTATGACGGCTGCCTACGCACCCTTGATGGAGGGATCAAGCCTTTCATAGTTTGTCATGGAGTTAAGATTCTTTCGACCTGTTTTCCAGTGAGACCTTTATGGTCTAGTTGTGTGTTATGTAGAGATTATCGGGCATGTTGCTGCCGATGGTATTTTATGTTGGACTTTTGTCAGCCTCGAGATTAGCCTCGTAGGCTGTTTGCTTCGGCCAAATTTGGCCGTATTTTTAGCAAAAAAAAAAAATTTGGCCGTATTTATGTTTTCGGGACTGACAGCGTGTGTCTTCGAATCCCAGCCGCTTTGTGACTTTTTAAATGAATTGTGTTTCGCGTTTTATGAGCATGTTTGTATTCGTGTGAATGTAGAGGGAAGAGTATGAGTTGTCATCTCGTAATGTAACTCTGGGTGTACTGCTATATTCCTGACCTGTTTCGCGAGTTTTCCGCAGCATGCAAGCTTGCGGGATTTCTGGAGATGCACGAATAATAGCCAAGAGAAATTTGGGATCTTGTATCAAGGTGTTTGATACTATGCCTAGAGATGTTAGAGACCAGTGTGCTGGGTTAAGGGTAAGACCTAGATCTAATCACGGCTTTAGGGGGTGCAATAACTACTTCGACTTACGTTTCCCGTATCGGTTTTGACCTGATTCCGTCCCGCTTTAAAGTCTGTGATATGTTCTCGGCTTATACAACTTGTATGGTAGGAATGAGCATCTCTTCGGGGACAATTTTTAAGTCTCCCGAAAGTGCTGACCAAAATTTTGGGTTTCTTTTATAGCGCTATTACTCTTGTGTCGGGTTTATGAGAGCTATCTCTACGAAATGGTTTAGTCTGTTTAGGGCGTTAAGAGTTTGTTGTGATCAGCAACAAACTTATCGGTAGATTTTACCATTTTTGATTCTTCGCAAAGGATACGTGTTTTAAGAAGATGTTAGTGCATATGACTGTCTGATCTTCCAAGAAGGTGTTTTTATCGAGGAAGGTGATTTGATCGAAAAAAGAATCTTTGGGTGTATGCGACGTCTCGTGATGCAGAAGATTGGTTATTTTTTCGTATGCCGCTTTTCGTGCTTGAAATGTTTGCGGGCTTGAAGAGTTTCTATGTTGCAAGGGTTTAGTCTTAACCCTGCGTTGGAGAAACGTCTTGGTTTGTCTGCGGATGTTCACAGCCAAAACTGTTGTTCCAGTTTTGATGATAAGTACTTTGATTTATGATAGAGGGATTAATACCAAGGGGCCGCGTAGATTTGTCCCTGGGAAGAAGCGTTGTCTTCAGCCGTATAGCCAAAGACGTTATTGGTAAAGGACCAGACCGTGGAAATTTTTTTTTTACGATTGTCTTCAAAAAGACGCCAATTTCTGGTTCAGGCTTTACGGGGAGTTGTAGTTGGTTGAGGGCCAAAGAGCATTTTCCGAGACTGATGGGCCAAGTACATCGGAGTTTTCCGTGTTATGGCTGATGGTTGTTTAAAACGAGTTTCCACTTTGGGTTCAGTTATACGATGAATGTTTCGTATACTGTTTCCTTTAGTCGTATAAAATTGTTTCCTTTTTATCCAATGAAGACGGATTTTAAGAGGCTTGACGCAGAACCCTTGGCGGATTTGGTATGGTGGTGATTTCCTGTTCGGATGTAACCGAAAGTGAAAGGTAGAAGTCAGCAATCTTCATGGAGCTTCGTTTTCATTATACGAAAAATTATCTATGACAGTTCTCCACAAGACCCGTTATGTTTATTTCTGAAAGTTGCTTCATATGACTTGATTTGTTTGTACGGAGGATTTTTCGTGAAAATTTTGTGAGAGGGGTTTCTCATATAAGTTACTGGAGAGTGTTTTTCGTAAATCACTCGTGAAATTTGCGAAGTTGATTTGTAGTAACACCGGTCTTTTTTTCCGTAGGCTGTTTCGTATAAAATGTTTCCACGGATTACACGGGACGCGTTTCTGCTTTGATTTCGATCTTTGGCGAGATTTCTTTGGAATCACTCATGGAGTTTTACTGAAGGTTATTTTGTTATGATCTACTCATGAGAACAATTTCTCGATGCTTTTCCATGACTCACTAGGTTCAACGGAATCTGAAAGCAATGCTTTGGTGCTTAAAGATTTCTCGTATAATTTTTGACTTTCATACGAAAATCGTTTTATTAAGTCGAAAAGGTATTCCATACTTTGGCCAATCATCGAGTTTTAGTTTGATATTGGTACAGGTTTTCTTTGCGCATGATCACGATAAGAGAAACTATATAGTCCTCGAGATTCTGTTCGCAATGGTGTAGATATGTTTACGCTAGCACTAATCTAGATTGTCGCTTGCCTTTGCGGAAGAGTTTAATGAGGCCGGAACCAAATTCACACCGCCAATTTTAATGAATAAGATTGCGGAGGAAAGCCAAGCTAACCCGACTTTCCTCTTGAAGGTCCGGATTCTTCTGCGACAGCCAACGACAAGTGACCGAATAAATGCGAAAAAGATTTGTTAAGATTTGAGACTGACCTTAAGAAAGGCTGCCTACGCACTCTTCGAGGATCAAGTCGGGCGTAGTTCAGTTAGAAAGAATTGAACAAGAGATCGAACCGTCTGGGCGGGTTAAGTCTAGTATGGCGTTTGTCATAGAAACAGGCATGTCGAAGATAGCGCCTAGGGTTTCTATGCGCGGAGCTCTTAAGTAAAGAATTGTCCGATCCTTCCGAGGAGCGGAGATTTGCGAGCAGGAGGCTGACCAGGCGTTCTAGGGCCTGGTTAGTCTAATATGGCGTTGGTCATAAAGCGGGCATGTCGAAGATAATGCCTAGGGTTTCTATGTGCGAAGCTCTGAGTAAAAGTATAGTTAGATCCTTCGAGAGAGCATGGGTCTCGGAGAAGATAAAACTAGAACAAGAGGCCAGGCGTTCTGAGTCCTGCCTCGCTGGCCTAACCGCCTAAGTTCTAAGTTCTCTAAGCTAGCAGGATGCTCTAAGTCTCAATCTAGGATTTTCGGATCCCCTTCTCTTCTGCCCTTGCTCTCCTTATATATCCACTCCAAGGTCGGTTTGCCTTAGGATGATGGACCTGCGCCTTTGGGCCCAAGCTTATCTCTTCGAAGTATTCCATTTTAAATCGATCTTTGTAATTATCCTCGAATTTTCGGTGACTTGATGTTTATCCGATGTTAGGGATATCGGACAAACCGTCATAGCCTGATTGGGCCTGAATTCCTAAATTAGTAAGTTAGTCCGTGGACTTGTCTTAGAATCGTTAAGCGTTTTATCGATTTCTCGGAAAGACTTTCTTTCTCGTAAAATAAACCGTATAACCTAAAGGATCGATGTTCAAGTTAATCGACCTTGTTCTATCTGATATCTTCTACGAAATCCAATCCTTCTAGTTTTGTCGTAAAACATCGAGGGCGATTCAATCGAGTCGTAGGATGTTTATTCGTAGCGTGTCGTCCCAAACTCATGATGATTGATCCAAACAAGCCAAGATGGGATCAGACCGAACACGATGGGACCGAGACCAGGGCGAGGGCCGTCGACCGGCGCCAGGCGAGTGCCGCCCGGCGCCAGGCAGTGCCGCCCGGCGCCAGGCAGTGCCGCCCGGCGCCAGGCAGTGCCGCCCGGCGCCAGGCAGTGCCGCCGGCGCCAGGCAGTGCCGCCCGGCGCCAGGCAGTGCCGCCCGGCGCCAGGCGAATGCCGCCCGGCGCCAGGCGAGTGCCGCCCGGCGCCAGGCCAGCCCGTCGCGGCAGTGCCGCCCGGCGCCAGGTCGGTGCCGCCGGCGCCAGGCCAGCCCGCGGCGACGGTGCCGCCGGCGCCAGGCGAGTGCGCCCGGCGCCAGGCCAGCCCGCGGCGACGGTGCCGCCGGCGCCAGGCGAGTGCGCCCGGCGCCAGGCCGGTGCCGCCGGCGCCAGGCCAGCCCGTCGCGGCAGATGCCGCCCGGCGCCAGGCAGTGCCGCCGGCGCCAGGCAGTGCCGCCGGCGCCAGGCGAATGCCGCCCGGCGCCAGGCAGTGCCGCCCGGCGCCAGGCGAATGCCGCCCGGCGCCAGGCGAATGCCGCCCGGCGCCAGGCCAGCCCGCGGCGACGGTGCCGCCGGCGCCAGTCCGGCCAGCGTGGCGTGCAGCGGTTTGAAACGACCTCTTGAAGTTTGAGGCAGATTCTTTTATGTTTAGGGTTTTGTGGTGATCGAATCTTGATGTCGTTAGGCGGCGGACCGATCTTTCGGGGATTCTCGTCCGCCGCCCGTAGTCTTCAATCTCACAGAGTGTGGATATTCTAATTTGAGAAAATCTCGTATAACTCCTTTTAGAAATTATCCGAGACTTTTGTTTCAAAATACTTTCTAGAGACTTTCAGTCATTGATTCGTCGCGACCGATTTTGACACCAACAGTTAGCCCCAGCTCGTTAGAACCTTCGTGATGTTCTTGCGGCGATAAGATATGTCAGGTAAGATAGGCGGAATCAATGGTTGAAAACTCCGTTGAAATGGTAAGATTGGGGCTGCGCCTTCGAAGGCTGCCTCATTACCCTTGGTGTAGGGATCAAGCCTTCCGTAGTTCGTTTTGGAGTTTAAGACCCTTGTGATCTGTTTTCGGCGAGACTTATATGGTCTGGTTATGTGTCATGAGAGACTTTCGAGCATGATGCTGTTGATGTATTTGTTTTCGATTATTTATGAACTTCAGTTTTGAAGTATGAGAAAGAGGTGTGAGTTGTCGTCTCATTCCTAGTTCCTGATGATCACCGTTACCTATTGTTTGCATAAAGCGAGATTTTCAGCGGTTTACCGATTCTGCGGAAAGTTAGCGAAGCGAATAAACTTAAGTGAAGAGACAAATTTTGGATCTCGTGATACCATACTATGTCGTGAGATGTCAAGATCAGCGTGGCTGGGTTTAGGCAAGACCTAGGTTTACTCTCGGACTGAGGCTTTGCGATGACAAATCGGCTTCGTTTTGCCTGTTTGCGATTTTAACCTGACTCGTACCGTTTAAAATCCGCGAATTGTTGTCGGCTTATATGATTTTTCTGGCGTGAGTCGAGCTACTTCCTTCTGAAGAGCTAGACCAAAATTTTGGATTTCTTGTATAGCGCTATGTTTATCCTTGTCGGATGCAAGAGAGCCTACCCTTGAAGGGCTGCTATTTGTCTGTTTAGGGCGTTAGAGTTCGTTTGTTGTGATCAGCAACAACGAAATGATACCAGTTTAGAGGCATGTTACCGTTTAGAGGTGTGTTTGTATGTTTTGAGTTTTAGAGACAAGTTTAATGCGGAGCGTTTTGAGGAAAAGAATGTCCTTGGCGTTAGCGGCGTCTACGCAGTGCTGAAGGTCGAGTTTCCCTTGTGCGCATTTAGTGGTTGAAATGTTCGCGGGCTTTGGAGATGTTTCGCGAATGTTAGCAGCCAGAAACTGTTGTTTTGGTTTAGGCGCCAGGACCAAGAGGTCGCGTAAGTTCGACCAGGGAGAAGCGTCTACATTCCGCGGTGCTTAGTGAAGTGTTTGCCTTAGGGATTTGTTTGTATATATTAAGGATGACTCGTTATAACTCTTGGAGCCTTGTCACGAGTGTTTCTTTTCATGCCGTGTTTTACGGTATAGAACAATCGATTGGCGATGAGTTTAAATCTTCCGTTAACCGTATGGTTGTTAGGACTGAGTTTTGGATATGAAGAGTTTATCGTATGATTTCGATTCTGGGTTATCGACAAATTGCTTGCGTAATAGTCACTTGGCGTTCTATGAACAAATGTGATGGATTGTTGCTTTTAGTGGTTAAGTGATTGGGCGGTGCTTCGGTAGCTTTGGATTGGCATGGAAGCTAGATTCAGCCGTTATCGCCAAGAAATTGTTATTAACGATCAGACCATGACCCTTATTAAGGTCATGTTAGTTCGATTGTCCTTAATGGGGATGCGAATTCAGGTTCGGGCTTTGGAAGAAGTAGTTGGCGAGGGCCAAATAGCGTTGCCGAGATAGACATGCCAAGAAAGCGGAAGTTTTCTGAGTTATGGCTGATGACTTTTAGAAGCGATCTTCCACTTTAGGTCTTAGTTATACGATGAATGGCTACGTATCTTTTTGTTGCAAAATGGTTTCATTTATCAGGGGACAAAGTTTAAGGGATCGGCCTTGGGACGCGTCGCGGGTTAGTCACGTGATTATTTCCTGCTTTCGGGGCGCAACGCGAGTGGCGAGGCATTGGGGCCGGTATCTATGTCGATTACCCGTTGGACCCATTATGTTTATTTTGACGATTTGCTTTGTATGAATTACTTCGACCATACTGAGGATTTCGTAAAAGTGATGTAAGGGTTTTATACGAGTAACCAGAAGGCGTTTCTCTTGCTTGCGATATTAGCGACCACGGTTGTGCTTTCCTCATTCACTTTTCGCGTACTCTGCGAAATCGTTTTGCATAAGACCGGTCATGTTTTCCAGGCTATTTTGTTTTAAAATGTTCTTGTTATCTGAAAGTAATGGATGGCCAGTTTCATAGAGATAGAAAATGCAGTTTGTTAAAGTAGCGATGTTTCAGCGGATTACAGATGTTTCGCTAAGATTTGACCTTTGGGCGGCTTCGCCGAGCTACTATGGAGTTTTACCGAAGGTTATTTACGTTATTTTAGTAGTTCATCGTCATGCTATTAGTCTGGCGTTGGTACATGTTTCTAGTCGAGTTTCGCGACGAGAGCGGCGAATAAGTTTCAAGACTATGTTTGTAGCGGTTGGGCTATGCCATTAAGCGTTTTAGGCGAATCTTATTGCTGCGAGAGTTTGCTTTGTCAAAAGCGTTGTCTTGATGCTGAAGCAAAAGTTTTGAAAGATGGGATTATCACGGGTATATGTATCGTACCTACTTCCCTTTTCTTTTCACGGAAGAAAGCGGGTTAGCCGTTCTTCAGAAGGCTTGTCGTTTTTCTTTCTTTTAGGAGCGGGATGAGTATGCTTTTAGAGCGGCGTGGCGATCGTTTCGGTTTTGAGAGACTAGATCGGTTTGCATGTTCTGCCTGGACAATCAAGGAGCGATGGAACAAGACTGGAAATTTTGCCTAAGACTTAGCTTGCTAGACTATCCACAGGTCCTAAGTTCCCTAAATTCTCGGCAGTTTTCAAGGCGTTTTGTTCCTGTCCTACAAAAGAATTTAAACCTTTACAAAAATTTTCGAGAAAATAGTCTTTTGAAGGTTTCAGCATTTCGAAGGAATCCCATTTTCATTATAGTCGAGGCGATTGGTGTTTAGAATAACCGTGATCGTACCAAACTCACAAAGATTGATCTAAGCAAGCCAAGATGGGATCGGACCGAGCACGATGGGACCGAGATCAGGACGAGGGACGCCGACAGACGCCAGGTCGGTGCCGCCGGCGCCAGGCCAGCCCGCTGCCCCGCTGCGTCGCCGGGCGCCAGGTCGGTGCCGCCGCCAGGCCAGCCAGCGTCCAGCGTGCCGCCGGCGCCAGGCCAGCGTCCAGCGTGCCGCCCGGTGCCAGGCGAGGTGCCGCCCGGCGTAGGCGAGTGCCGCCCGGTGCCAGGCGAGTGCCGCGGCGCCAGGCGAGTGCCGCCGGCGCCAGGTTGGTGCCGCTGGCGCCAGGCCAGCCAGCGTCCAGCGTGCCGCCGGCGCCAGGTTGGTGCCGCTGGCGCCAGGCCAGCCAGCGTCCAGCGTGCCGCGGCGCCAGGCGAGTGCCGCCGGCGCCAGGCGAGGTGCCGCCCGGCGCCAGGCCAGCCAGCGTCCAGCGTGCCGCGGCGCCAGGCGAGTGCCGCCCGGCGCCAGGCCAGCCAGCGTCAGCGTGCCGCCCGGCGCCAGGCCAGCCAGCGTCAGCGTGCCGCCCGGTGCCAGGCGAGTGCCGCCCGGTGCCAGGCGAGTGCCGCCGGCGCCAGGTTGGTGCCGCTGGCGCCAGGCCAGCCAGCGTCCAGCGTGCCGCCAGCGCCAGGTCGCCTTTGCCGTCATGGTTTTTTCGTTGTTCGATCTTTCCCTCGTCGGTCGTTTGGAAATCTTTTGAGTTTTGGGAAGGTCTTTAGCCGTAGATTTCGAGATAACCGCTTTTGACCCCAACAAGAGCAAAGTGAGGTTTCCACAGGCGAGGTGACCTTGGTGATAGTTGTTCTCGTCCACAGGCGAGGTGGCCGGGAGAGTAATTTTGTTCCCTTCGTAAAATCTCAACGGAAACTCCGATTGAGACGAAACGAAAGCCATTTTGACCTAGACACAAAGGAGAACAAAGTGGGCTCTTACTAAGGCTTAACTGGGAAGACTGATCTTACCTTATGGCAAGTCGCCCTAGTAAGATCAAGCTCCCTCCTTTCGCTTTTCCGCTTGTTCCTCGAGAGTTGTTTGTAAGAAGTATGGCAGTGGGAATCGGTGAACCGATTTGCCGTGCTTCTGTTCCACGAGTAATATAGGGTTTCCCCAAGGTTTCGAGGAGAATAAGTTTTATTTTTCCGAGAGGTTCTCGAAAAGCGTTTTAAGTAGAAACCTTGCTCGTTGTGATTTCTCTAACTTGGTAACAAGGCGAATTTTTGGGGTTTGATAGATTTTATCGTTGCCCTTTCTGTTTAGATAGAAGTGCGAGCTTCGTTTTGTGCTCTTCCTGTGGCGGAAAGCAGCGGCTAGGTTTTGATTTGCTTTCGAGCACCGTGGCGTTTGCGTGGCGTTGGCCATAGGAACAATCGCTGCTGGAGTTGTTTTACCATCGTTCGCAAACTGCAACTTTTCTTTCATATTTCTGGACATTGGTTCGATCAAGCTTTGCAGCCGTGATGAGTAAGAGTAATCCGTCCCCCCTCCTTCTAGCGCCAAACTGTAGGAACGAAATTCACACCGTCAATTTTAATGAATAAGATTGCGGAAGAAAGCCAAGTTAACCCGACTTTCCTTGAAGGTCAGTTCTCTGCGACAGCCAACGACAAGTGACGAATAAATCGCGGAAAAAGATTTGTTAAGATTTGAGACTGGACCTTAAGAAAGGCTGCCTACATTACCCCTTCGAGGATCAAGTCGGACGTAGTTCAGTTAGAAAGAATTGAACAAGAGATCGAACCGTCTGGGCGGGTTAGATCTAGTATGGCGTTTGTCATAGAAACATGCATGTCGAAGATAGCGCCTAGGGTTTCTATGTGCGGAGCTCTTAAGTAAAAGAATTGTCCGATCCTTCCGAGAGGAAGCGGAGATTCGCGAGGAGTGACCAGGCGTTCTAGGGCCTGGTTGGTCTAATATGGCGTTGGTCATAGAAGCGGGCATGTCGAAGATAATGCCTAGGGTTTCTATGTGCGAAGCTCTGAGTAAAAGTATAGTTAGATCCTTCGAGAGGAGCGTGGGTCTGCGGAGAAGATAAAACTAGAACAAGTGACCCAGGCGTTCTGAGTCCTGCCTCGCTGGCCTAACCGCCTAAGTTCTAAGTTCTCTAAGCTAGCAGGATGCTCTAAGTCTCCAATCTAGGATTTTCGATCCCCTTCTCTTCTGCCCTTGCTCTCCTTATATATCCACTCCAAGGTCGGTTTGCCTTAGGATGATGGACCTCGCCTTTGGGCCCAAGCTTATCTCTTCAGGAAGTATTCCATTTTCGCCGATCTTTGTAATTATCCTCGAATTTTCGTGACTTGATGTTTACCCGATGTTCGATATCGACAAACCGCCATAGCCTGATTGGGCCTGAATTCCTAAATTAGTAAGTTAGTCCGTGGACTTGTCTTAAGTCGCTAAACGCTTTATACGATTTCTGAAAGACTATCTTTCGTAAAATAAACCGTGATAACCTAAAGGATCGATGTTCAAGTTAATCGACCTTGTTCTATACGATATCTTCTACGAAATCCAATCCTTCTAGTTTTGTCGTAAAACATCGAGGACGATTCCAATCGAAGTCGTAGGATGTTTATTCCAGTCGCGGATCGCCCCAAACTCATGAAAATTGATCCAAACAAGCCAAGATGGGATCAGACCAACACGCATGGGACCGACTGTGACGGCCGCCGACCGGCGCCAGGTCGGTGCCGGGCGCCAGGCCAGCCCGCGACGACGGTGCCGCCGGCGCCAGGTTGCCCGGCTGACGGTGCCGGGCGCCAGGTTGGAAGTCGCCGGGCGCCAGGCCAGCCCGCGGCGACGGTGCCGCCAGGCCAGCCGTCGCGGCAGTGCCGCCGGCGCCAGGCGAGTGCCGCCGGCGCCAGGCAGTGCCGCCGGCGCCAGGTCGGTGCCGGGCGCCAGGTCGGTGCCGCGCCAGGTCGGTGCCGGGCGCCAGGTCGGTGCCGCCGCCAGGCCAGCCCGCGGCGACGGTGCCGGGCGCCAGGCCAGCCTGCGTGTCGGTGCCGCCGGCGCCAGGCCAGCCCGACGACGGTGCCGCCGGCGCCAGGCCAGCCCGCGGCGACGGTGCCGCGCCAGGTCGGTGCCGCCGGCGCCAGGTCGCCCATTTGGTGCCGCCAGGCCAGCCTGCGTGTCGGTGCCGCCGGCGCCAGGCCAGCCTGCGGCGACGGTGCCGCCGGCGCCAGGTCGGTGCCGCCGGCGCCAGGCTGTAGATCTCGGCGAGGGTTTCGATTTGATATCTTGATCGCTTTCTGGTTCCTCACGTTTGAGAGAACGACTCTTCAAGTTTCGAGGCAGATTCTTTTATGTTTAGGGTTTTGTGGTGATCGAATCTTGATGTCGCTGGCTTAGCGGACCGATCTTTTCCGGGATTCTCGCCCACGCATCAGTAGTCTTCCAATCTCACAAAGAGTGGATATTCTAATTTGAGAAAATCTCGATAACTCCTTTTAGAAATTATCCGAGACTTTTGTTTCAAGAAATACTTTCTAGAGACTTTCAGTCATTGATTCCGCCCATCGATTTTGACACCAACAAGGCATTGGAATGCCTAAATGTTTTATGCCTGTTGTTGCGAGAGTTTACTTTGTCAAAGCATTTTCTTGAAGCGAGGCAATATTTTTTTTATTTAAAGAAAACGGTAGAACCGATATTTTGAAAGGTTGTGTACGCTTTTTCTTTCGAGGATTGGGAAGATTGACAATCTGGGTCTGTTTAAAAATGACGCCAGGATTGCGACTTGCTGGTTTTCAGGTTAACGACTTGGAATATGTCGGTTTTTATGAAAATTACTAGGAACGATCGATTTTAAGACGATGGTCGGTTCTAGTTCTTTGTTTCTTTAGGAAGCGAGCTAAGTATGCGTGGTGATCGCTTTCGATTTTTCGAGTTTAGATCGATTAGCAAGATCCGCTTCGAACAGTTTAGCTTAACAATAGATCGAGATATGAAAAATCGCCTAAGACTTAGTTCGCTAGACTATCCACCTAGATTCTAAGTTCCCTAAAGTTTATGGAAATCCCCAAGGGTTTTAGTTCTTTGTACATTCCTACTAAAACTCCAAGTCGGACATACCTTCGTTTTCTCAAAGATTGGTTGCCTCTTCTTTGTTTTGCTTGCTCATTTCCTTTCTCTCTTCTCGCGGTCTGTACTCTTCGATATTGGTGTTTGTCCTTTGAAACTTTATAACGATTGAAGACTATCTTTCTCGTAAAATAAACCGTGATAACCTAAAGGATCGATGTTCAAGTTAATCGACTTTGTTCTATACGATATCTTCACGAAATCCAATCCTTCTAGTTTTGTCGTAAAACATCGAGGACGATTCCAATCGAAGTCGTAGGATGTTTATTCCAGAGTCGCGGATCGCCCCAAACTCATGAAAATTGATCCAAACAAGCCAAGATGGGATCAGACCAACACGATGGGACCGACCAGACGAGGGCCGCCGACCGGGCGCCAGGCCGGTGCCGCCGGCGCCAGGCCAGCCCGCGGCGACGGTGCCGGGCGCCAGGCCAGCCCGCGGCGACGGTGCCGCCGGCGCCAGGCCAGCCCGCGGCGACGGTGCCGCCGGCGCCAGGCCGGTGCCGCCGGCGCCAGGCCGGTGCCGCCGGCGCCAGGCCAGCCCGCGGCGACGGTGCCGGGCGCCAGGCCGGTGCCGCCGGCGCCAGGCCGGTGCCGCCGGCGCCAGGTCGGTGCCGCCGGCGCCAGGCCAGCCCGCGGCGACGGTGCCGCCGGCGCCAGGCCGGTGCCGCCGGCGCCAGGCCAGCCCGCGGCGACGGTGCCGCCGGCGCCAGGTCGGTGCCGGGCGCCAGGCCAGCCCGCGGCGACGGTGCCGCCGGCGCCAGGCCGGTGCCGCCGGCGCCAGGCCAGCCCGCGGCGACGGTGCCGCCGGCGCCAGGCCAGCCCGCGGCGACGGTGCCGCCGGCGCCAGGCCGGTGCCGCCGGCGCCAGGCCAGCCCGCGGCGACGGTGCCGCCGGCGCCAGGCCAGCCCGCGGCGACGGTGCCGCCGGCGCCAGGCCGGTGCCGCCGGCGCCAGGCGAGTGCCGCCGGCGCCAGGCGAGTGCCGCCGGCGCCAGGCTGTAGATCTCGGCGAGGGTTTCGATTTGATATCTTGATCGCTTTCTGGTTCCTCACGTTTGAGAGAACGACTCTTCAAGTTTCGAGGCAGATTCTTTTATGTTTAGGGTTTTTGTGGTGATCGAATCTTGATGTCGTTGGGCGAGCGGACCGATCTTTCCGGGGATTCTCGTCCACGCACGCCCGTAGTCTTCCAATCTCACAAAGAGTGGATATTCTAATTTGAGAAAATCTCGTATAACTCCTTTTAGAAATTATCCGAGACTTTTTGTTTCAAGAAATACTTTCTAGAGACTTTCAGTCATTGATTCCGTCGCGACCGATTTTGACACCAACAAGGCATTGGAATGCCTAAATGTTTTTATGCCTGTTGTTGCGAGAGTTTACTTTGTCAAAAGCATTTTCTTGAAGCCGAGGCAATATTTTTTTTTTTACGAAAGAAAACGGTAGAACCGATATTTTGAAAGGTTGTGTACGCTTTTTCTTTCGAGGATTGGGAAGATTGACAATCTGGGTCTGTTTAAAAATGACGCCAGGATTGCGACTTGCTGGTTTTCAGGTTAACGACTTGGAATATGTCGGTTTTTATGAAAATTACTAGGAACGCATCGATTTTAAGACGATGGTCGTGTCTCTAGTTCTTTGTTTCTTTAGGAAGCGAGCTAAGTATGCGTGGTGATCGTTTCTCGATTTTTCGAGAGTTTAGATCGATTAGCAAGATCCGCCTGAACAGTTTAGCGAACAATAGATCGAGATATGAAAAATCGCCTAAGACTTAGTTCGCTAGACTATCCACCTAGATTCTAAGTTCCCTAAAGTTTATGGAAATCCCCAAGGGTTTTTAGTTCTTTGTACATTCCTACGAAAACTCCAAGTCGGACATACCTTCGTTTTCTCAAAGATTCGGATTTGCCTCTTCTTTGTTTTGCTTGCTCATTTCCCCTTTCTCTTCTCGTGTCTGTACGCCCTTTTCGATATTGGTGTTTGTCCTTTGAAACTTGATATTTATCTTCCGAACTTGACTTTTATTCTCTCCTGCAAATAAGAGGAAGACCGACATAATATCATTGGGCTTGATTTCGTCTAAAATCGTAAGTGGGTTTTTAGTCGTTCTTTAGACCTTTTCGGCTGTTTTTTGACTTAAATGTTTTTTACGATTTCTTCAAAATAGTACCATTGATACGACGTCAATTTTTATATAAAGGTTCAAATTGCTCATATAGTCGAGGTGGCTACGGTGTTAAGTTAACCGCTGTCGTTTTATACGATCAATTTGAATACATACAAGAAAACAAGTATTTGCGGTTTTTATTGTAAAGTTCCAGTGGTAACTCCATTCGAGACGAAACAATAGACGTTTTGATAGAGATTCGAAGGAGAACACAAAGAAAGAGGCAAGGGCGAGTAGGAGCAAGCCGAGGAGTTTAGGCGAGTCTTACTTGTTTTCGTCGTAAAATCTCAACGGGAACTCCGTTTGATGCGAAACGAAAAGGGTTCCGATAGAGATTTGGAATAGAACAGAAAGGAGGAGCCCTTGGAGCTGGTTTTGGCGAGTTGGATTGTGTGTATGATCCAACTTGTTTTTATCGTAAAATCTCAACGGAACTCCGCTTGATGCTAAACGAAAAGGGTTCCGATAGAGATTTGGAATAGAACAGAAAGGAGGAGCCCTTGGAGCTGGTTTTGGCGAGTTGGATTGTGTGTATGATCCAACTTGTTTTTTATCGTAAAATCTCAATGGAAACTTCAATTGAGACGAAACGAAAAGCGTTTCGATCGGGATTCAAAAGAGAACGCAGCGAGTATCCTTTGTTATCCAACTCGCCATTTTGGCGAAGTTGGATCAGGAAGGATCCAACTCGCCAAAATGGTGAGTTGGATTGTGTATGATCCAAATCGCCATTTTGGCGAAGTCGATGGTGCGCTCAACTCCAGTCTTGATAATACGTTGATGCGATCATTTCGTAAACACTGTCAATTTTATTCTACAAAACTCGCATCGTAAAATATTTACTTGTTTCACTTTGCGAACGATGTTCCATAAAACATTGTTGAGTTTAATTTTACGAAAGCTGTTTCGGAAAATGTTGTCGAACTTTAATTTTATGGAAGTTGTTCCGTAAAGATTTAGACGACAAACATGGACAATTCGCGGAATATGTTACTATCGAAGCAACACTTGAATTTTTACGAAATCTTAGGTTTAAGAAAACGTTTTAGCGGTGAGTGATACGATCTCAGGTTTCGCTTTGTTTAGTACTCGTCAACCGTTTTAGATTTCGAGCGGCTTTCCAAAAGTCAACTTTGTGTCTCCAAAATTTATCCGGAAGTAGTACAGCCGTGGGGGATTGACAACCTGATTTGCCGTGCTTCTTTTTCCGTGAGTAATCTGAAAGTTATACGGAAGAAGTACAACGGGAGTTGTGTAACTGATTTGATGTGCTTCCTTTTTCCGTGAGTAATCTAGGCTTTTCGCGAAGTTTCGAAGAGAGCAAGTATTATTTTTCCGAAAAGTTTTTCAGAATCGAACCCTTGCGGGCCGAGATTTCTTCAACTCAGTAACGAGACAAATTTTTCAGGGTTTGATAGATTTAATCGTTTCCCTTTCTGTTTAGACAGAGAAATCGCGGACTCGTTTCGGTGCTCTTCTATGGCGAAAAGTTGCGACTAGGTTTTCTATTTTGACGAGCACTGCGGCGTTTGCGTAAGTGTTGGCCATAGGAGCTTTCGGTGCTGCGATTTTGTCTATCATATATCCAAACATCGTTTTGATCAAGCGCTTTGTGGCTGTGAGTAAGAGTAATCCGACCCCCCCTCCTTCTAGCGCCAAACTGTGGGAACCGAAATTCACACCGTCAATTTCCGTAAATTAAGGAAAATCAAGGAACTCTAACTTTCCCTGAGGTCCAGGATTTTCTGCGAGAGCCAACGACAAGTGACCAAACAGATGCAAAAATACGAAGAGATAACAAAAAGAATTTATAGAAATAGTGTATCTAATTTCGAATCCAAGTAAGAGCGTTGCGATTATTTCAAAAGGTTATGAAAACTATGGCCGAAAGAGATTTCGGCCAGTTCAAGCCATCTGAAACCCTAGACCTATTTGAGACGCAGCTCGATAACAAAGACGAAAAAGATACAGAAAAGGTTTTAAAGATTTTGGACTGGACCTTATGAAAGGCTGCCCACGTACCCCTTTCGAGGATCAAGCCGAATGTAGTTCAGTTAGAAAGAATTGAACAATAGATTGAACTGCCTGGGTGAGTTCGTCTAGGGTTTCTAAGTGCAGAGTTTTAGAGTCTAAAAAAGTCCTTTTTTATCTTTAGCTTTAACTTCCTTATATATGCCTTCTAGGTCGGTTCCCTCGCTTCCTTTTGCCCCTAGGTCGAAGCTTATCATTTTACGGAAATATTTTTTTTCTTCTCGATTCGCCATTATCTTGAAACTTGATATTTATCTTTTGATTTCACGAGATTTGCCTCCTTCTACAAGTAAGATAGACCGTCGAAAGATTGGCGGTTTGATTTCGACTTAAATCGTAGTGGGTTTTGGGTCGCGGTCCTAGACCTCTTCGCCATTTCCTGACATAAACGTTTTACGATCTCTTCGAAAGAGCGCTTCTTGATGCGACGTCGATTTGACGAGGAAGCCCATACTTCTTGAATAGTTTAGATGATTGTGGTGTTAAGTGAACCGTCATCGTTTACACGATAGCCATGGATTGCTTTCGAATACAAATCTTTGCGGTTCTTATTGTAAGGCTCCAATAGTATTTCCGCCGAGATGGAACGAGGGATTGATCCGCCGAGGTTCAACGGAAAGCATAAGATTTATCAAACTCGCCAAATGGGCGAGTCAGACAGAGTGCTTGATCCTACTCGCCATTTTGGCTAGGAGGACTGGTCCTTCTCGCCAAAATGGCGTAGTAGGACTTCATCCTACTCGCCAAAATGGCGAGCAGGATGTGTGTGCATGATCCTGCTCGGCATTTTGACGAAGTAGGACTGGTCCTACTCGCCAAAATGGCGAAAGCAGGCCATTGCTTGGTCATCTCGACAGCTTCTTCTCGTGAGGCAGACCGACCACTCTTCAGAAAAATGGGTATAACTTCTGATCTAACCTTTGGATTGTCTCCAAACCGTGTCATTGGAAAGCTAACTCAATCCTCTATCTTGTGTAATAATATCAGCTCAATATCACCAAGGGAAGGTCTCCATCCATACCTAAACATCTGGCAGCGTATATGCAGTTCTGCACGGAAACCATTGGGCTTGGTCGAACTTGCCATTTTAGCGGGTGGGAATGTTTCAACTTCGCCAAAATGGTGAGTTGGATTGTGTGTATGATCCAACTCGCCAAAATGGTGAGTTGATTGTGTGTATGATCCAACTTCGCCATTTTGGCGAAGTTGGACTGTATGATCCAACTCGCCAAAATGGCGAAGTTGGCTGGTTTGCCCCCTCCTTCTAGCCAAGCTGTGGGAACGAAATTCACACCGTCAATTTCCGTAAATTAAGGAAAATCAAGGAACTCTAACTTTCCCTGAGGTCCAGGATTTTCTGCGAGAATAACGACAAGTGACCAAACAGATGCAAAAATCTGAAGAGATAACAAAAAGAATTTATAGAAATAGTGTATCTAATTTCGAATCCAAGTAAGAGCGTTGCGATTATTTCAAAAGGTTATGAAAACTATGGCCGAAAGAGATTTCGGCCAGTTCAAGCCATCTGAAACCCTAGACCTATTTGAGACGCAGGCTTCGATAACAAAAGGCGAAAAAGATACAGAAAAGGTTTTAAAGATTTTGGACTGGACCTTATGAAAGGCTGCCACATTACCCTTCGAGGATCAAGCGAATGTAGTTCAGTTAGAAAGAATTGAACAATAGATTGAACTGCCTGGGTGAGTTCGTCTAGGGTTTCTAAGTGCAGAGTTTTAGAGTCTAAAAAAGTCCTTTTTTATCTTTAGCTTTAACTTCCCTTATATATGCCTTCTAGGTCGGTTCCCTGCTTCCTTTTTTGCCCCTAGGTCGAGTTTATCATTTTACGGAAATATTTTTTTTTCTTCTCGATCTTCGTCATTATCTTGGAAACTTGACATTTATCTTTTGATTTCGCGAGATTTGCCTCCTTCTACAAGTAAGATAGACCGTCGTAGCATTGGCGGTTTGATTTCGACTTAAATCGTAAGTGGGTTTTGGGCCGTGTCCTAGACCTCTTCGGCCATTTCCTGACATAAACGTTTTACGATCTCTTGAAGCTTCTTGATCGGCGTCGATTTGTGAGGAAGCCCATACTTCTTGAATAGTTTAGATGATTGTGGTGTTAAGTGAACCGTCATCGTTTACACGATAGCCATGGATTGCTTTCGGGAATACAAATCTTTGCGGTTCTTATTGTAAGGCTCCAATAGTATTTCCGCTCGAGATGGAACGAGGGATTGATCCGTCGAGGTTCAACGGAAAGCATAAGATTTGGTCAAACTCGCCAAATGGGCGAGTCAGACAGAGTGCTTGATCCTACTCGCCATTTTGGCGAGGAGGACTGGTCCTTCTCGCCAAAATGGCGAGCAGGACTCATCCTACTCGCCAAAATGGCGAGCAGGATGTGTGTGCATGATCCTGCTCGGCATTTTGACGAGCAGGACTGGTCCTACTCGCCAAAATGGCGAGCAGGCCATTGCTTGGTCATCTCGACAGCTTCTTCTCGCGAGGCAGACCGACCACTCTTCAGAAAAATGGGTATAACTTCTGATCTAACCTTTGGATTGTCTCCAAACCGGTGTCATTGGAAAGCTAACTCAATCCTCTATCTTGTGTAATAATATCAGCTCAATATCACCGCGGGAAGGTCTCCATCCATACCTAAACATCTGACGCGTATATGCAGTTCTGCACGGAAACCATTGGGCTTGGTCGAACTTGCCATTTTAGCGAATTGGGAATGTTTCAACTCGCCAAAATGGCGAGTTGGCCATGCTTCTCGGTCCAACTCGCCAAAATGGAGAGTTGGCTGTCTTGCTGGGTCTTACTCGCCATTTTGGCGAGTTGGGGTTTGTCATACTCGCCAAAATGGCGAGTTGGCTGGTTTGCTTGGTCTGATTTTCTCGTCCGGTGAGCCTGTCGGTGTGTTCAGACAATTGAACCTTCTTACTCTTTTCGTTATCCGAGGCTTAGAGTAATCCTTCTCGAGGTCTTATTTTCTAATACCTTTTTGGATTTGATTTGAAGCTCGATTTAGGTTTCTCGCCCTCTTTTTATCTTTTTTTTTTCAAAGAGGACATTTTTCGAGGACTTCAGGTATGTGAAAACCGAAATTCACACAGTAGATTTCCGTTAAATTAGGAAAGTTAGGGATACCCTAATTTCCCAGAGGCCCCGAATATCTGCTAAAACCACACGCCAGCGATCAGAACACCAGAATAACAACGATAAAAATAAGAAATCGAAAAAAGAGAGCGAAGTATATCTTATTCAATCCGCAGATGAGCGCATAATAAGGTAATAGCCTTGGCTCGAGCTGTCGGCAGATTCCTAGTTCTAAAACCCTAGACTAAAACCCTAATTGAGTCGCAGCTCGAATAATGAAAACGGAAAATTGCCTAAATGCTCTAAGTTCTCAGTGTTTTTTCTGTCTCCCTCTGCCTCTCGCCTAGGACTCCTTATATACTCCTCCTTAGGTCAATGTGTGCTTTCCCCTTCTGCCCTTAGGCCGTCATAACCCGAAAAATGGATATATTCCGTTTTTTCCGATCTTCATTATTATCTTCGGAAACTTGACATTTATACGCCGAAAGTTGATATTTATCTTCTCGGCGTAACCAAGCATAAACCGCCATAAGATTTATGGCTTTTAGTTAACGAAATCGTGAAATGGGTTTCAAAGCTGTTTTGAACCTCTTTAGTCAAGCCCGATTTGATACGTTTATTAAGATTTCTTCGACAAAAACTAACTTTCTGCGGTTTTTATCATAAGTTCCGTTTGATGACTTTGATCGGTATGATACAAGGAATGGTTCAGCCGTAATACACAGAAAATGACACGGAGGTTCGAACGAGAGTGCATCGGTTTGTTTCGTATAAGACCGAGGTTTATTCGTCAAAGTACGTAGCTGACCGAAAGCAGGTGATGTGCTCAGTCGCCACGAGAGACCGGTTACGCGAAGTTCTTGGGCATCCATGTTCGGCCCGATTCGTGATTTGTTCGTTGGCCTTGAGAAATGAATCTCAATTTGACGTTCGAAATGAGATCTTTTCCCCAAAATCTTTCGTATAAATCTTTGAGAAGTAATTTATCGAAAGAAAAATTAACTTTCAATTTTTTACGGATTCTTTGGATGTTAACTTCGTCGTGACATTTTTTGACCCCAAAAGTTAGCCCCCCATCCCGTCAGAATCGGGGATTCTTGACGAGATTCTGGCGTGCGATATGGCGAGTTAGAAATGTTGGACGGAGTTCGTATCCAAAGTTCCGCAGTTAAATAGGAAATTCTGATGCTTATAAGAAGGGGGGTAACTCTTCTCATTTTTCCACTCACTCTCTTCTCATAAGAAACTTTGAGAGGGTTTTTTCTTTCTCTCCTCATCATTCATAGTTTTTTTTTTAAAGTTCAGAGAGAATGTCTGGCAAGAAACCTTCCAAAAAGGGCACTCCCCGTAGTTCTTCATCTGAGGATGGAGAGTTCCTCGTCCTGAAGTCCGAGTTCGCATCTTACCCAACGGATCCCGCGGAGGGTGAGGCGTATTGGAAAGCAAGATTCGGCTCGATTTCTACTCCACTCGAGAAAGCCTTTCCCATCGAGAACTATCACAAGATCAAGAGGGGTGCGCCGAGTCACACTACCCTCGATTTCCTTAATCGTGCTCGGGAGTATGGAAAGATTCCTGACGAGGTGAAATTTTGAATTACTCGTCGGGGGGAGGATGCTGATAACCCCTCGGAGGGTTATTCTACTTGCTACGAGTATTTCTTGGTGCGATGCCGCTTGTGGTTCCCGATCCCCGAGATCATACTTCCCGTGTTGGATCGTTTTGAAATCTCGATAAGCCAACTGACCCCCATCGGCCTTCAACACCTCATAGGCACTATCATTCTGAGTTACGAGCATGGTCTTTCTCTTACTACCGACCACTTCGAATCGATCTTTAGGCTGCAGCTGGTTTCCAAACCGTATCGCTCCGGGTTTGTCCTCGTGAACTACATGTCGGTGATCAAAGGGTTTGCTTCCAATCCAAACGCTGGGGAGCTTTTTCTTCGCTCAGATAGACGCCAAGGCCTGTTGAGTAAAATTTCATTCCGTTGTTCCGAAGCAGGCCAAACGATCCGTCCTTTCATCAACCACCTGTTTCCATTCCCCGAGGACGTGATTGAGATAAGAGACCTCCTCAGGAATGGTTCGTTCTTCTGGACTTCCTTTTCGCCAAAGCGAGTTCGTGCTGCGATTAGAGGTCGACGATGACTCTGAATCTGACGGCCCCATTTCCCGTGATGATCCAGTGGAGGGTGCGAGTTTACCGCCTTCTAAGGGTAAAGGTATCGACCTCGGAGACATTGAATTTTCCGTGGACGACTCGGTTCTTCCAGGATGGGATCCAAATCTTTCCTATGGCGATGGCAGCGGTTCGAGTGATATGCTGCTTCAAGATTTCGACGGTTTTTTTTGATGGTTTACCCCCGAGTTTCGATATTCACCCGCCAATGGATGAATCGAGCAGGTCCATGGTAGTCGCCGAAGGATCTCGAATGATTAACCGGGTTAGTTTTTCTTATACGATTTCCCACGTTCTTTGTTTTACTTTAACAAGCACGCTGGCTACCTCTTGCAGGGTTTGAACATGCTTGGCTCAGCGATCGAGACTAGTCACAGGGAGGCCATGGTCTATCATTTTAAGGCGGAGAAAGCGGAGAAAAATCTAGCTGCTTGCAAAACGAGAGCCGAAGTCAAAACTGACCAGGATTATGCCAAGGCCTTTCGCCAAGCGAGAGGAAGGGTAGGAGAGAGATCGCTGAAGTGATGAAGGATCGCAAGGCCCCAATTCATGACTGAATATGGGGAACGCCAAAGAAGCTTACTCCTTGAGGGCTTATTTTCGCGGAATGTCGCTGCTCAGTTGGTACCCTCTCGAAGGCTTAGATGGACGGCTTCATTTTTAAGAACGAAATGGATACCGTAGAGAGCTTATTATGAACGACAGCTCCATGGTGAAGCAATCATCTCCATTGACGAAGATTCGAGGACTCTGGGATCCTGTCCCGCTTCCCGATACGGAGGAAGTTTCGACTGGGGTTGATGGTGATGGCTAAGAGGTGGATTGTTCATGGATGCATTTGAGCTTGTCCGGGCGGTTTTGACTTTGGTCTGTGAGGACCGGCTTAGTATTTTGGGAAGAGGATTCACGCCTTTATGTTATGGCCGAAGTGTGGCTTTTGTTTTCTTAGACTTTGTGTGGGTCTGTTATGACCATTGTATTATTTTTATCGGACTGGCCGTTGGTGGCTTTGAATCCCTACCGCTCTACAGCTTTTAAAATATGATTAAGGTTTACCGAATTGCTTTGTTGTTTCTGAAACAAATACGAGTTGTCATCTTGTTTTTATTCCTGTGTTGACGCTTGATCTCGCTAGTTTGTTTAGTGTGTCGATTTTCGTAGATACTTTTAATGAAGCTAAACGCTTAAGATGTGAACGAAGAGACATGTTTTAGGATCTCAGATATCATGTCTTGGAGATGTTAAAGACCAGTGTGCTGGGTTTAGGGCAAGATGTAGGTTTACTCTGGGTTGTAAGTTTTGTGCGGTGACAAGCCGGCTATTGGTTTTCCTGTTGCGATTTTAACCTGATTCGCATCGATTTAAATTCGCGACACGCTCGCTTATTTGACTTGTATGGCGGAACCGAAAGCATCCTTTCAGAGACAATTTTAAGCCAACTGAAAGTGCTTGACCAAAATTTCGATTTTTATATAGCGCTTTTATCCTTGTGTTGATGTTCGAGGATCATTTTCTAGGAATGATCAGGTGCTTGTTTAGACGGCTGATGTGTTCGCCGGGCCAATCGAATTTAACGGAAAGTAAGTGTTCATTGATACTCTATAGTTGCGCTTGGGCTTATTGTTCGCATTGTCTTCGAATTTAAATTTTTATGACGCCTCGCTTATTCTCGGTTTGAACGGGTGTGTTTTAACAAAGTTTTGCTAATGTTTTGTGGGTCGGACCGACACGGTCGCTGCCTCGCGTGATGTTTGCAGGACGCCCGAGATATTCTTGATTGCACGGAGTCTTTTGTTTTGTTGAATCGTAAGATTTCTCAAAGTTTTGTATTGCAGTAAAGTTTCAAAAATCCGTTACAAAATGAAAGGATTTCTGAAAATCGCTGAGTATAATGAAGTATACGCATTCTCCCCTTTTAGAGAGGGGATAGCTGAACTCGCCTTCGACAAACCGCCACGCACTCTTCGAGGATCAAGCCATCTCAGAAGTTCTGATTGTTGTTTTGAGCGCTTTTACTCGCTGGTGCAGTGGTATCGGTTGCCTTAGCCGCTGTGGCTGTGGCAGGTCGATTTCGCTTCCGGTTTATCTTCTCGGTTGGGTTGTCGCGTCGAGTCTGCTGACTATCTGAAGCTGACGCTTGAGTTGACATTGCTAGCTCTTCTTCCTCCGGCGTTTTCAGACTCGGCCCGAGTTAACTTTGCGCCGCTTGGCCTTGACCATCGATGTTGTCGTGATCCTCCGGCTTATGTTCCGCCAAGAAACATAGTCGCGATTGTTTCTGGTCTCCCCAAATCGCAGCTACCCGCTCTAGGTTGGAAATTTTATGCCCGTGATGGTATGTCGATATGACCGCCATGGCGCTTATCCGTATGCACTCCATGATTACGCTTGTATATGGCGGGTGATCGACGACCGCCAAGTCAACGATTTTCGGACTTCTTTGGCCATGACAGGGAGCTTGATGGATCCGAGGGTCATAGACGTTACGCCGGAGAAACCAGTCAATGGCTTTGGCGTCGGCTCTATCTCTCCTAGTTCGACGTTCATTCTTTTGAGGCTATCGCGGAAGATGACGTTGACCATGCTCCCCGCATTGATGAGGATTCTTGCCACCTCGACATCTCGAATCACGAGATCGATAACCAGGGGATTACAATGAGGTTGATCGATCCCCCCGGCCTCCTCTTCTGTGAAGGTTACTGAGTTAGTCGAGGCGTCTCGTATTGGAGACCATGTCTGCCAGTTTGCGTGTGTTTCTGCCTTCCCCTGATATGCTTTGATTGACGAGACCGTGTCATTGTAGTATTGCGATCCACCGATAATCATGCTTACCCTTCGACGACATCGCCGCTCTTTCATCTGGTCTTTTCGCTTTATCTCCTGTCAGCCTTTTGGGCGAGGAGTTTCCCGCGGTTGGATTTTATCGGTACTTGGGGAACGGTCGATGTCGAGGATCAGATCCTTGACGCTGGTTATCGCGGAGAGTTCTCCGGCTAATAGCTTCGCGGTTAGCCTCGCGCCTAAGACCTTGCAGTTGGTCGTCGAATGTCCTCGAGTTTTATGAAACTCGCAGAAGGTGTTTTCGTCGTACCCCTGGTTGCGAGTCCATGTGTTACCTGAAGTCTTGCCCTATTCGGAGTTGATTGCGTAATTATGCGCGCCCTGGAGTTCTTCTCCCTCATGGTGGAAATACTCATCGGTGCGAGGGTTCTTCTTTTTAGATTTCGGGTCTGCATCCATTGAAGAGCTCTTTGTCGGATTATGTTTCTGCGACAAGACTTTGGTTTCCTCCTCGATCATGATATAGTCCGTTGCCTTATGAAGGGTATCTTGGATCGTCCGTGGTTTGTCGAGGGTTATCCACTTTCTGAACCGACTTGTACAGGCGTTTTCTGGCGTCTATGGCTACTCTGTCGCTTATTCCGCTAACCCTCGACATGATCAGCTTGAAACGGCTTATGAACTCGCGGAGGGGCTCGTCTTCCCGCTGGGATAAACTCCAGAGGTCGACATCGGAGGTCTCTCTATCTATAAACATAGAGTATTTTTTTGAGAAATTCCGACGCGAGTTGACAGAAGCTTCCGATGGAGTTTCGCTTCAGACGAGCGAACCATTCGAGTGCTGCTCCTTCTAGGTTTTCGACGAACAGGCGGCAGTAGCCGCATCTCGCTCGCTTCCTTAAACCTGGCTCGCCCTATCGCGGATATGAAATGCATGAAGGTGTGCTTTGGGTCAGTCGCACCGCTGTATACTGGTACTTTTATCTTTCCGGTTGACACCTTCATGTCAGAGATGCGGGCTGTGATATGCCTTACGAGCTCCTTCCAGTAATCTGTCGATTTCCGGGGCGGCACTCGTAGCGTGATGGATCTGATATTTTACGGCCCTTACTTCCGCAGCAGTCTTGGTTATGTAATTGTTGGACCCAAAAACCGCCATTTAGAGAATGGGCCCAAGCCCATCGATCTCGACTAAAACAATTCCGGATTACAATGTCGATCACCAAGCGCTGGAGCCCGGGCCCAAGGATAAAGAGATTCCTGCCATATCTTATCAACGAAATGGCGAAGACTCGGTCTTATCGACCTAAAAGAAAGGGTAACGAGCTCCGAGTATCAGGGAGGAAGTTAGAAGAGATCGCGGAGCCAAGTAATTATAAAAGAAACGTCAAGCAAAAGGAAAGAACACATGGAAAACCCCTTTAGAGAGAACTAGCAATAGATCGACCTCTTCGAGATCGCTTTAGTCTTTATTTTACTTCGATCTTTGTTGTAGTTCTTGTTCTCATTTCATTACTTGTATTCAACCTTCACAATCTAATAAAAAGTCCATTTTTGTCACCCGGAATCTGGTTAAATCGCTGTGTTCTAAGGAAGTCGTTACCTACATCTTTTTTCTCCCTAATTTAATATCTCAAACACCACAAAATTCCTAGTGTATATTTTAGGATCTACATTCCGTAGCATCTGACATCTTCCGAAATGACAATACGATGTAAAACTATGAACTCTCGACTGTCCTCATTACAACCTTCCGCAAACCACGGCTTAACCATTTCATGATTTCCAATCAAATGGAATCCTTGGTCTGGTTTTACAATAAAAACCGCGGAAATTATCTTTATCGAAGAAACCGTAATAAACGTCCCGAATCAAAAGACGGTCAAAAGAGTCCTAAAACTTGATTCGAGGCCCACTTACGATTTCTTAAAACCCATAAACGCTATGACGGTTATACTTGGTCAGATAAATATCAAATTCCGCGGATAAATGTAAAGTTTCCGCAGATAATCATGAAGATCGGAAAAATGGAATATCTCCATTTTTGGACTATGACGGCTTAAGGGAAAAAGAGGAAGGCGTAAACCGACCTAGAAGGGAGTATATAAGGAGTTTAAGACGAGAGGCATAGGGAGAGAACTTTTTGACAGCAAACTTAGCACTTAGAGCAATTTAGGCATTTTTCCGTTTTTGTTATTCGAGCTGCGACTCAATTAGGTTTAGCCGCCTTCGGGTATTAGACTAGGAATCTCACGACAGCTCTCAGAGTCAAGCATCTTACCTTGTTGTTACGCTCAAACGCGAATTCGGAAATAAGATCTTTCTTTGCTCTTTTTACGATTCCTTATTATTATTCTCGTTTTACTTCGTGTTCTGATAGCTTGGCGTGTGGTTTCTCAGATATCCGGGACCTCAGGGAAATTAGGGTTTTCCTACTTTCCTTATTTATACGATATATTGATGGTACGAATTTCGGTTCCCACAGTGGGCGAGGTGACCCTAGCTCCGTGGATGGCCTGAGCCCCGTCTGCTCCCGGATAAGACCCTTCCCGTGCTGGACCAATCCTTGATACCTTTCAAAGCCGTAAACACCATCCTTTGATTGGTTGATTACTTCTTGGGAATGTTTGGTATCTTTTAAGATTAATTCAGGAATCGGTTTTCCGGGAACTTTCGGGCATTGATTCCTTCGTGACCGGTTTTGATTTCAATAGTTAGCCCCCCAGCTAGCTAGGATCCGTGAACATGTGTGTGAGGTCCTAGCTTGCGGCATGACTTGTTTTAGGTGAAAATAGACGTAATCGATGGCCGAAAGTTCGAGAATGAATAGTAACCTTTTGGCCTATATATGGGTTGAGTAAGTTTTGCAAACTCTTTACCCATTCACTTCTTGAAGAAATTTCTTTCTAAGGTAGAAATCCTTCTCCTCTCTTTTGCTTTGGTGTGTTTGCCTTTTTTAAAAAAATAAAGATGTCTCCAAAGAAAAAATCTTCTAGGAAAGACATGCTTTCTCCATCCCCTTCTGACAAACCTTGCATCGACAAAGAGGTTATTCCGAAAGAAGAGTCCGGGGTCTCCGAAGATGCGAAGGAAGAGTATTGGGTCGCACTGCACTCTTCCATGACTCCCCCATACGAGGCCTTTTACCCCAAAAGACCCGCGGTGAGGCTTGATCCCTCTCTGCCGAGTTAGACCATCCCTTCCTACCTTAAGACCCTTCGGGTGTTCTGTAAGGTTCCAGATAAGGTCGTGTTTTGGATTTCGGTACAGGGAGAGTGCGCAGAGGATCCTCGGAGGGCTTCTTCACATGCTTTGAGGCTTTTTTCACGCGCTGCCGCATGTGGTTTCCGATCCCCGAGGCCATTGTTCGCGCGCTCGATCGTTTCGAGCTCACGATCAGTCAATTTAATGTCGCGGCATTACAGAATTTCATCGGCGTTCTAATCATGAGTTACGAACATGGGATGACTGTCGATGCCGATCACTTCGAGGGACTATGGTCGACGCGAAAGACCTCAATTCCCCACTCGTATCGCATGGCCCCTCGGAACTATATGTCGATAATTCAGGGGCAGAGCTCTCATGTCAAGGAGTGAGAAAAGCGCTTTTTCTACGTCCGGACAGACGGTGCATCCGTCGAGGAGAATTGCCTTCACTTGTTCCGTACCAAGTGGAATTTCCAGCATGGTAACACGGTTGGATGTTCATTCATTTTTTAAAGATGTCTCAGAGATATCTAAATGCTTTTTTTTTGCAGTGAAGAACCTTCACGCCGCGTACCCTAGAGACTTGCAGGCCAAGCGAGACATTTTCCGCAACGTTCCGTTCTCTTGCTGCAACCACCACACTGTGATAAGGTAATAAACATGATTTCTGGCGGCTCGGAAGTCAGTGGCATCACGCATGCAGTTGTTAAAATGAGCACAAGAAGTGATAAAAATGGTCGAGATAACCAAGAGACCAAGCACAAGTCCTGGGAATCAACACTATAAGCTTCACAACAAAAACCAGGAGAAAACCCTGGATTTGTACCAATAAAACCTAGCTATATCACTCACGGTGGCAAAGTGTTTGGTGAAAAGGATACTTGTGGATAATGGGAGCTCCACTAACATAATTCTCTTGGATGCCTACAATGATCTAGGACTGAAAAATGATGCTTGGACCCGGAAAGTCACACCACTTGTAGGTTTCAGCAGTGAGGTCAAGTAAACTGTAGGGGAAGTACTATCATGGGACGTCTAATTGTCCACGACATGGAAGCCGTGCCTTACACCCTCCACTAATTCGTCAAATTTCATACCTCCTGGGGCATTAAGGAAATAAAAGGGTATTAGGAGAACTTTAGCTCATGTTACTTGACAATTCTGAAAGGAAAGACTATAGTCTTATAGAAATTACAGAAAATTCATCTGGCTTCACATACAGAGGATCCAGAGGTATAACAACTCGATGAATTACCCTTTATGGAAGAAGATCTTCGCAGGAATCTCAAGATAGGATCTAAGCTGCCATTCGCCCTGAGGCAGAGACTAATAGATTTCCTCCCGTCAAAATCTGACTGTTTCCCGTGGTCTCGTGTGGACATGCTCGACATAGACCCGGATACCATCATACACAAGCTGTAAGTTGACCCTCAACATCAACAATGAGGTCGGGAAGCTATTGTATGTCAAGTATATAAGTGAAGAGAAATATCAGAATGGTTGGTCAATCTCGTCGTGATATGTACGAAAAATAGGAAATGGCGACTCTGCATGGACTTCACATACCTTAGTAATTCCAGCCCAAATGATCCCTTTCCCTTGCCTCATATTGACAAGCTGGTTGATGCGATAGCAGGACACCAGCTGATGAGTTTCATGGATGCTCTTTCCAAGTATAATCAAATACTCATGCACTCAGATGACTAAGAGAAAACATCTTTTATGACTAAGGGCATGCTCGTGCCGGCGCCTGGGGCTAGGCCGTGGCCTCTCCTGCTTGTGTCCGGGTCTACGATGCGATCATCCCTTCCGGCGTTTCGTCGAGTAACTAGTTTTTCTTGGTTTTATTCGTCACTTGATTCCTTCAAA
Source organism: Brassica carinata (assembly GCA_016771965.1). NCBI lineage: Eukaryota > Viridiplantae > Streptophyta > Magnoliopsida > Brassicales > Brassicaceae > Brassica > Brassica carinata. Next base: position 7,684,934 of record CM028692.1, read on the forward strand.
GGACTTTCGGACGTTGATTTCGTCGTGACCGATTTTGACCCTAACAGTTAGCGCCCCAGCTCATTAGAACTTTTGCGATGTTCTTGCGAGCGGTAAGACATGTTAGGTAAGTTAGGCGAAATTAACGGTTGAAAAACTCCGTGGAAAGTCGTAAGATTGGCGGCTGCATCTTTCAAAGGCTGCCTACGTACCCTTGTTGCAGGGATCAAGCCTTCCGTAGTTCGTTTTGGAGTTTTAAGACCCTTATGACCTGTTTTCCAGCGAGACTTTATCGTCTAGTTATGTGTAGTGTAGAGAATTTCGAGCATGTTGCTGTTGATAGTATTTCTTATTGGACCTTTGTCGGCCGAAAGAGTAGCCTCGGAGGCTGTTTATTTTGGCCAAGTTTGGCCTGTTAAAAATAGTTTGCTCAAATCTATAAAATCGTGGTTTTGTAAAGTTGAAAGAACTTCTGTTTATCAAAGTTGAGGGACAGGGTGTGAGTTGTCGCCTCATTCCTGCCTCTCAGATGATCACCGTGATCCATCGATTGTACAAAGCCAGATTTTTCAAGGGTTTACTGATTTACTCAAGGTTCGTGAAACAGATAGTAGACTAAGCCAAGAGACAAGTTTTGGGATCTCAGATCGGTGTTGATACTATGTCTGTGAGATGTTGGTACCAGCAAGGCTGGGCTTAGGGCAAGACCTAGGTTTACTCTCAGACTGAGGTTTTGGCGATGACAACTCGCTTTCGCTTTGCCTGTTTGCGATTTTAACCTGACTCGCACGCTTTAAAATCCGCCGGGCGTTATCGGCTTATATGATTTTTCTGGGTACGAATCGAAGCTACTCATAGGGAAGCCGCCAAACAAAATTTCGGTTTTCTTGTATAGCGACTATGTTATCCTTGTCGGATGTAAGAGAGCCTACCCTTTTAAAAGGCGGCTATTGTCTGTTTAGACGCTAGAGTTCGCTTGTTGTGATCAGCAACAACCATACGATACCGCTTTGAAGGTGTGTTACAGTTTAGAGTTCCCAGACGAGAATTTCGCCGGGATGTTTTGAGTAAAAATATCCTTCGAAATAAGAACGCCTCGAAAGTCGTAAGGTTGAGTTTTCCTTGTGCGCGCCGTGTTTGAAATGTTAGCGGGCTTGGAGTTGTTTTATGAATTTTCGCAGCCAAAAACTGTTGTCTCAGTTTTGGCGCTGAATTGTTCGATTTTGATCGAGGAATTAGGACCGGCGGTCGCAGAATTTGTTCCAGGAAGGAGTGTCTTCTCCACTGTGCTTCGTGAAGTGTTGGCCTTCCGAGGGATTTATTTTGTGTATTTTAAGAATGACTCAGATAGCTCTAGGAGCTTGTTACAAATGTTTCTTTTCATGCCGTGGTTTTATCGGGCATATAGAACTTAATCGATTGACGATAATTTTAAATCTTCTGTTAACTATATGGTTGTTAGGACTGAGTTTTGTTATGAAGAATTCATCGTATGATTGTTGGGGTCAAAATCGGTCAATGACGCAAATCGCCACCGAAAGTCCTCGAAAAGAAAAGCCAAGCGACGGTCAAATCCAAGAAACGGTCGCCGCCGATAAAACTCACGGAAGGCTCGCCCACTTCCCATCTGGCGCCAACGGCGCAGGGTCCTGGCGCCCATCCATGCATCATCTCATGATCTCGGCAATGACAGCATCTTGTCCCTTGAAATCCATGTCCGATTGTCCGAGATCTACAATGAGTCTTCGTGAAACCTTCCCGATTGTTTAAAAGATTCATCTTTAACATATCTAGAACTCTCGAGCCACATTGCTCTCATCCTCGACGACGAAAATCTGAAGATCTAAGTCCATCTCAAAATCCCGATACCGCAGGAAACAATTATCTCGAGATCTACGACCAGAGACCCTCCCAAAACTCGAACGATTTCCCCGCAAACAACTGACGAGGGAAAGATCGAACAAAACCCACAGACGCAAGACGCCTGGCACCAGCAGCACGCTGGACGCTGGCTGGCGCCGGCGCATTCCTCGCCTGGCGCCGGGCGGCACGCTGGACGCTGGTTGGCCTGGCGCCGGCGCACTGCCTGGCGCCGGGCGCACGCTGGACGCAGGCTGGCCTGGCGCCGGGCGCACGCTGGACGCTGGTTGCCTGGCGCCGGCGTACTCTCGCCTGGCGCCGCGCACGCTGGACGCTGACTGGCCTGGCGCCGGGCATCGCTGACGCTGGTTGGTCATGCCGGGCGTACTCGCTTCATGCCGCTGCACGCAGGACGCTGGCGGCCTACGCTGGCAAGACTGGACGCTGGCTTCCATGCCGCGGCATCGCTGACGCTGGCTAAATTACGCCGCGGCACTCGCCCATACGGGCGTAATCTATCACGCTGGCCGCCTGGCGCCGGCGGCACTCGCCCGGCGCCGCGGCACTTCGCCACGCTGGCCGGCCTGGCGCCTGGCATCTGCCTGCGCCGCGGCACTCGCCACGCAGGCCGCCTGGCGCCGGGCGGCATTCGCCTGATGCCGCGCGGTAAGCCGCGCTGGTCGGCTCTGGCTGCCGTCCACGCCCTCGCCCCGTCTCGCTCCTATCTTGCCCGCTCGATCCCATCTTAGCTTGTTCGATCAATCCACGCAAGTTCGGTATGATCGCGTTACTTAACGCAACTTCCTCGACTAAACAAGGAATCGAGGTTCCTTCGAAACACCAAGACCTTCAAAGACTGTCCTTTCAAAACCAGAAAACGCCTAACGGCTCTAACGCCGCCAAACGCCTAATGCACGCATTTTCCAAAAGAAGGATAACTATGACGGCTTATCTTTATCCTCACATAAGAGATAAATGTCAAGTTTCCATAAGAGATAAATATCAAGTTTTAAGATAAATGTTAAGATTCAAGATAAACGCCAAGTTTCCGATAAACACAAAGATGGACGAAATGGAAAAGCCCAACTCAGCCCGCGAAGATAGACCGCCATAGAGGAGTATATAAGGAGAGCTGGAGCAAGAAGCAAACCAGATCAAAAACTTCCAGAGCATTCTTAAAGCAACTTAGCATTCTTCGTTTACCACGAAAGCTTAACTAACCAGGATCGACTTAGGCCATCGACTATTCTTTTTCTACCATTTTATTTCGCTTCATATTTTCTTTGTCAACTGATTGTGTCGTGCGCGCCCAGCAGATATCCGGACCTTCAGGGAAGGCTTGGTTCACTTGGCTTTCTCCAAATCAACTTAATTTGACGGTGCTAATTTCGCCCTACAGCCTTGCCAGAAGGAGGGGGTTACGGATCTATCTATCTCGCAACTGCACACGCCGATCATGTCAGCCGACGCCACCAAGGATCATCCAGCGCCAGACGCACACCTGCCGATGCCAACGCTGAGAAGACTCCAGCTGGAGACGCTGCCCACAGTCACTGCTGATGCAAACACTGAGGCGCCAAACAGATGAAGGAACTGCTTACGCTTCAGCGCTGGCGGAACAACAGACAAGCTGATAACCTCGCCGCAAAACAGGTCGATACCTTAACCGCTGGGAGCAAGTTGCCGCTGATCCACCAAGGCACGCCATGGCAGAGACTCGACTGATCTCCGGCACGAGAAAGATGCCCCGAAGAGCCCAACTCGGTGAAACGGATCCGAGGACAGCAAACGACCTCGGAACCTTCCACTCCGGCCGGGAAACAAGGAAAGCAACGCCGAAGCGATCTAGATGTCAGCGATCGATCGATCCTTCCGGCGAAGACGCTGACATCCACCCTGTGAGAACTCGGCCAGTCCGCCGGCAGACGGTATCCTTCGACAGGCCCATGACAGAAGAGGAAGAAGAACTCTACCGGATGGAGCAGGAAGAACTCGCTGAAGATCAAACTCGATCTATCGCACCAGCGCCGACAGGTTCGAGGAACGCTGGCAATGAAGATCCATGATCTCCGTGGAATCTCAAAAAGACCGTGGCTGAAGTGAAAGCGTAAAATCGCAGATCCATCGCGACCAGTTCCTTCCAGATCGATAGACTTCTCGAGGAAGCACGGAAAACACCGCTCACCACCGATCACGGAAACACGCGATCTCAGACCCAGTGGAAGATCAAAATCCCGATCTATGACGGCACGACGGATCCTAAGTCGCACCTGCAGTCCTTCCAGATCGCAATGGGTAGGTGCAAACTCCTGAGCCGAACGGACGCAGGTCATTGTCTTCGCCGAAAGCACCTCAAGGGTGCTGCGCCGAAAGTGGTTCTCCGCTCAAAAGGAACTCCATCTAAGCTTCATCCGGCCTCGCTTTCAAACAGTACCTATGTTCATGGATAGAGAAACGTCCGACGCGGGATCTATGGAGTCCAGCTCAGAAGGAAGACGAAGTCGCCCGCCGACTTCAGCGGTTCAAACCGTGATGGCCAGAGTAACGGCATCAGCGCATAATGTCGCGAATCGACTGAGAAAACCGTACAAGTCGGTTCAAAGTGGATACTACTGGAAAAGCCGCGACAATCCAGGATACTTCCACAAGGCAACAGACTTCATCATCATGGAAGAAGAGATGAAGCTTCTATCGCAGAAGCACGGACCGCAGAAAATCGGCCCAAGAAGAAACCTCTCAGAATCACAAATACGCCCATCACGGCGGGAAGACGCCCGCAGCATAACTACGCCATCAACTCGAGCAGGGCAAAACCTCCGAAACACCTGACCAGGAACCAGTACAAGGATAACTCCTACTGCGAAGTTCCACAGACCAGAGGTCACTCCACTCTAACTGCAAGGTTCAGCGCCCGCTCGCCGCAAAACTCCTCAACGGGCGAAGCTATCAAAGGTCAAGAGTATAAAGGACTTGCTCCTGACTCCGAATCACCAAAGACTAACAAAACTCCTCCAAGACCGCTGACCGAAAACCAATCAGGGGAAAGCGCTGAAGAAGACAGGATCACCAAGGGAACAACAGCAGCCGCCGAGGGTAAACATGATCATCGGAGGATCACAGTTCTACCAGGACTCTGTCTCATCGATAAAAGCCTACGGCTTAAAAAGCCGAGACCAGTTCCAACTGGTTCCCGACAGCGATGTTCCTAACCACACAATCGCTGAGGAACACGACCGCCGGAATCGACAAACCTCACTGCTAATCTTTGGTAATCGACCTGGTCATCCAGATCTCGTCGGCCGCATTCTCGCCGATACTGGAAGCACGGTCAACGCCATCTTCCGCGACACCTCTACAGGATGAAGATCCCACTTGGGGAAGTCGCCCCCGAGCCAAAACCTTTGACGGGTTCTCGGGCCACTACCATGACCTCGAAAATTAAACTCCTAGTCATGGCTAAGGAAGTTACAAAGATCGCCGAAGTTTGCGTAGTCTTTAACCCGCCATCTACAACGCCATCATGGGAACCCCATGGATCAACTCCATGAAGGCAGTACCGGCACATTACAATACCTCCGACAGACCGAACCGGGCAGCCATCTGGGTAGCCAGAAACAGTCGAGACTCGCTACCTAGCCGAAGTTCAAACCGCTAAAAGATCGGAACCCCGCGGTCAACCCAAAGCGCAGCAAAGGAATCACACAACATTCCCCAAGACTCAAGAAAAATGATCCAAAATCATCTGAACAGGTAACGATTCAAGACGACGACAAAGCCTTCAATCCACCACGTAAGAACGACAGCTCGACCGCGACAAACCCACCGATCCGGATCAGCACGATCGAACGGCAACGCGACGGGAGTAAAACGCCCACGCAACTATCAGAACTACGAGATGGCTTGATCCTCGAAGAGGTATCGAGGCAGCCTCGTCAGCCCGACGAAGTTCAGCTATCCCCTCACCAAAAGGGGACTGGCACGATAATTCTATACTCCCACAAAAACGCCGAAAACCGTGATATGTACTTTTAAACTTCTCAAATTTTTAAAAAATTCTTTCTATCTTTTATACTTACTTAAACGCGATCAACGCTCGAAAAACGAAAATCATATCTTCAAAGAAACGCCAGACGCCGAACTTCTTAAAAAGATAACAAAACTCAGATATCCGCGAAAAGACAGTCCACCAGCTTACTTCTTAAAATACATCACCGCCGACTGGCCCCGACGGACGCCATAAGAAACGCTTCACTCAATACAAAATCGTAGTCAGACCTACAAAGGTCCTCTTACATCCGACAAGGGTATCATAGCTATACAAGAAACCCAAAATTTTGGTTTAGCATCTCGATAAACTCCGAAGATAGCTCGATTCTTTTAACACAAGTCATATACGGCGACTAGTCGCTGGACTTTAAACTAAAAGAATCAGGAAGAAATCACTAACAGGCAAAACGAAGCCGACAGTCATCGCGACAGCCTCAAAGCTGAGAGTAAACCTAGGTCTTGCCCTAAACCCAGTCTTGCTGGATCTTGACATCTCACAGACATAGTATCGCATACCAGATCCCAAAACATGTCTCTTATCGCTACACCTAAAACGCCGCTAAAAGTAGCATAATGGACCAAGCGACGAAAAGAGTTAGGATAATGGTGACTACATCGATCCTTCCCTACACTTGACTAAAAGTATAAATCAAAACAAAAGACTAAATCTCGCGAAATTTTCATATTCAAAAAGCCGCAAAAGACGGCAGGATTCAAAGCCACCAACGCCAGTCCTAAAACATAAGAATGCAACCTCCAACGGTCGCAGGATAAAATTACTAAAAACGCCACACACGCCAGAAAATTCAATTCACAAAAGGAAGTCAACGCTGAGAACCGATGCAGAAATCCCAAATGAACTAGCAGGCTGGTCCACTTTCATTCACCGAAAGCATTCCCACCATTCTCGCATTCTCATCGGTTCCAACCTCACAGATCCTCGAAACCTCGATAGGTTCCTATAGTCTCCGGACTCTTTCTTCTACCGGAGGAACCAAGGACTCAGCATGAGCACACTCGCCATGAAATCCTTCATTTCAGCTTATCTCGAATCGAAGAGAAATCTGTTCTGAGACTTGTAAAGATTTACGATCAACCTCGCACTCAAGGAAATCACCAACAAACTCCTGAGCTTTAAAGCATTGAAACTCAGCAGCAAACGATTCCGCCTGCTCTTGCCACCATGCACTATCCTTTCTTCCTCTCCTTTCCGCCTCGCATAAGAGCCCGAAGGAAGCTCAGCTTGCTTCGCTCTCGTGCCTTCACCTCTTGACGGAACCGAAAGCTCTCGCCCACTTCTGTGGTCTTGTTAGCAATCCTGGATTTATGGAAACTCGAAGTCGTTACCGCTAAACACTCTTAGTCCCTGCATAAACTCAAGATCAGCAAGCATGCTTATATAATGATTCAAACGCTAGGTTAAAGAAGTTCGGCGGGCCAAACTCGCTGACACGCTGGGAGCCCTCGCAAAACCCGTTGTTTCTCCTCATCCTCCAGCGACTCATCAGTAGTAAACTCCGGAGGAAGGCCATCAAAGAAGTTGATAGGTGGAAAACCGCTCCTTATCTTTTTCCGCTGGAACAAAACTAGGTTTTTCTCCCAACGGTGAAGGGTTTTCCGGCCTTCCCCATCATCGCATTTCCTTCCTTACGAGACCTCTCGTCGGCCCGAAGTAGGAACCACGGTAACAGGTTCGGCGTCAGACGACGAACAGGACCCCGACCGATAAAGGTTAACCGCATCTCGATCCGCTCGAGGGTGAAGGATTTCGAAAACGCCTTGACGGCTAAGAAGATCTCTTGACGAAAAACGCTACTCAGGCAAATGCGCCGTAGGGTTGTTCCTACAAAACGAAAATTTTGTCAAAGACACGCACTCCTAAAAGTGAGATAGACAACAGAGTTTTCGCCATATTACTCCTGGCAAAGTTCCATGCCCGCTGAAATAGATGGAGGCAGCTCTCCTCGACAGACTCGCCATCTATTTGAACAAAGAAGAAACGCTCCTGCCACGATTTGGGATTCGGCGAAGTCCCTCGAATCACGCCATATCCTTCTTAGGCAGCATGGAATAGTAACCGGCCACTCCCGTCGGGCCGAAAGTACCCCAAACACTCAAATCATCGACCAAGATCAATCCCGAAGTTCAGAGCTAGCGACAGTACGCCTGCCAACTCTCCAAGGCAGGAACGCTGAGTTGGTTGATCGAAGTTCGAAGCGTGAAGCGCATCAACAATGGCACCAGGAATTGGGAACCACATACGGCAGACGAAGAAAGCTTCGTAACATGTAAAGAAATCTTATGGAGGATTCCTTGCACTCGCTACCAACGGAACCAAATTTGACTCTTCAGAACTGGTAAAAATCTCAAGAACCTTGAGATATTTACGAAACCGAAGCTCGGCGCAAAAGGAGCACCGGCTGCCTGCAGGCCTCTTCGAACAGGGATCTCCGGCTGTAGGGGCTAACCTACAAGGGCTCGGTAATACGATTCTTCTTTCCTCCTCGACCGACCTCCCCGCCACCTCTACATGGGCAGGAGAGTCATCCGAGGATGAATGGGAAGAAGAGTTTCTCTTTGAGGATCTTGAAGACATTGTTCTTAAAGAGAGAGAAAGGATTCTTGAGAGAGAGTAAAACCTTGTGATGAAGTAAGAATGAGATTTCTTACTCCATATAAAGGAGGTAAAATCACTATTTACCCCGATTCTCGCAGACGACACATCTCAACACCTTCCCACATCGGTTATACCGAAGCTAGATCCGACAGGCTCCACGGTTCCTAGCTAGCTGGGGCTAACTGTTGGGGTCAAAACGTCGTCAATGACTAAATCACAACCGAAAGTCCTCGAAAAGAAAAGCCGCCGACGGTCAAATCCAAGAAACGGTCGCCGCCGATAAAACTCACGGAAGGCTCGCCCACACTCCCATCTGGCGCCAACGGCGTAGGGTCCTGGCGCCATCCATGCATCATCTCATGATCTCGGCAATGACAGCATCTTGGTCCTTGAAATCCATGTCCGATTGTCCGAGATCTACAATGAGTCTTCCGTAAAACCTTCATTGTTTAAAAGATTCATCTTTAACATATCTAACTCGAGCCACATTGTTTCATCCTCGACGACGGAAAATCTGAAGATCTAAGTCCATCTCAAAATCCCGATACTCGCAGGAAACAATTATCTCGAGATCTACTTATCAGAGACCCTCCTAAAATCCTCGAACGATTTCCGCAAACAACTGACGAGGGAAAGATCGAACAAACCCACAGACGGCAAGACGCTCTGGCACCAGCAGCACGCTGACGCTGGCTGGCGCCATGACTCGCCTGGCGCCGCTGCACGCGGATTGGGCTGGTTTGGCGCCATGCTGGACGCTGGCCGCCTGGCGCTGGCGGCACTCGCCTATACGCCGGCGGCACGCTGGACGAGGCTGGCTCTGGCGCCGGGCGCACGCTGAACGCTGGTTGGCGCCGGCGCATCTCGCTCAAGGCCGCACTCGCCTGGCGTCATGCACGCTGACGCTGACTGGCATATGCCGGGCGCACTCGCCTGGCGCCGCGCACGCTGACGCTGGTTATTCCATGCCGGGCGCACTCGCTCATGCCGGGCGCACGCAGGACGCTGGCTAGCCTGATGCCGGGCGGCACTTCGGTTCCCGCCGGGCGGCACGCTGGACGCTTGGCGCCATGCCGCGCATTCGCCTGGCGCTGGCGCACGCTGGACGCTGGTTAGCTCATGCCGGGCGGCACTCGCCTGGCGCCGGGCGCACGCTGGACGCTGGTTATTCCTACGCGCACTCGCCACGCTGGCCGCTCTGCCGGGCGCAACTCGCCTGGCGCCGTGGCACTCGCCACGCTGGCCGCCTGGCGCCGGGCGTATTCGCCTCATGCCGGCGGCACTGGCCACGCTGGCGGGCTGATGCCGGGCGCATTCGCCTGGCGCCGCGTACCTGCCGCTGGTCGGCCTGGCGCCGGTCCACGCCTTGTCCCGTTCCTGCCTTATCTTGCCCGTTCGATCCCATCTTAGCTTGTTCGATCAATTCACGCAGTTCGGTATGATCGCGTTACTTTTAACGCCACTTCCTCACTAAACAAGGAATCGAGGTTCCTTCGAAACACCGACCTTCAAAGACTGTCCTTTCAAAACCGAAAACGCCTAAACGCTAACCCGCCAAAACGCCCATGCACGATTTTCCGAAAAGAAGGATAACTATGACGGTTTATCTTATCCTCACATAAGAGATAAATGTCAAGTTTCCATAAGAGATAAATATCAAGTTTCCGTAAGATAAATGTTAAGATTTCCAAGATAAACGCCAAGTTTCGATAAACACAAAGATGGACTAAAATGGAAAAGCCCAACTCAGCCCATGGAAGATAACGGCCAGAGGAGTATATAGCTTGGAAGAAGAAAACCAGATCAAAAACGCCCAGAGCACTTAGAGCAACTTAGCATTCTTTCTGCTTTCACTAGCGAGCCGCGACTAACCAGATAGACTTAGGCGATCAGACTAGCGTAACTTGCCGACAGCTCTCGTAGCCAAGGCTCTACCTGTTGTTTACGCCAAACGCCGGATTCGGAAATAAAATCTTTTGCTCTATTCTTTTTCACGCATTTTTATTTCGCTTTCATATTTTCTTTGTCGAACTGATTGTGTCGGTATGCCCAGCAGATATCCGGACCTTCGGGAAGGCTTGGTTCACTTGGCTTTCCTCCAAATCAACTTAATTTGACGGTGCGAATTTCGGTTCCCACAATGATTTCCGATTCTGGGTTATACGACAAACTGCTTGCATAATAGTCACTTGGCGTTTTATGACAAATCATGGATTGTCGTTTAGTCGTTAAGCGATTGGAGCGGTGGTCGCTCAGTAGTTTTGGATTGGCATGGAGGCTAGGTTCAGCCGTATGGCCAAGGACGTTGTTGGTAAAGGATCATCGTAGAGTATGTGCGGATTCGGTTGCGGGGTCTTTTCCTGCTCCAATGTAACCGAAGGGAGTGAAAGCAGAATTCAGCAACCTCCCGGAGAAAAGTTATCTATAACAGTTATCCGTTAGACCCGTTCTGTTTAATTTACGAATGTTTCTTCGTATGAATTGATTCGACCATACAGAGGATTTTCGTAAAAGTATTGTGAGAGGGGCTTTTTTAAAAAAACTAACTGGAGAGTGTTTCTCACAAATTGCTCGTGATATTTGCGATCATGGAATAGGTTTTCCTCATTCGCTTTCCCGTATTACGAAGTCGTTTTTCATGAGACCGATTTTGTTTTCCCATAGGCTATTTCATATAAAGAGTTTTCGTTATTTGAAAGTAATGGATGACCGGTTTCATCGCAGATTTTCAAAGTAGCGATGTTTCCGTGGATTACATGGGAAACGTTTCCGCTTTGATTTCGGCCTTTGGCGAAAGTTGCTTTGAATTACTCGTGGAGTTTTACCGAAGGTTATTTCGTAATTTTTGTAGTTCACCGCCATGCTATTAGTCTGACGTTGGTACAAGTTTCTGGTCGCGAGTTTACGACAAGAGACGGCGTAGAGTTTTCAAGATTGTGTTTGTAACGGTTTTGCTATGCAGCTAGCGTTTTAGACAAATCTTAGAGCATCGTTTTCCTTTTGAAAAGATTTTGACGGGCACATTTTATTGCCTGTGTTCTTCCGCTTGTTTCTGCGAAAGTTTGCTTTGTAAAATGTGTTCTCTTGATGCTGAAGCAAAAAGTTTTCGAAGACGGGATTATACGGGTAGAGTATACATACCTACTTCCCTTTTCTTTTTACGAAAGAAAACGGGTTAGCCATTCTTTCGAAGGCTTGCGTTTGTTTTTTCTTTCTTTTAGGAAGCGGGATGAGTATGCTTTAGAATGCGTGGCGATCGTTTCTCGGTTTTTCGAGAGACTAGATCGGTTTGCATGTTCTGCCTGGACAATCAAGGAACAATGGAACAAGACTGGAGAATTTGCCTAAGACTTAGCTTGCTAGACTATCCACCTACGTTCTAAGTTCCCTAAATTATACGGCAGTTTTCAAGACATTTTCGTTCGTGTCCTACGAAAAATTAAAACCTTGAGAAAATTTTATAAGTCGAACGTACCTTACTCCCATCGATTATTCGGGATCGCCTCTTGTCCGTTCCTCTTTGTTTCATGTCTTCTAATCCGGGTTTCAATTTTCGTAGCGTTAGTTTTTACAAGACCGGGTGTGTATTTCGTCGAAGGATTCTTGCGAGTATGAGTTAGTAATTTATCGAAAGTTTATTAGGCGTTTAGGAATGGCCACTTCGATTCATTGTCAAAGTTTGAAAAGTCTGATACTGAGCGAGAATTGATTTTCGGCGAAATTCTGGCGAGAATATCGGACCGAGAGAGATATCAGCGTGAAGTTCCTGTTCTTGTTTCTTCGTACTGCTGGTTAAATTGACCATGTGCTCGATGGAACATTACAGAATCATTGAAACAAAGAGAGGGGGAGTAGGAGATAACTCGAAGATGGATAAGGTGGGCGTTTTTAGACACTATGAGCAGGACGTCACTCGAGTGGGGTCCTTAGTTCGTCAAGCTACGATTTTACGAGAAAGTACTACGTCATGGTATCGGTCTTACGAATGAATCCCAATACCTCGTATAGTTGAGATGATTGGTATTTTCCGAATACCGTGATCGTTTTATACGATGAATTGTAATCCATTCGTTAACCGAACCTTCCGAAGTTTTTCAGAACTTTCCCGATCGTTCCGTTTGAAGCGAAACTGGGGTTTTAGATTCCGCGGTTTTAAGGATTTGTACTCACGTGGCTTGGCGAGGATGCAAAGTACGGATTGGACTAGGGTTGGAATGGTTTTACGAGGAATTAGTCGCACTTCGCCGAGCGACCGCGGCCAGCAGGACCGTGGAATGGCCGCAACCGCTGGCCCCCAGGGCCGTGGCGGATTCCAGCAGCCGGGGCAGCGATGAAGCGCCAAGCGGCGCCGGGCGTGGCCTTGAATCGGCTTATGGCGCCCGGAGGCGGCGATGGCGCAACCAGCGCTTCGAACCGGGGCGATGGCGTAGAGTCCAGCCCCGATTACTAGGACCGCAGCGTGTGTCGCGACGCCCGGCGGCCGTATACCGTGCTTGAGTCCCATCACCGGCGTCGAGTGCGTGGCGTGGTAGCCATCGGGGCCGGGGCGTGTCTGGCTGCTGCGCCCGGCACAAGGCGTGTCCGTTGGATAACCCGTTTAAGCTTATTCGTTTTCGTCTGCCAGTAATTTAGAGTTTCTCCATGGTTTCGGGGAGAACGAGTTTTCTTTTTCGGAGAAATTCAAAAAAACGTTTTCGGTCGAACCCCTACTCGTCGAGATTTCTAAAACTCGGTATTTAGACGAATTTCATGGGGTTTGATAGATTTTATCGTTGCCCTTTCTATTTTTATAGAGAAATTGCGAGCTCGTTTTCGTGCTTTTCCTGTGGCGAAAAGCCGCGACTAGGTTTTTCTATTTTCTCGGCCTTCTGGCGTTTGCATAAGCGTTGGCCGTAGGAGCATTTACGCTAAAGTTGTTTACCAACGTTGATGTGAGCTGCGAGTTTTGTCTTTCATATTTCCAGACATATCATCGGTCAAGCGTTTTGTGGCCTTGAGAGTGAGAGTAATCCATCCCCCCCCCCTCCTTCTAGCGTCAAACTGTGGGAACCGAAATTCACACCGTCGATTTTAATGAATAATGTTGAAGGAAAGTAAGGAAAACCCTACTTTCCTTGAGGTCCGGATTCTCTGCGACAGCCAACGACAAGTGACCAAATAAATGCGGAAAAGGTTTTGCTAAGATTTGAGACTGGACCTTAAGAAAGGCTGCCTACGTACCCCTTTCGAGGATCAAGTCGGACATATTTCGGTTAGAAAGAATTGAACAAGAGATCGAACCGTCTGGGCGGGTTCGTCTAGTATGAGTGTGGGTTATAGAAACAGGCATGTCGAGAATGATGTATTGGGTTTCTAAGTGTCGAGCTCTATAGTAAAAGAATTGTCCGATCCTTCCGAGAGGAGCGGAGATTTGCGAGGCAGAAGGCGGAGGCGTTCTAGGGCCTGCCTTGCTAGTCTAACCTAAATACTAAGTTCTATCAGCTAACAGGAGCTCTCTAGGTCTCCAATCTCTGATCCCTTTATCTTCTGCTCCAGCCCTCCTTATATAGTCGTTTTAGGTCGGTGGCCCGTTTACCCTTTCGCCTTTGGGCCCAATTTTATCTCTTTTGGGAATATTCCATTTTTCGTCGATCTTCGTAGTTATCCTCGATTCTTGACATTTATCTTCGGAAAAATTGACATTTATCTCTTTATGTAAAGATAAACATGGTCCGTCATGTCCATTTCGACTTGATCCTCGGAAAGCGTCGAAAACGGTTAATTCCGGAACTTTACGGGGCCGTTGTTTTGACCGTGGACATTTTCACGATTTCACGAGAAACTAGCCTGTTATGGTACTTGTTTTGCGAAGGAACTAACTCCTCATTATAGTCGAGATGACTGGTGTTTTAGAATAACGTGATCGTTTTATCACGATGAATCGAAATCCATTCGTCAACCGAACCTTTGGTGGTCTTCGAAGCCTTCGATTTATTCCGACCAAAGCGAAATGGGGTTCTTAGGTTTCACGTCTTCAAGGAGTTGAACGGTGAGTCTTCGAGCAAAGATGCAAAATGCGGAATTGGACTAGTTGTCGAGACGATTTTGCAGGGAAAAAGGTCGCACCTGTCGAATAGTCCGCACGAGCTGGCACCGGCGCCCAGGACCAGCACGGGCGAGCCGGCGCCGGCGCCCGGTACCAGCACGGGCGAGCCGTCGCCGGCGCCGGGACCAGTTGATGATTCACAAGACAGGCGTCAGAAGCGGGCGTATTTCCGCTAATCAGCGAGATTGGCAGCATGGAATCTAGCATAGAAGGGATGCAGAAAGAAATCAAAGCCATTCAGAGGCAGCTTGCGAATAGACCTGCACCCTTAGCATCGATCGACAGAAGAACCAGCGCATCGATCGACGGACCTCAACAGCCATCAACCGACTATTCAATCAAGCAATCGATCGATACCAGCTCCATCCACGATAAAATGATCCAACGCCTTGATTCAATGCAAGCGGAGCTCAGTGATCTTTCAGAACATAATTAGGATGGCACGAGCTCAGCATTGAAGGTCATGAAGAAAGGATTCAAAGGATCAATGATGAGTTGATTGAGATTAAGAAAAGCGAACCAGTGAATATGAAGCCACAAGAAGCCTATTTGGCGGGTAGTTGGGTGAGAAGAAGGATAGAAGATACTTGTTTCCCAACAAATTACGGGTCTTCATCTCGAGTAGCTCATTCCATCAAAGTCAAGCTAGATGACTATAATCAAAGAGCTGAGTGGGTGGCCCGTTTACCCTTTAGCCTTTGGGCCCAATTTTATCTCTTTTGGGAATATTCCATTTTTCGTCGATCTTCGTAGTTATCCTCGATTCTTGACATTTATCTTCGAAAAATTGACATTTATCTCTTTATGTAAAGATAAACATGGTCCGTCATGTCCATTTCGACTTGATCCTCTCGAAAGTCGTAGTGGGCCGCTTGGTCGCTGCTCGGCCTTCGGGGCCGTTGTTTTGACCGTGGACATTTTACGATTTCACGAGAAACTAGCCTGTTATGGTACTTGTTTTGCCGGCGAACCCCAACTCCTCGTGATAGTCGTGATGACTGGTGTTTTAGAATAACCGTGATCGCTTTTATACGATGAATCGAAATCCATTCGCCAACCGAACCTTTGGTGGTCTTCGAAGCCTTCGATTTATTCACCAAAACGAAATGGGGTTCTTAGGTTTCACGCCTTCAAGGAGTTGAGCGGTGAGTCTTGAGCAAAGATGCAAAATGCGGAATTGGACTAGTTGTCGGTGACGATTTTGCGGAAAAGGTCGCACCTGTCGAATAGTCCGCACGAGCTGGCACGGCGCCCAGGACCAGCAGGCGACGGCGCCGGCGCCGGTACCAGCAGGCGAGCCGTCGCCGGCGCCGGGACCAGTTGATGATTCACAAGACAGACGCCTAGAGCAGACGTATTTCCCGCTAATCAACGAGATTGGCAGCATGGAATCTAGCATAGAAGGGATGCAGAAAGAAATCAAAGCCATTCAGAGGCAGCTTGCGAATAGACCTGCACCCTTAGCATCGATCGACAGAAGAACCAGCGCATCGATCGACGGACCTCAACAGCCATCAACCGACTATTCAATCAAGCAATCGATCGATACCAGCTCCATCCACGATAAAATGATCCAACGCCTTGATTCAATGCAAGCGGAGCTCAGTGATCTTTCAGAACATAATTAGGATGGCACGAGCTCAGCATTGAAGGTCATGAAGAAAGGATTCAAAGGATCAATGATGAGTTGATTGAGATTAAGAAGAAACGAACCAGTGAATATGAAGCCACAAGAAGCCTATTTGACGCATGGTTCGGTGAGAAGAAGGATACAGAAGATACTTGTTTCCCAACAAGTACCGGGTCTTCATCTCAGTAGCTCATTCCATCCAAAGTCAAGCTAGATGACTATAATCAAAGAGCTGAGTGGGAGGCAACCCACTGTTAGGTAATTTTTCATTTAGTTTTTATCTTTAGGATTTTATTTTTCGTATTTGTTTTTCTTTGCAGTTACGATTAGACGATTACCACTGAAATTGACCGACATAACACAGTCGATATCGATCGACACGAACCAAACAATAGCGATCGAAGAAGGCGACTCAACATCGATCGATACACATCACAGTTAGGTATATCGCTCTAACTTTTTCGATATCAGTGTATTTTATTATTGCCTATGCCTTCCGTGACTGGTTATACATTGGGGACAGTGTATGATTTAAGTCCGGGGAGTTGATATACCATGAATTTTACCCATTTTACCCATGGTATGTAAGTGTTTTACTACTATTATCTATGTTTTGGAGTCTATTAGGTATGTTTTCAGTTTCAGAAGCATTTTGGAGAAAAGTGATGTTTTAGGTGCCTTTTTGGAGCTTAAAGAAGAGTTCACCCGTGATCAAGACCAGAGGTCAACACCAAGAGTTACACATCGATCGATGCACACTTTGTGCTATCAATCGACACACATTAGCCAAAGGACGATACATCGAGATCATAATCGATCGATGTACACCCTGTACTATCGATCGATACTGAGGTGGCAGAAAGACAAGTTGGACCTGGCCGAACTTGAAGCCCAAGACATCACATTTTACAAGATTGCCCCTGACGAGTTTTTTAACCTAATGAACTCATATTTATATGTGTCTAAGTGTTTTGGCAGAAATATAAGTTTTAATAGAGTTTTTAAGTTTCTTACAAGTTTTCAAAGAGTTTCTTCTTCTTCTACTCATTTCTTTTACTGTTTTCATTACTTCGCAAGTTCTCGATAAAGTTCTATTCAGTTCTTTATTTGTTCTTCTTAACAAAGTTTATAGGATTCTAGATCTAGACGAGAGATCCAAAGATATATGTGATTGGGACCTAAGTGTTCACCCTCTAATAGATCTATGAACTCCTATTATTACCTTGTTGCTATGAACTACTTAGCCATGTCTGAGTAGATTCATTTGTTAGATTTAGGGTTTAAATAGGATATGAGGGATTAGCCCCAGCCTATATCTGCTATAGTTGTGATATTTATTGTTAGGATTGTTCACTAATGCTTTTCTAGCTTAGCTACCTAGAACATGAACTTGGATTGCATTGTTCATTACATGCAACTCCTGATAACATCCCAAAACATGCTATGACCCACTTGAGATATGCGAAAGCTGATCTAAGATCATGCTGAGCATTGTATCAACTAAGCATAAAGCTTGCTTAGAGCGTATCGATCGATACTCCTATAGATGTCGATCGGCGTAGCTAGAGGTGTATCGGTCGATATTCCTATCGAAACATCTATCGATACTATCGGCAGAATAGCCGACCGCAACACCATTTAGCATCTATGTAATAGATGGTCTAAATAATCGCGAGCTGATGGATTCATTTAAATAGTGTTGAGCTCGACATATCATGCAAGCAACTTGTTAGCATTTATAGTATTTATAATTCTGAATTCCTTAATACCTACCACGAATCTAACTACTTTTGTTTATTGCTTTAAAACCAAATCCTTTCAACTGAGTAATCTTACCATTACTCAGCAAACCTGCAATTTACTTTAAACCATTTTCAACCTAGCATAGTCACTAAGATTGCATCTTATTTGTACACTAGCTCTCGTGGATTCGATCCTAAGTACTACAACTGAACCTATTATTTGAGAGAGTAAAGTCACTCCTTAAGGTAATTTGAGTGATATCATTATTACCTTGTTGCTATGAACTACTTAGCCATGTCTCAGTAGATTCATTTGTTAGATTTAGGGTTTAAATAGGATATGAGGGATTAGCCCCAGCCTATATCTGCTATAGTTGTGATATTTATTGTTAGGATTGTTCACTAATGCTTTTCTAGCTTAGCTACCTAGAACATGAACTTGGATTGCATTGTTCATTACATGCAACTCCTGATAACATCCCAAAACATGCTATGACCCACTTGAGATATGCGAAAGCTGATCTAAGATCATGCTGAGCATTGTATCAACTAGCGCATAAAGCTTGCTTAGAGCCGTATCGGTCGATACTCCTATAGAGTAATCGATCGACGTAGCTAGAGGTGTATCGGTCGATATTCCTATCGAAACATCTATCGATACTATCGGCAGAATAGCCGACCGCAACACCATTTAGCATCTATGTAATAGATGGTCTAAATAATGCGAGAGCTGATGGATTCATTTAAATAGTGTTGAGCTCTGACATATCATGCAAGCAACTTGTTAGCATTTATAGTATTTATAATTCTGAATTCCTTAATACCTACCCTGAATCTAACTACTTTTGTTTATTGCTTTAAAACCAAATCCTTTCAACTGAGTAATCTTACCATTACTCAGCAAACCTGCAATTTACTTTAAACCATTTTCAACCTAGCATAGTCACTAAGATTGCATCTTATTTGTACACTAGCTCTCTGTGGATTCGATCCCTAAGTACTACAACTGAACCTATTATTTGAGAGAGTAAAGTCACTCCTTAAGGTAATTTGAGTGATATCATGATGACCTCATTTCCCATAAAAGCAGTTCTCCATAAGCCAGAGGTGTTGGGACGACTCGCCAAGTGGGCCGTAGAACTAGGGGAATACGATGTCATTTTCCGGCCCACCGCTGCTATCAAGTCGCAGGTCCTGGCTGAATTTTTCGCTGAATTCTCTCCCTCCATGCTTCCGGCCTTGGGGCAAGAGATGAAATTACAAGGCCTGGGACCTTGGTCGGAAATCCAACAATCTCCCCCGGAGAGAAAGCTCTCTACAAGGTAATCGAGGTGCAAGGAGCAGGAGCCTATAAGCTGCAAGACAGTAAAGGCAAGGTCCAACCCAACTGCTGGAACGCACTGCATCTCAAACTCTATCACTTATAGAACGATCTCCGGATCAGGCTTTCTATAACTACATTGTTATCTATTAAAGTACACTGGTTTCCTACTCCTATGTATGCTGATAAAAACGTCTACGGACTAAGCTTATATAATATATTTAGTTTCGACTAAAGGGGTCACAGGAACTCCACTGTACTTATAGGGGCAAACTAGCTGGATCAGGTCCCAAGGGATCCCTCGATCCTGGCAAACCCTACACAAAAAATTGGGTGTAGACATACAGGAACGGGCCTGCGCAACCCTAGTACACTGTCAAAAACACCTCAGTCCATGTGTAAAAGCCTCGAGCTAGAACTTACGTAGGGACCGCACATACTAGTGCCCAAAACCCTGCATTAAAAACGCCACGAGCTATACACAATGCAGTACTGTCATCAGCCTGGAACTGATGCAGGGAGCAGACAGTGCAAAGAACCCCGGGAGCACTTCATATTCACTACTTCTCCAGACGTGGAAAGTAGCAAGTCTGGCACTTGGATTACTACTACGAGTAGATCCACACCAGCACCAAATTAAAGACTGAGAGTTGCTTTCTCCAGAAAGCAGAGTGCAGCATGATGGATCTTGATAGTGGCCTACTTCTGAGTGGCAAAACACGAATCCTTGACCCGAGATCGGTAGTGGCCTACCCAAGGGAGGCAGAATACGATCTTGATGAACACAACCTCCGGGTTTAAACCAAAACCTTCGGGTTCTAAATCTTACCCTCAGGGTTTAAATAAAAGTCTCCGGATTAAAATAAAAACCTTTGGGTTCTAAAGTTCAAACCTTAGGGTTTAAGCGAAAATCTCCGGATTTAAATTAAGAACCTTCGGGTTCTAAATTCCAACCTTGGGGCTCAAACCAAAATTTTCGGATATAAATTGGATCTCCAGGTTCTAGACCAAAATTTCAGGCCGCGCAGTTTATTACTTCCAGGTTACATGCCTCAAGAACGACGTAAACGAACACTTTTATTCCATGAAGGGTCGAGTACATAAAACAAGAGAGAAGAAAAGCCTGAATTAAAACAAAGTACCACAAAGAACGATTATTCCAACAAACATTGTAGAATTCTCAAGCAGAAGGGTCAACGTCCATATCCGAGGACGGAGGGATAACCGGCTCATCTTCGAAAGAAGGGGGGTCAACCCCTTTGAGTCTCGCCTCGGCCAGGACTACGGTTTTGAAATGGTTAAACTCCCTGGCCAGATTCCACTTATGAGCTTGTCCATTGAGCCACATCCTCATTACCTCCCATCAAGAGGTAATCCTTGCTCCGTTTACGGCCATCGTCATCCTATCCTCTGAGGACCTTATCTCCCCTTTAAGTTTAGTGAATGCCTCCTCCAGCTCCTGCTTCTCCCAGCTTAATCTCAGCGCCTCCGCCGAATAATTCTCTACAAAACCCTCGATTTCCTTGATCTTGGCCTGAAGATCACGAAGCTCCATCTCCTTAGCAACGCGTTTTCTCACTTCCTCAGACAATTGTCGGGTCAGTTTTTCGACTTCCTCCTGGGCTGAAGATGGATTCTCCTACAATAGCCGATCTTCCAAGTGATGCAACTGAGAAATGGTATGCATTGAAATCACCAAGTGAGAATCACAACAAAAGGTTGAGCCTCGAAACTGAAAAGTCCTGCCCTTACCCGAAGAAGTCCGCCCTGAATTTTCTGAATCACCTCCGGATGATCATCGCTCGAAAGAAGGGTATGGTCCCGTGGAAACACCTTAGAGTTCAGATCGGCCAAGATGTTGGAAAGTCCGTCAGGTGTTTGCTCAGCACCAGAGGATTGTGGAGGTGACCTCATAGTCGTCCTATCCCTCAACTTCCTCCCATGAGAAAAAGAGATGGCCTCTGCTTTCACCATCATCCTGCGCCTGCTCCTAGTGATCACAACCTCGTCATCAGAGACGACCCCACCAGTGATCCCCCTTTTCGCCGAAAGCGCGTCCGCGGCCCTCTTGAAGGAAGTTATCGGATCTTCTTTATCTCCCCCAGCCATACCATCTAAACGAGATAATCAGGAACAATCGGATAAAAAGACACAAGCATAGAAGTTATGGGGAAAGAACCTTACCCCATAATCGGCTAAAATGCAGTACCTCGGAGCTAATAAGATGAGCCACCTGATGACGCTCGATAGGAAGCGCTCGAGCTTGAGTAACGTTGCTCTCGCCCTCAGCGCAAGCAGGATGGGTCCCCTCTGCACAAAAAAGGGAGAAATCGAATAAAACCTGATAATAACTTTCGGGAACAATTTTTCACTCTTACCCATGAAGTTCCATCGATAGAAAGATCCTGGAAGAGTCATGAAGAAAAATCTTTCCTGCCATTTCTTACCAAAAGCCAGTCCTTTGCGGCCGCTCTTAGGAAGCTCCTCTACGATAGGAAGACCATTGCATGGACGAAGATGGAAAAGACCCTCGCCCCCATTAATGGGGGCTAGGTGGTAAGAAAAAAGAACTTCGCCAACACCTAAGGGAAGGTCTTCCTCGTCGCTCAGGCTCGGAATAGCTATCAGACTTCGCCAAGCGGGAGGATTGAGCTGAGAAGGAGAGATCCGGAAAAAAATGCAGAGATCCGCGATTAAAGATGGGACGTCTCCCCTAAAACCAGATTCGAAGAAAGCCTCGTAAATGGCGATCTCTTCTGGCGTACCATTAGAGGATCTGGTCACGAATTACCACCGGCGATGGAAGTGAGTAACTTTTCGCCATTCCTCAGATCTTTCTCTCCCAGCGTAGTAGGGCCAACCAATGGAGGAATCGGGAAGCATAAAGCGGGCGGGGCTAGAGATCTGTGCCCAGATTCATCGTGAGGATCGAAGAACTACCTGATTTTGACGGGAGAATCCGTCCTCCTCCTCGATCCGAGCCTCTCAGCCGTTAGAGGAACTGAAGAACCAGGCGGCTTTGACATACTAGATGCGTTTCCTGATTAAGCAAATTCAAGCAGATAAAGAGCAATGAGGTCAACCTAAAGGCAGTAATTAGCTAAATCCGGTTGAAAAATCTCGGAAAAGAAATACCTGGAGATATTGGCGAGCTTTGCAGCGATGATACAACGATAGAGGAGAGGAATATTTAAAGCAGAATGATATCTTCTCGGGAGAGCCGTAGACCTCAAAATCCAGTTCTATGGGGAGATCGAGTCTCAGAATTTAAATTCAAAAAGAATCCGCTCTTTGGGAAATCAGCAAAATCGACTAACATTATCGGGGAGCAAAAGGAAAGAAAATCTGGCCAGTTGATGCACCAGAGTCAGACCTAAATGGCCTCAGATTCCACCGTATTGATTTTATTGTTAGCCCAACTTCGGGCTTGAAATCCTATGTTTCGTCGAACTCCATTCGTTGAGGTCACACATCAAGATTCAAATTCAGTATGGTCGGCTTCCCTCAGATCTAAGGATCGGCCACGTCCTTTAGGGGACCCTTTTCAAAGAGAAGAAAGAAGTCTTTGTTCCAGTTCCTAAATGTAACTCCGGCCAAAGCATGAATTTGAAAGGAATCTGGAGTGGCCTCACTTAGAAGAAATCTGCTACAACCAAGCTATGTGAAACATACACTTTATCCCTTGATCTTGGTGACAAAATCAAGGAATAAGGGCAAACTGTTGGGAAAATATCCAGGTACCAGATTTCTCCAGCTTCCGGACAAGGTACCTACTTCCAGCCCCTGCATCAAAGGAACCTGCCTCTGGTACCTACTTCCAGACCGACCCCAGAGTAAAATGGAAGTTTTCTACCTACAGAGATTTTTCCATATTTACGAATATGGAAGAGTTCCATCTACTTCAACCAACATCTACACCTATAAAGGGACCCCAAAACCCTAGAAAGGGGATAGACACTTGAGACAAAGATATTAGAACTTAGGCAGCTAGAACTAGGGTTTACATATCGAAATCTTGTAGTCCTGCTCATATCAATAATAAACATCTCTTTAGTCTCGATTCTTATCTTTTTCATACAAATCTTCTAGTGTTCCGTGAGTACTAAAATGACCCTACACTAAAATACCATAACATATCACGGTATCGTACCCACTTCCCCTTTTGGTGAGGGGATAGCTGAACTCTCCTAATTTTGATGAGCTGTCTCGTGCCTCTTTCGAGGATCAAGCCATCTCGTAGTTCTGCTGGTTGCTGCGGAAGTTTCTACTCACGGATGGGGCCGTTTGATTGCTTCGACCATTAAGGCTTCAGCTGAATCGTGGCCACTTCGGAGTAGAGTTGCCAGCTGGCAAGGCGATTGGCTCGAGACTTTGTCGCCGCCTGGAGCTTTTGTCTGGTCGGATGATTCTGGATCATCTTTATGGAGTTCCCAGAGTGTTCGGAGTCTCCTTGCTTTCGTTCGGGCTGACCAGAGGGTGTTCGAATTTGTCGCAGCTTATGCTGGCTAGAGTCTTGACTGTTTCTGGCATCCGAGATTACTGCAATTTTATTTGGAGTTGGAAGTAGGGCCAACCAATGGAGGAATCGGGAAGCATAAAAGCGGGCGGGGCTAGAGATCTGTGCCCAGATTCATCGTGAGGATCGAAGAACTACCTGATTTTGACACGGAGAATCCGTCCTCCTCCTCGATCCGAGCCTCTCAGCCGTTAGAGGAACTGAAGAACCAGAACGCTTTGACATACTAGATCGTTTCCTGATTAAGCAAATTCAAGCAGATAAAGAGCAATGAGGTCAACCTAAAGACGAGTAATTAGCTAAATCCGGATTGAAAAATCTCGGGAAAAGAAATACCTGGAGATATTGGCGAGCTTTGCAGCGATGATACAACGATAGAGGAGAGGAATATTTAAAGCAGAATGATATCTTCTCGGGAGAGCCGTAGACCTCAAAATCCCGGATTCTATGGGGAGATCGAGTCTCAGAATTTAAATTCAAAAAAGAGAATCCCGCTCTTTGGGAAATCAGCAAAATCGACTAACATTATCAGGGGAGCAAAAAAGGAAAGAAAATCTGGCCAGTTGATCGCACCAGAGTCAGACCTAAATGGCCTCAGATTCCACCGTATTCGGATTTTATTGTTAGCCCAACTCGGGCTTGAAATCCTATGTTTCGTCGAACTCCATTCGTTGAGGTCACACATCAAGATTCAAATTCAGTATGGTCGGCTTCCCTCAGATCTAAGGATCGGCCACGTCCTTTAGGGGACCCTTTTCAAAGAGAAGAAAGAAGTCTTTGTTCCAGTTCCTAAATGTAACTCCGGCCAAAGCATGAATTTGAAAGGAATCTGGAGTGGCGCCTCACTTAGAAGAAATCTGCTACAACCAAGCTATGACGAAACATACACTTTATCCCTTGATCTTGGTGACAAAATCAAGGAATAAGGGGCAAACTGTTGGGAAAATATCCAGGTACCAGATTTCTCCAGCTTCCGGACAAGGTACCTACTTCCAGCCCCTGCATCAAAGGAACCTGCCTCTGGTACCTACTTCCAGACCGACCCCAGAGTAAAATGGAAGTTTTCTACCTACAGAGATTTTTCCATATTTACGAATATGGAAGAGTTCCATCTACTTCAACCAACATCTACACCTATAAAAGGGACCCCAAAACCCTAGAAAAGGGGATAGACACTTCGAGACAAAGATATTAGAACTTAGGCAGCTAGAACTAGGGTTTACATATCGAAATCTTGTAGTCCCTGCTCATATCAATAATAAACATCTCTTTAGTCTCGATTCTTATCTTTTTCATACAAATCTTCTAGTGTTCCGTAGTACTAAAATGACCCTACACTAAAATACCATAACATATACGAGTATACGTACCCACTTCCCCCCCCCCCCTTTTGGTGAGGGGGATAGCTGAACTCTCCTAATTTTGATGAGCTGTCTACGTACCTCTTTCGAGGATCAAGCCATCTCGTAGTTCTGCTGGTTGCTGCGGAAGTTTCTACTCACCGGATGGGGCCGTTTTGATTGCTTCGACCATTAAGGCTTCAGCTGAATCGACGGCCACTTCCGGAGTAGAGTTGCCCGCTGGCAAGGCGATTGGCTCGGAGACTTTGTCGTCGCCTGGAGCTTTTGTCTGGTCGGATGATTCTGGATCATCTTTTATGGAGTTCCCAAGAGTGTTCTGGAGTCTCCTTGCTCGTTTCGGGCTGACCACGGGGGTGTTCCGAATTTGTCGCAGCTTATGCTCGGCTAGGAAGCAGAGTCTTGACTGTTTCTGGCATCCCGAGATTACTGCAATTTTATTTGGAGTTGGAAACTTGATGCCAAGGTGGTAAGTTGATGGTACTGCTTTCATGGCGTTGATCCAGGGAGTTCCCATATTTACATTGTAGATGGCTGGGTTATCGACTACCGCAAAGTCGACGATTTTTGTGACTTCCTTGGCCATAACCGGGAGTTTGATCGATCCGAGGGTCATAGACGTGGTGCCCGAGAAACCGGTCAGAGGTTTTGGTTCTGGGACGACTTCTTCGAGTTTGATGTTCATTCTTTGGAGGGTGTCGCGGAAGATGACATTGACTGTGCTTCCTGTATTGACAAGGATCCTTCCTACTCCGAGCTCCCAGATCGATCACCAACGGGTCGCAATGAGGTTTGTCGATCCCGATGGTTTCTTGCTCCTCGAAAATGATCGTGTCGTTGGGGACATCGTTGTCTGGCGACTCGTTTGGCCAGCTAGAGCTCGTTTCGGCCTTCCTTTGGTAAGCTTTGATCGATGATACCGAGTCGTGATAGAACTGCGATCCACCAATGATCATGCTTACCCTCTGACGACTGCTGTTGTTCCCTTTGTCATCCTGCCTTCTTCCGCGTTTTTTTGCCCGACTGGTTCTCGTGCGTTCCTCTTTCAGAAGGGTCCTTGTCAGTCTTAGGCGAGCGATCGGAATCCAAGGAGATATCTTTCATGCCCGTGATCTTTGACAGTTTGCCCGAGAGGAGCTTGGCAGCGAGCCTTGCGCCGAGGACCTTGCAGTTTGCCGTTGAGTGGCCTCTTGTCTGATGGAATTCGCAGTAGGAGTTATCCTTGAACTGGTTTCTGGTTGCAGGGCGTCGATCGCCACCTTGTCGCTGATTCCCGTGACTCTTGCCATCACTAGCTTGAATCTTTTCATGAAATCGCGAAGCGATTCGTCCTCCCTTTGAGACAGGCTCCATAGGTCGACGTCGGAGGTCTCTCTGTCCATAAACATGGAGTACTGCTTGAGGAACTCTGATGCGAGCTGGCGGAAACTTCCGATGGAATTTCTCTTCAGCCGAGAAAACCATTCGAGCGCGGCTCCCTTGAGGTTTTCGACGAAGAGGAGGCAGTAGCCAGCGTCTCTTTTGCCTTCCCTCAATTTACACCTTCCCATGGCGATCTGGAAAGATTGCAGATGGGCCTTCGGGTCAGTGGTGCCATCGTAGACGGGAATTTTTATGTTCCCAGGATCTGAGATGTTTTTTTCCGTGATCCGAGCAGTAAACGGAGTCTTCCGTGCCTGTTCGAGAAGTCTGTCGATCTCGGGAGCAGCACTCGTCGCGTGGTAGATTTGCGACTTCACCGCTTTGACCTCAGCTGCGGTTTGTGCGATGTACTTGCGGAGATCCTTGATCTCGTTATCGCCCGCAACTGTTTTCCGAGATTGTCTGTGTTTGCTGCGGTGGATCCGTGCCTGGTTTTCAGCCAGTTCCTCCTGCTCGAACCAGTAGAGGTTTTCTTCTTCCTTTGTCATGGGTCTCTCAAACGACGCGTCCTGCCGGGCGGACTGACTTCGTGTCCTCCTTGGGTGCACGTCAACGTCTTCTTTTGAGTGATCAGACAGTTCGCTGATATCCAGGTTAATTCGCTCGATGTCGTCCTCTTCGTTGTCCCTCACGGGAGGTGCAAGATTCTCCGAGGTTGGCTGTGCGCCTGCTGGGGCTGTTTTGTCGGGATTCTTTTCCGACAAACCTTTTCCAGTGCTGGCAGCACGATTTCCTGGAGTCTTGAAATTGAGCCTTCGGCCGCTATGGGGCCTGAGGGCTCGACGCGTGGTTCTGCTCTTGGTTCTCGCCGTTAAAGTTTCCACCTGTTTGGAGAGTGAACCTATGAGCTTTTCTTGTTCGTCCGACCTTTTTTGGTCGGATGCGAACATCTCCTTCATCTGGTCAAGCATTGCGGTGTTTGCATCTGCAGTGACCGTCGATGTGTGTCCAGCCGGAGTTTTATCGGCGGGATTATCATCGTGCAAGTGCTGATCACCATCGTTGTCGATAGTCATAGCTGATCAAGCGTGTGTGGTTGCAAGAAAGATAGATCTGTACCCCCCCTCCTTCTAGCGCCAAACTGTGGAACTGAAATTCACACCGTCGAGTTTTTGTTAATCGGAGGAAAGCCAAGTAAACCTAGCTTCTCCTGAAGGTTCCGGTTATCTTATGGGCCACGCACAACACGATCAATATGATGAAAATAACGGAGTAGTAAATTCGCGTTTGAGCGTGAACAACAGGTGAGAGCCTTGGCTACGAGGGCTGTCGGAAAGTTTGCTAGTCTAGCCACCTAAGTTCTAACCTAGTTGAGTCGCAGTTCGATAGTAAAAACGGAAAAATGCCTAAATTGCTCTAAGTGCTAAGTTTGCTCTGAAAAATTTCTCTCTTTGCTCCTCGCCTCAATCTCTCCTTATATACTCATTCAAACTCAGTCTGCGCTCTTCCTCTTCTACCCTTGAGCCGAATTTGTCGCGAGGCAGGCTTTTTCCATTTTTTCGTCGATCTTCGTGTCTATCGGGAAACTTGGCGTTTATCTTCGGGAAACTTGACATTTATCTTCAGGAAACTTGACATTTATCTTCAGGAAACTTGACATTTATCTTTTCCTGAAATAAAAATAGACCGTCATACCCATCTTGGTCTCAATCCTTTTTTAAAATCGTAAGTGGACCGTTTGGTCGCGTTCCAGATACTTCTGGGCCGTTTTTGGACCTCGGACGTTTTCACGTTTTTTTTTCTAAGAAATCACCCTCGTCGTGATGTTGGCTCCTTAAATGGCTCCTAATCCCTCGTATAGTCAGGACAACAGGTGTTCAAGCTAACCATGGTCGTTTTATACAATGGATCGGAATCCATTCATCGATCGAACCTTTCATAAGTTTTTCCGGGATTTTCCACGATGATCCTAATAGAGACGAAACAAGAGTATTGGACTCACGGATTCAAAGATCGGATTACGAAAACTTAGTCAAGGACGCATGGTATCGGAACAAGACCGCACTCGTCCTAGGGCGAGGTGGCCTTGGCATTGCGGTCCTCGCCCGTGGGCGAGGTGGCCGGGACGCCGTGGTCCTCGCCCGTGGGCGAGGTGACCCTGGCTCCGCGGTCCTCGCCCGTGGGCGAGGTGGCCCGGGCTCCGCGGTCCTCGCCCGTGGGCGAGGTGGCCGGGACGCCGTGGTCCTTTTCCGTGGGCAAGGTGACCCGGGCTCCGCGGTCCTCTCCCGTGGGCGAGGTGGCAGGGACGCCGTGGTCCTCTCCCGTTGGGCGAGGTAACCCAGGCTCCACAGTCCTCGCCCGTGGGCGAGGTGGCCGGGACGCCGTGGTCCTCGCCTGTGGGCGAGGTGACCCGGGCCCCGCGGTCCTCGCCCGTGGTCGAGGCGGCCGGGACGCTGTGGTCCTCGCCCGTTGGCGAGGTGACCCTAGATCCATGGATGGCCTGATCTCTGTCTGCTCCCGGATAAGACCCTTCCTGTGCTGGACCAATCCTTTATACCTTTCGAAGCCGTAAACACCATCCTTTGCTTGGCTGATTACTTCGCGGGAATGTTTGGTATCTTTTAAGATTAATTCGGGAATTGGCTTTCCGGGAACTTTCGGGCATTGATTCCGTCGTGACCGGTTTTGACCCCAACATTGATCGCCACTTAACTGTGTTGGTCGACATTCACATCAAAATCTGGTATACTGTTTTTTCTTGTTAAATATTGTCCTTATGATTTATTTTCCCACCGATCTTAGACTGTATAACACTGGGGGAGGTTCTACTGATATTGTGTTTTAATTAGTTTTTTAAAAAAGCAGATCCGAGTAGATGATTGCTTAGCACATCGACCGATGAGACCAGCTCGATATCGATCGACATCACTTCAGCAACAATGATCGATTGTCACTTCATTGTGTCAGACGATTTCTCTAGCCATGACCGATGAGACCATGTCGATATCAATCGACAGCCCTTCAGCAACAACGATCGATTGTCACTTCATTGTTTCGATCGACACTGACATTAGCGAGAAGGTTATCGTTCTTACTTGTTAAATTGAATACTTATGATTTATGTTATCACCATAACTCCGACTGGATATACACTCGGGACAGTGTAATTTAAGTCCTGGGGTAGGTTTACTGATATCTAGTTTATTGTGAGTCTTATAAACTGTTTTAAAAAAAAAATTATTGAGCCAAGAAGAGGGGATGATGAACTTTTTCAATTTTTACTTGTTATCTAACCACTCTCTATCACCATTCTTAGATTTTTTGACTGTAGAGTGTACTATAGATACCAAAGTGGATCACCTGTCAACTATGACCACACTTGCTGAGAATGTTTGAAGGAACCAAAGCTGACCTTCAACCTAATTTGACTTAACTCCTTGTCTTGGGGCTTGGTATACACTGGATCGGGTTCCTCATGTAAATCTGGAAGGTAAAAGTCTGTGTTTCTGGTTCCATTCTCTCTCTCTCTCTCTCTCTCTCTCTCTCTCTCTCTCTCTCTCTCTCTCTCTCTCTCTCTCTCTCTCTCTCTCTCTCTCTCTCTCTCTCTCTCTCTCTCTCTCTCTCTCTCTCTCTCTCTCTCTCTCTCTCTCTCTCTCTCTCTCTCTCTCTCTCTCTCTCTCTCTCTCTCTCTCTCTCTCTCTCTCTCTCTCTCTCTCTCTCTCTCTCTCTCTCTCTCTCTCTCTCTCTCTCTCTCTCTCTCTCTCTCTCTCTCTCTCTGCGGCATCTTTAGAAGTAAAAGATTGAGATGATTTCCTGGAAGATGCAGAGGGGTATGAGTGTCTCCTATGACCCTAGTATTCTAATTCAGAAAGGAATGATCACACATTGTTGGAAGCGAGGGATAGGTAAATTACCTGTGATCCCATTATTCGCCTACACTTTGTCAATAGAGAGAGAAAAAAGAGAAAAAGAAAATCAATAGAAAGATGAACAAGATGGACTGCATCAGCATCACTATTCATTGGAATTGAGATAAAAAAAATATTCAGAGAAGAGAGAAAGAGGGAAGAAAGGGATTAGAATTGACTATATGTTGGTCCAGATACTTGCTTGAGTTGAATCCATGTGTCATTTGATCGATACTCCCAAGGTAAAGCCTACACCTTTTTATATGTAAGAAATGAGGTTAGTAGAGGGGTTAGTCAGATAAGATTTGCTAAATTGCTGACTAGATGAATTTGGTTGCTAAGCTAGGATATGGTATATAAAGTACCTCTAAAGTTGAAATTTATTTGATGTGGCATGCAACATTGTAGAGGTGATGATAGTAAGTTTTAAAATTGTGAGAGACCCTGCTGTTTTCAAACCTCTTTAACAGAACAACTCTTATTTTTACTTTAGGATAAGCAAAAGGGTAAGTCTTGGAGAGTTGATACACCATAGATTTTACCTATTTTTAGCCATGGTATATGAGTGTTTTAGAATACATTTATTGCTATTTTGGAGTCTTTTTAGAGTACTTACAAGTTCATGTACGTTTTGGAAAATTTTGGTGATTTTGGAGTCTTTTGGAGACTTTTGAGTGCAGAACTGCACAGATGCCTCAGATGTTTAGATATGGATGGAGACCTCCCCATGTTCGATTGAGCCCATATTTTGACACAAGATAGAGCTTTTAGTTTGCTTTCCCATGCTGCCGGTTTCAGGTCAATCCAACTATTAGATCTAAAGTTGTGCCCGTTTTACTGAAGAGTGGTACGTCTGCCTCGCGAGAGGAAGCTGTCGAAGAGATGAAGGAACGTTGATCGACGGTGCAGCCTTGGTGTCGATCAACAGTGATGCCAGAATGCGGCCGAGCCAATTTAATGACCGACTGAAGCCCAGAAGTTACCACAAATTACCAAGATGCCCCTGCACGACCTAAAATCCTATTTATGTGTTTTCTAAGGCATTGTACACGGCTAAGCTTTATTCTATTCATTGTTCTTAGTTAGGAGAGAAGAGAGGAACTCCTTCAGATTCCTCTTGGAACTCCATTGGTTTTGGTTTTATATCTATTGCAATTTTATATCTATTCATCTATGATTTATGTGACAAACTTCATGTCTAAATAGATCCACCTGCTAGGTTTATGGTTAATTAGGGTTCTTGATGGATTAGCTAAAACTATAGAATTTCTAGGTTGATAATTAGATATCCTTCATTGGAATTTTTCTTACTGCTTGTGTTCTAGAGTCGCGAAATAGAATCCTGAACTTAGAATTGTTAGGCGCACGCGACAGCATGGTCTATTACCTGAATTAATTATTCTGAGCTAGGATTGCTAGAAACAAAACACAGCTGATTTAGTTAACTTAGTGAACACATCAAACCTGATCGTAAAGCTTGCTAGAAGAAACATCGATCGACGCAACGACAGTTGAATCGATCAATGTTTTGAAAGGTGTATCGATCGATATTCATATAGAATCATCGATCGACACTTTCTCATGATCAAAAAAACGAGAGTTGAGATCTGAGATATAGACATTAGATAATCTAAACAAACAAAATTTTATATATTATTACTTAAAGTTTGAGTTCTAGGATCGTCATCACATACTATTTGCATTATATATCTCTATAATCTTGATTGCCTGAAATCCTAGATTTAGCAAACCATCCTTCCATCGAACAACTCTCAATCTACTGAACAACTTCCTTGTTCACCCGCTTTACTTTATTTACTGCTTTATAATCTATTAGCCTAGCTTAATCATAAACTGCTTAGATCTATTGTAAGCCCTAGATCTTTGTGGATTCAATCCCTAAGTACTACAATGGAACCACTTATTTGAGAGAGTAATTCACTCCTTAGGATAATTTGAGTGATATCACTTGACGGGGTTGTTGGACAAGTAAATAACGCTTATGTTATCGCAATATACCAAAATAGCAGCTATTATGGGACAGCCGAGTTCCAGAACAAGGTTGCGTATCCAGCACGTTTCTGGAACTACATTTGCAACGCCTTTGTACTCCGATTCTGCACTTGACCGAGAGACTGTTGGCTGACGCTTCGAAGACCAAGAGATGAGATTGTCGCCTAAGAAGATGCAGTATCCTGAAGTTGAGTGGCATGTGTCAGAGCACCCAGCCTAATCGGCGTCTGTGTATGATGTGAGAGAGGTGGACGTCGACTTGTATAGCTGTAGTCCCTGGTCCAAAGTACCCTGAAGATAATGCAAGACATGTTTTAGGGCTGTAAAGTGAGGAACTCGCGGGTCGTGCATGAAAAGGCAGAGCTGCTGAACCGCATATTGTATATCCGGCTGTGTCAGAGTTAGATACTGCAACGCTCCTGCTAGGCTCCTGCTAAAGCTCTGATACCATGAAATAAACTGTGTTTCATTGATTCGCAAATTATCGATTACAATTACTATATACACAAAGTAGTTGTGTTTGTTGCAGTTGTGTTTGTTGCACTATACAGGGAAACAGATTTACAAAGTATATATGATCCTAGAATATCAGAGTATATTCTAATATTAACAACTTGAATCAAGAGGCACTAAAGGTGGCACAAAAAAGTTTCTCGATATTTGTATATATACAACTTATACACACCATCAGAAACAACGCACAAAACAAGAGAGAATGTTTGATAAGGAGCTTATATATATGGGATGTTATTGGTAGATTTTTGGTAGGAATAGATGGGGTTGATACAAATATTTTTGGAATAAATTTATGTCATCAGGATACCAGAATATATAAGGATAATAACACGATGTCATTCGTACAAGGCCTCAATAGGCACATTGATTTAGTAATTTGGATGACACATTTGTGGTATAGTATTTCCATTAGAACTTTCACTGGATTGCCGAAGTAGACATCAAGAGCATCAACGAGACAAAATGAAAATTTTGAGTCGGAATTGTCAAGGATCAGATATTAGTTAGACTATAAGCTATGTGAGGAAAATATGGTTTAAAATATAAACCAAAGTTTCATTTTTTTTTTTTTTGAAACCAAGTAAAAGTTTGATTCTGTACAAAGCTTTTAGTTTTATTTTGGGTACATTCATCTTATAGATCCTCGGGAAAAAAAACAGAGATTTTAGCTCTGTTATTTGATTCAAATTATATGGTTAGTAATGTTTTCACGAATAATCAGATAGTAAACATTGAAACAGAACACAATGGAAAGCACATATTTATGTAATTTGTCTATGCTGACACAATGCAAAAATTAATGGACCAGCTTTGGGAAAAATTGACAAGAACATGTATAAATTGGGAAGAACGATGGTTTGTTATTGGAGATTTCAATGAGATAGCTGGTAATCATTAAAAAAAAAAAAAAAAAAAAAACAAACAAACAGGGCGAAAGTTTGCAACATGATTGAGAATTGTGGGTTGATTGAATTCCTTATCCTGGGAAATACCCTTTCATGGAGTGGGCAAAGAGGGGGATAAGTTATCAAATGTCAATTCGATTGGCCTTCAAAGAATAATGATTGGCATAACCTATTCACATGTTCATATGTCGAATATTTAGGTATGGTTTCCGATCATTGACAGATTGTAGCTTCGATTGATAATATAGTTATAAGGAAAAAAAGGAAATTCTAGATAAAAGATGGATTGTCGAAGAGGGCATCATGGAATCGATATCGAGGGGATAGTTTTCAAGGGATACAATGCATAATCCTGTAATAATAGACAAAATAAATAGAAGCTGGCACAAAATTTTGGTTTGGAAGAAGGCGAATCCACATCATGTGAATGAGAAAAATAAATAAGGAAAAAAGTTTTTCATCTACACCAGGTATAATCTAATATGGTCAAAAGCATCTCAAATATTAAAATATGTCAATAACATCACAAACTATATGTTAATACATGCCACATATACGAAACAAATAAATATATGGTAGAAACTACATAATTGGATTTAATTGATTTTAAGAATTGTTTATGGGGTCAATTTGTAGTTAAGCATAAATTAAATTAAACCCAAGATTATCCGACTCAACCTAAGTTTATTAATCCAACCCGTGATACTCTTAATAATCTCTTTGTGTACTTAACTAGTCTTTGGTTCTTTTCCAGCTTGCTTTGACATTTGTTAAGTAAATTTTGATGTTTTAGCGCTTGAAAATGAATCAATAGAAGAAGGAATGTTCCTCAGGTTCCAGGATGTTTAGGTCGTATGGTAAACCTATTTGATTTCGGAAAAGTTAGTAGTGGGAAGAAACTGCTCACTAATAGACCCTACTGGCTACTATGATGATGGTTAGGTTTCTTCTTGATCTTTAACTCTCTGTTTTTTTTTTTTTTGAAGTTATAGTCTTTAAAGGGATGATTGATGAATTGATAACTGTTTCACAGAGTTTATAAAGAGGAAACAGTTTGATCAGACAGAGGATAAAGACAATTGCTTTCTGTTTTCATTTTTGGTAAAAGCTTTCTGTTTTTTTATGTAATAAGAAAGTGTTCATCTCTGTTTCTTGCGAGTGCAGGGATGTGAGGACCGTTGGAGTTAATGGAATTCTAATGAAGATGCTACTAGCACAAGAGATGTCAAAAAAAGGTCTCGGTTCGACAAATCTGGTTGCAAAGTTGATGCGTCTTGATTCCTTTCCTCAGACACAACCGGATGCACTTGTTCCATGAAGTAAGAGAAGATGCCTTTGTTTGAAATCACCAAATCGATTTGCTTTCAACACCCTAGAAATGTTATCTAATGTATGGGTATCACGGGTCGGGTAAATAGACTTAGGTAGGTCGGATTATTTGGGTTTAATTTAGTTTATGCTTAATTACAGATTGACCCCGTAAAAAATTTCAAATCAGTTAAACCTAATTATATAGTTTCCACCATATATTTAGTTACTTCGTACATGTCACACAGAGGCGGACCTACATGTAAGATTGGGGTTGCAATTGACACAGATGAAATATAAATGTTTGATTTGTAAGGGTTTTTGGGTAATGGGTATTGGCTCAGTTGGTTACAGATTGACCTTATGATCCCCCTTTTCCGAATTCAAACCTTTGCATGCACAGATATATGTCTTCTTTTTTTATGTTTAAAATCATTATTGTTTTAGTTGGCTTTAATGTACAAAATGAAGTTGAGCTATGATCCAGGTAAAAAAAATTTTGGGTCCGCCACTAATGTGAATTAATAATAAACATATTTCAATATTTGAGATGTTTGTACCGTATATTAGAATATATTTGGTGTAGTTGGCAAACATTTTTCCAATTAATAATATACCGAAGACTCATGAGGAAGTATAAAATGATTTGAATAAATTACACGAGGAAGTTAGGTTATGGCGATTTCTCATAAAATGATTATCTCGTTAGTTAACACTTGATAACATAAAAATAAGAATATGTGGCATAAGAAAAGAAATAGAAATATAAAATTTTACCAAGCAATGACAATCCAAAGATGCATTCAAAATAAAATTATTGGGTTGATGATAAAGTAAGTGACACTTATGTTAACTCAAAAAGTAAGAATCTGGTAATAATAAATTAACAAATGAATTCCTTGATTTCAGGTTGGCACCGTACGAATCGTGTGAATTAAGTCACACCTCTGAACTTTTACATTTTAGTCGGCCTTCTTGTCGCCACAAATAAGTCTTAACCTTCAACTCTTCTCTCCCCTCCACAAAGTGTAAACATTATTTTCTACAAACTGACCTTTTCAAACAACTTCTCTTTTCTATTGGGTAACCAAAAACAGTAAACCATCTATATATACGGCATATATCAATTCAGTATCCAAATCACTAAGAGTCTCTTACATAAACATCAATCCCAACGAATCATCTACTATAAAACCACCCCACTTTGAGAAAAATAATCCAAAACAATGTACTTTTCATCGTCTGTATCAAAATGTGCCATTATGATCCATGTCTTTGCCATGCAACTTCTCCTTATAAACAGCGAATTGCCCTTAAACACGACCAATGCGTATCTCAACCACAAATGCTTGGTTAGTAACGGAAAATACAAGCCGGGAAGTGAGTACGCGAAACAGTTAAAATTGACCATCAAAAATTTCTATTCCGACAGTGGCAATAAAGAAGGTTACACCCTGTTAGGCGGCGATGGTTTTTCCGCTATCCTCCAGTGCCGGGGCGACTCCTATGGGCCCAAGTGCCGCGACTGCTATGCCACCGCCGTAGCTGCGGTAATGTCACAACAATATTATTGATTCTCTTTTTTAATTTGTATAAATCTGTGCACAGCGTTTGATACGTTTTAGCATCAGACAAAAAAATTAAACTACTTTATTATATGTTAATTAGTCTCGCGCAATCCCGTTACTGATTGTCGCGCCGATATTTAATATATATAGTATATTACAGCTTCGTAGGAAATGTCCGTCGTACAAGGCCATGATAATTTGGTATGACCAATGTCTTGTCTCGTTTGATACCAAATATTCTACTGGGCAGATCGATTACGACAATAATTTTTGTATGTCTAACGCTAAGAAATTGGGAGGAGATAAATTCGCGTTTATAAGGACTTGGAATACTTTCATGGACAATCTGACGACTTTAGCCACCCGAGTTGATAAAGACACTAAAAGATCACCATTGTACGCTGTGGGGGAGACGAGGTTCAAGGGTGATATGATGTATGGAATGGTGCAATGTACAAAAGACATACCCGATAAAGCTTGTGAGGAGTGTCTGGTGTATAATAGCATTCGTTTTCAAGATTGCTTGAATGATAAACGAGGAGCGAGATTTATAAATAGAAGCTGTACTTTTAGGTTTGAGTTTTATCCTTTTATTGCCAAGCAGGTACGGAATATTTAAAGAGTTAATTAAATATTTAACTTTTTGAATATTTTTAGTCTAAAGTATATGTAACATCAAGGGCAACTCTTTTTTTGATGAATGTTTAAAGAATAAAACAACAAAATAATGACTGAATAAGAGAATGCTCGTCTATTTTGCTGCTTTATGCTTGAATTTTTTTTTCTCTTCCTTTTCTCTTATTGAGAGAAGTCTTTTTTGTGCACCGAGAGAAGTCTATTTCTTATGATTTTATCAAATATCATTTAGGTTCTTTTCTCGTAGTTTTCATTTTTATTTAGATTGAGATATAGTTGTCAATGATCTGGGACCATAGCCAAAAAGGCATTTAATACATCCATAGAAGAACAACCACATCACAATTCACATCATGATCGTGTTCTTGTGAGTTGTGATAAGAAAACATATATGAGGACGAATCACTTAAGCGCGTGCAAGTCCATATCACCAAACAAAATATATATTTAATCTGTTTCATAATTTAAGATATTTTAGAAGATTTGATATTTTAAAATATAAAGATATTTTACTATTTTAAAAATAGTTAAAACTTTGTTGAAAATTTATTAACCAATACAATTTTAGGTTCATTTTAAATTTCTATTATTATTTAATGATGTCATTTAAAAAAATAAGTTTCCTAATTCTTGTGTTCTTAACCAATCTAAACTATACTAAAAGGAGCATATGAAGTCCTCTTAAAGCATCCACGTCAGACTGGTAATTCGGTCAGTAGGATTGCAGCATTCCTCCATGTCACTTAATAGTTACTTTGGTTTGAGTTTTTGTGGTTTTTGATCTGCCAAAAATATAATGCCTTATGTTATGTGTCGTAGACCCATCTAAGCTCACTCTTGCATTACCCTCTACAGTCTTTTTCCCCTTAACCCTAATCTACGATTCCCCCATCACCGTCGTCAGCGATCTCTTGGACTCTACAACTCCTCCGCTGAACGATTCCAATGTTTTTATAGAACTTCAATGCTCCTCAATAAATCGTCGAATCAAGACTTCGTCTAACTCTCCACATCCCCTCTGGCTTATTCATATATATAGCTCTTCAAGAAACCCTCTTAACTCACTCAGACGAAACACATCTAGCTCTCTACAACTATATATACACCCTAACCCAACAATCTTATGCTCATATCCCAAAACCCATTCTTTAAACCATGGCCAAAAAAACCGAAGTTATCACCTGGAAAGCTCTTTCTCCACTTTTGTTCAGTCGTGTATCACCAGGACCAGCAAATTCCAAGTTGCAGTTTAGGCTAATTCATTTCTGGGAAGCTCGCAAGAATCTCAAAGGAGGAGGAAGCATCCTTATTGGGATTGAGATGCTTATGATCGATGAAGAGGTATGTCTTGCTGTCTTATTCTTCATGCTGTAATTTATCGGTTTGAGCATTTCGAGCCAAGTTGTCTAATTAAATTATGTAATCAGTTATGTAAAAATTAGCAGAACTGAACTGATTGTTTTCTTGCTTGATATCTATCTATTTAATCGCTTATCAAGTTGAGTGGATTAGTTAAACTATGGTATCAGATATTTATTTTAAAATTTAATGAATATAAACATGTTTAGGATTAGTACAACCACCGAACTGTTTGTTTAGAATTTATACGTGTTTACTATATTACTGATATAACTCAAATTACCTTAAGGAGTGACTTTACTCTCTCAAATAAGAGGTTCAGTTGTAGTACTTAGGGATCGAATCCACAGAGACTCTAGGATTACACAATAGATTGTCTAGTCTTCGAAATAAAGCTAGACAAAAAAGTTTAAAGCAATAAATAAAGGGTAAGCAAGTAATTGCTTGAGTGATTGGTTTAGGTTTTAAGCAAGAGGAAGAATAGCTAGATTTAGGCTATTTCTCAGGTGTAACTAGCATGCAGAGTATCTAGGGTTTTTAATATTCATAGTTCTGAACTCAAACCTTAAGGTTAAATCAATGATTGATTATCTTCAACTAGATCTTAAGTCATCAACTATCGTTCGATGAGTATACAAAAGTGTCGATCAATTATTCTATATGAATATCGATCGATACACCTTTCGCAATTTCGTTCGACAAGCGGATTGCTTATCGATCGATATTGTTTCTAGTGAGCTTTAAGATCGGATTTGAAATGGTTCTCCAGTCTTACAAAGAGGCCACTTTCGTGCACTCTAGGTAAAGTTGGAACATACCAGCTTTGGTTTTTCAGGGATTTGCTAAGTTTTCACTTATCCAAATTAATCCTAAGATCTAAGACAAGGGTGATCAATCCTATACTTAGCATTAAGAACAACCAGATGAAGAACTATATTTTAAACACCATAGCATTAATTAATTGCAATGCATGGTTAACCTTAATGAGAAACCTAAATCTAACAAGAGAAACTACTCAAACATATTCACGAGAGACAAAATCATGATGGTTTAAATAATACTTTTAAATAGAATAATAAGAGAAACAGTAAAAGAGTAGAGAAAAATAAGGGAGTTCAAGATCTTCTCTGTATGCAGTTCAGATCTATCTCTCCATTCTTAAGCTCTCTCTCCAAGGTAGCAAGATGCTTCTCTCCAAATTAGGTCTAAAAGTTCTCTAGGCAAGTCTGCCTTTAAAATAATACAAAACCCTATTAATATAGCCTAACAGGCGGCCAGGGACTTATTTGGTAGAAGTGAAACCCTAATGAGATGATTAGCTCACTTAATTCGTCATTAGTCCTCGGAGGCCTTCCATATCGATCGATGTCACTAGATCCTATCGGTCGATGAATGTAGTGTCTCATCGGTCGATGCATCATGTTGAGCATCGGTCGATTAGCTCAAGTTATCGTTCCATTACAACCCTCCTTAAAGTATCCATGTCTGCTCCAAAATGGTCACATTTCACCAAAGAGTACCTGAACCTGTAAAAGCTCATAAAAGACACTAGAAGTGTCCTTTTTTTCCAAAAACATATAAAAATCATGGTTGAAAGTGGGTAAAATACATGACTTATCAACTCCCCCAGACTTATCCTTTTGCTTGTCCTCAAGCAAATTTAAGGACATAGGTCTAGAAGAGGTTTCCAAATAGTGAGACTTAAACAACCTCTAACTCAAGATCATCACCTCAACTTTGTTGCAAGCCACATCAAAAATCTATTAGCTTCAGAACTACATTATACCATATCCTAGCTTAGCAACCAAGTTCATCTAGCCAACAACTCAGCAATCCTGCCTGACTAGCCCCTCTACTGATTTCATTTCTGTGCATAAAGATAAAAGTGCGGGCTTTACCTTGGGAGTATCGATCACAGGATGCAAGGTTGCACAGACAAGTATCTGGATCTGCAGGTAAAAGTTAGTTCCTATCCTCTCTCTCTACTATTTCTCTCTTAGTAATGTCTGCTTTTTGTTTGCAGAACATTGACTGAGATTGGACAGGCTTCCATGAATCAAGCCTTAATGGTTGTAGCCACCAAGTCCTGTTCACTTCTTTTTGACCTATATCCTAGGATTCATTGCGAAGCAAGTCTTGAAGGGGGTAACCACCAAGTCCTGTTCGAATCCTTTACCTATAAAATTCTTATGAATCAAGTCTTGAGGGGGGTAACCGCCAAGCCCTGTTCGAATTCCTTCCTAAGTAATAACTAACTAGTCCTAGAACATATATTTAAGCTTATATATATATAATTTTTTTTTAATACTTTTGAGAGCTGAATATTAAATCTAAATTCGAAAATGAGAAAGAGAGGGTGATAAAACTATCTACACAAGGCATTACCATCCAGACTTGTTCGAAGCATCCGATCCCATGTATACCTAGCCCCAAGACAAGCAGAGAATGTCATGTTAGGTTGGAAATCAGCTTTGGTTCTTTCAGATGATCATGAAAAGTATTGTCATAGTGACCGGTGATCCACTTTAGCATCTATAGTACATTCTGCAGTTAGCAAATCTAAGAATGGTGCTAAAGAGTGGTTAGAAAATAAGTTGAAATTGAAAAACATATCATTGTCTCCATTTGGTGCATGATAAATTCTTTTTCTTTTCTTTTTTTTTAATTAAAAAATGAAGAATGCTTTAAAGAAATTTGAAAAAAATGAAGAATGCTTTAAAGAAAGAAAACATAAAAATGTTAGTAACAACCCCCCCCCCACCCAGACTTAAACGACACTGTCCCTAGTGTTATTTAGTCTAAGTTTGGTGAAAAATTGAAACAAAGATAAAATTGGATAGTTAATGACTAGAGTAACCGTACCTATTATAACTCGTATCGATTGATACTAAAGCATAGTTATCGATCGATAGCGGTTAGACAGAAGGTCATCAATTTGTCTGTCGGTGTCTAACCCGTCTGATCTGTCATTTGTTAGTTCTGTTAGACAATCCAAACACAAGCAAATATATAATAAGTCATGAAA
Source organism: Brassica carinata (assembly GCA_016771965.1). NCBI lineage: Eukaryota > Viridiplantae > Streptophyta > Magnoliopsida > Brassicales > Brassicaceae > Brassica > Brassica carinata. Next base: position 7,726,689 of record CM028692.1, read on the forward strand.
TAAAAATAGATAGTCGAAAGAAATAAATCCTAAAAATCCAAAATATAAATAAAAATAAAAATAAAAATAAAAGTATCTGGGAATAAGGGATAGAAATGTGAGGACTAGTCGGAGTCCTCTGCTGCTTCCTCGTCATCTGATGACGAGTCACGACGGTACTGATTCGATGGTCCTGGCGCTGCTGGATCATGGGCTCTGACGCTCCTCCTTCTCATGCACCTACAGCGAGACACTCTGGACAAGATGGCATGAAGAGCGTCTGTGACAAACCTCTGAAAGTCCCCATGGTCGCGCATCGGAATGTCTGGCATGATGGGGAAGTCGGGTAGTGGTGCCTCTGGCTGGCCCTGTGTAGCTGGTGCTCTGCGCTCTCCTGGAACTCTCCGTGGCATGTCCTGGAGGTTGCGGAGGAGTGCCTCATCTGGCTGGAATCGGAGCCTGTCAATGCTCCCGTTGAAGTCCATGATGTGGCGGGATGGCAGCTGCAGAAGACGGAGGCGGTCTCCTCTCCTGAAACTCCAGAGCAAGCCCTCCTTCAGCCACTGGGCTGAAGATAGATGCGCCACGTCCAAGTAGGCGCGGGAGGTGCGTGCTGGCTCTCCAGTCAAGCGGATGCCGAGGTGCTGGAAGATCGGTGTAAGCAGGCTCCCGATCTTCTCCTTCTTCCTGCCAGTGCCCTAGAAGGGCTTCATCTTCAGCAACACCAGGTGCTGAGCAAAGAGAGATCCCAGGTTGGTCATGGGCATATCGCGGTCTGGGTCCAGGTCCTGCAGGTCTACAACTCCGTCAAGCGTAGTGAACAGCAGTGTAAGCTCGTCAATCCTCACCTTGTTGGGCTCCATCTTGCACAGCAAAGTACTGGAAAGGGCCCTGATGAAGTAGCGCAAGGTGGGATGACGGATATCAGTCTGAGTGACAGCCGTGCTCCAGTGGCCTGTGCCAATGATCCTCCAGAAGTCACCGATCATCGGAAACTCGGGGACACCCATAGCGGTGTTAGAAGGATCGAACCCGTAGATCTCGCAGATCTCAGCAACTGTGATCTGGTATCTGACACCTCTGGCGAAGAACGAGAGAACTCCGTCACTCGCGACGCGGCCAGTGCTGGTGGTGTAGGTGAGATCAGCTGTGGCAAAGAACTGTCTGACCAGAGACGGGTAGAGGTCGTAGGGGTGTGTGGCCATGGTGCCGAAACCAAGCTGGCTGATCATGTCCCTCAAGTCAGGCGAGAGACCAAGCTGTCTGACGGTAGGCTCGTCGATGAAACGCGTAGGAGCGATGTCGATGCGCAGCCATGCGTTGTAGAACCGGCTGTCGTAGTCGTCCCAACTCTCCGTACCCGACAGTGGGTGCAGGCAGTGGAACAGACCGCTGTCTTCGGGTCGGCGTAAGACTCCACCGTCTGTATGGCCTTGGTATGGTTCCTAGGCCATGGGTAGCACTCGTCGGGCTGTCGTGGCGGAGAGTGTGATGATGATGATGGCGTCGAGGAAGATGGTGGTGTGGGTGGTGCCCTGGAGGTGCTCAGGATATAGATCCTCCTCTTAGTCCTCCTCTCGCGTCTGCTTTCTCTTTGTGAACTCATCTGCAAACAACAAAACAAAAAGAAGCATCCATCTGTAGGTGCAATCGATGGTTCCTACATCGATCGATGCTCTCGACGAGAGATCGATCGATTCGGGTAGCTCCATGTCGATCGATAGTCGTATATGACATCGATCCCTGAGCGTCGATATCGATCGATTCGACAACGACCCTGTCAATCGACACGACATCGCGAAACCTGCAACACCAAACTCATCCCAAATCGCAATTCCACAAATAACGAATGCAAAACGAACAATCCTAGAACCTATTTCATCATACTAGCAACCTAAATCGACCAAATCAAGCCTAATCGATCGATTTTGTTCATGTCAAAACCTAGTCAAACGAAATCCAAAAAATTCGGGTTCATACCTTGAAGATCTGTTGAATAGATGAACAAATGAGATAGAGAAGTGAAAAACAAGGAGATTGAGGCAAGAAACGGCGAAAATCGACTCGGTTTCTAGAGAGAAAAATCGGTTTCTGGTTTTCGGGAAAAGAATGCGAAATGAGGGGATGAAAAGGCGGAAATCGGGGTTAATGAACTGCGGCCTCGATAAATCTGCATCGATCGATATGCCTATACGCGTATCGATCGATTTTAAAGACAATTACTTCTCTATTTTTTTTTTTTAAAATATATTTTTTTATTATTATTATTTTTAAAGAAAAATGAAAATAGAAACTAAATGCAATAGTGGGTTGCCTCCCACTAAGCGCTTTATTTTTAGTCATTAGCTTGACTTAAAAATCTCTTTAATCAGATTTGGGAATTCCCAACCGTAAAGGTTTGACATTTGGCGGTTTAGCCCAGTAATGCTTCACTTGTTGCCCGTTCACCGTAAATTCTTCTCCTTTATCGTTCAAAAGGGTGATGGCTCCGTTTGGTCTGGCTACCGTAACTGTGAAAGGTCCTGACCAGCGAGAACGGAGTTTTCCGGGAAACAAAGTGAGCCGAGAGTTATATAATAGAACTTGATCGTTGGCAGCAAAATGACGGGAGACGATCTTCTTGTCATGGTAAGCTTTCATCCGTTATTTATATAGCTTTGAACTCTCATAAGCTAAATGTCTGATTTCATCTAGCTCGTTGAGTTGTATGAGCCTCCTTTCTGCAGCAGTTTTAATGTCGAAATTTAGCAATTTTGTTGCCCATGCTGCTTTATGTTCTAATTCAACGGGTAAGTGACAAGCTTTTCCATAGAGTAGATGGAAAGGAGTTGTTCCTAGTGGAGTTTTAAATGCAGCTCTGTAAGTCCAAAGTGCATTATCTAGCTTTCGTGACCAATCTCTTCTGGTGATCCCAACGGTTTTCTCCAGAATCTCTTTGATTTGTCTGTTAGAGACTTCTACCTGCCCACTTGTCTGTGGATGGTAGGGTGTGGCAACTCTGTGGTGAACTCCATTTTTCCTTAGTAGATTTTCGAAAACTTTGTTGATGAAATGGGTACCACCATCGCTTATTACTACTCGAGGAGCTCCAAATCTAGGGAAAATAATGCTCTTGAAGAGTTTGACAACAACAGAAGCATCATTTGTAGTTGTGGCTATAGCTTCAACCCATTTGGAAACATAATCAACAGCAACTAAAATGTATCTGTTCCCATACGAAGAAGGGAAAGGACCCATAAAATCTATCCCCCAGCAGTCAAAGACTTCGATTTCTAGAATGAACTTATGTTCCATTTCATGTCTTTTGCTGATTTTTCCTCTTCGTTGACACCTATCACATTTTATGATATAGGCGTGAACATCGCGGAACATGGTAGGCCACCAAAATCCGGCCTGAAGGATTTTAGATACTGTTTTGAAAGTTGCGAAATGTCCGGCATAAGAAGATCCATGGCAGTGGAATCTGATGTCCGGCACTTCAGCGTCTGCAACACAGCGTCTGTAAATTCCATCAGCACATTGCTTGTAGAGATATGGTTCATCCCAGTGGTATCGCCTGACTTCTTTGAAGAACTTCTTTCTATCATAATTTTTTAGTCCCTCTGGTTCGACATCAGCAGCTAAATAGTTTACTATGTCAGCATACCATTGTCTGTCTCTGAATTTTCTTTCAACAGCGTGCACTTCCTGATCGGGGTTTTTGCATCTATCAGGAGTGTGCGGGTCAGTGGTTTTATTGTCGGCTACGGTGATAGTTACATTGAAGGATATGTTAAATGAAACTTTACTTAAGTCAAAGCCGTTTTCACAGTTTGCTGGTGCGTCTGTCTTATTATCGATCGATTGCATGGTCGATTCATTGATCGACATGTCATCAGTCGTATCGATCAATTTATCGTTTGTGTCATCGATCGACATAGAGTTAGTTATATCGATCAATTCATCACTTGATTCATCGGCTGATATTGATTCAGATGCAAGATTTATCTGACCAATGAATGTCGATTCTGCCAGGTATACACCTTCGGCCGGTAGGAAATCATCGATAGGAATGTTGTCGTCGAGTTTTATCCGAGAGAGGTGATCAGCTACGCTGTTATCTACTCCTCTTTTGTCTTTGATTTCCATGTCAAACTCTTGGAGTAGAAGGATCCATCGGATAAGCCGTGGTTTGGCATCTTTCTTCTGCATAAGGTACTTTATTGCTGCGTGATCGGTGTGAACAATAACTTTCGAGCCAACAAGGTAGTTTCGGAATTTCTCGAAAGCGTACACGATAGCAAGTAATTCCTTTTCCGTTGTGCCATAATTTCTCTGAGCGTCGTCCAGAGTTCGGCTCGCGTAGTAAATAACATGAAGTTTTTTATCTTTACGCTGCCCTAACACTGCCCCTACTGCGAAATCACTTGCATCGCACATAATTTCAAAAGGAAGACTCCAATCGGGTGCTTGCACAACGGGAGCAGTTATCAACGCCTTTTTGATTTTATCAAAAGCTTGCTGACATTCTGGAGTGAATTCGAATTTAACATCCTTGCAGAGGAGTGTTGTTAGAGGTCTGGCAATTTTGCTGAAATCTTCTATAAACCTTCGATAAAATCCAGCATGCCCAAGAAAACTCCTTATGTCTTTTATGTTAGTTGGTGGAGGTAAACCAGTCATTACTTCTATCTTCGCTCGATCTACTTCAATTCCAGCAGCAGATACCTTGTGTCCAAGAACAATTCCATCATTAACCATAAAATGGCATTTTTCCCAATTTAGAACAAGGTTCTTCTCTTCGCATCTAGCTAGAACCTTACAGAGGTTATCGAGACAACTTTTAAAATCAGATCCATAGACTGAGAAATCATCCATAAAACTTCCATAAAATCTTCTATCATATCAGTGAAGATAGACATCATCCAGCGTTGGAAGGTAGCGGGGGCGTTACACAGGCCAAATGGCATCCTACGGTAGGCGAATGTTCCATAAGGGCATGTGAAGGTTGTCTTTTCTTGGTCATCCGGATGGATTGGAATTTGGAAAAATCCAAAATATCCGTCAAGAAAGCAATAGTATTGATGATTGGCTAATCTTTCCAACATTTGATCGATGAAAGGTAAAGGAAAATGGTGTTTCCGCGTTGCGGAGTTTAGTTTCCTGTAGTCGATGCACATACGGTGTCCAGTTACAGTTCTCTTTGGAATAAGTTCGTCTTTGTCGTTCTTGACCACAGTAATGCCTCCTTTCTTAGGCACCACGTGAACTGAGCTCACCCAATTGCTATCTGAGATTGGATAGATTACACCGGCATCGAGAAGTTTGATAATCTCCTTTTTAACAACTTCTTTCAGGTTGGGGTTGAGTCGCCTATGCTGTTCTATTGATGACTTTGGTTCATCTTCAAGATGAATCCAATGCATACACAGGTCGGGGGAAATTCCTGGGATATCCTCAAGAGAGTATCCGATTGCTTTCCTGTGTTTTCGCAGTTTATTCAACAATAAAGCGAGCTTACTGTTTGTAAGATTTGCATTTACGATAACGGGATAAGTGTTGTCAAAAAGGTAGGCATATTCGATTCCAACAGGAAGTGGTTTCAATTCTACCTTAGGTGCATTTTCCTTGCTCAGATCGCCTATCGAAAATGGTTGTCGATCGACAGCGTTTTGCAAATATTGATCGATATTTATCTCGGAATCATCTTCATCATTCGTTGTATCATCATTTCTTGCATCCATCAAATGTGCATAATTATCCGTACGGTTATCTATGCTGAATACTTCTCCCTGCGCAACCATGAGCACATCTTCGATGTGGCTTTCAGAGAATGAATCTTCAAAAGATTTTTGGGTAAGCTCGTCGATATCATCGACATAGGAGGATGATCTATCTATCAAAGGGTGCGTCATTACTTTTCCATGTCGAACCTCATTGGAATGTTTCCAATGTTTAGGCAGATGCGTCCTTCTTTGACGTCAATTATCGCATTTGCGGTTGCAAGAAATGGTCTTCCCAAGATAATGGGGTCTCTGGGTTCGTTGTTGTAGTGAAGTACAACGAAGTCCGTTGGTACGGGGCATCCATTGATAATCATGGGCACATCCTCAAGCTCTCCTTCCGGAACTCGAACAGATCGATCAGCGAGAACTAGTTGGATATTTGCTGGAGTGAACTCCGCATACCCGAGGGATATTGCAACAGAGTGCGGCACCAAATTCACGATAGATCCGAGATCGCAGAGGGCTCTTGGAAACTGTTTATCTGGGATGGTGCAACTAAGAACGAAACTACCAGGGTCGGGTTGCTTGATCGGAATTTCTCCTTGAATTATAGCACTGACTTCTTCGGAAATCATCATGATACTACGTTCTCCGACTGGAAAACTTTTAGTTACCATATCTTTAACATACTTCTTTAGTGTAGGCGAAATTTTGATAGCATCACTTAATGGCATCTCAACTCTGATCCTTTCGATTGCTTTCTTACAGATTTTTCTGTCCAATTCACGCTTAGGGTCGGACCTTCGTGGAGAAAAAGGGGGAATCAGGTTATAAACCCTTTCGATAGTCGGTCCAGCTGGCGCTGAATCGCTTTTCGGCTTAGGGAGTTGGTGTCGTTCGATATTGTTTTCATCATATCGGTCGATATTAACTTCATCCTCCGAATCTTCCTCGTCGTCTGGAATATCAATCACAACTTCTTCGGTGCTTTGACTACTTTTTTCTCTGCCCTTGTTTGGTGAAGGTTCCGCTCTACTGGCATGGAATAGCACAGGGTTGGGGATGGGTTTGATCTCTTCTCCAGAATTTTCTTTTGAAGAAGGTTTTTCCTTAACTTTCGGAACAAGTTGATTTCCACTTCTCAAGAGTACATCACTAACTTGACGTCTTGGGTTCATATCGGTTCGCCCAGGAAGACGTCCTGCTTCCCTCTAGATAGCGATTGCGTTTTCGGCGACATCACCTTCTAATCGTTTAACTTGTTCACTTAGAGCATCTAATTTGTTAAATAGCTCACGATGAATAATGTTTAGTTTGGTATCCATGTCGCTTTCTATTTTCTGATTTCCTGTGAAAGCTTGGTTTAACCTGGAGTCAGTTTTTCTTTGATGGGATTTGATTAGGGCATCATAGTTTCGGGTGAAACTATCTTCGTCCGGGTCGTAAACTAGAGACTTACTCTTTTGGATAGAAAACAGTTGTCTTTCAGAACAACTATCCTCATTTGGAAGAGTTTGTTTAAGTTTCTTTTCCTTCATGATTGAGTGCAGAGAGTCCAATGATTGCCTGATTTCAGCTAATTGGAGCGTGTTCCTGGACGTAGCTCTGTTTTCCCTATCACTGATCTCATAGGATATTCCCAAAGCTATGTTTCTGATCAAACGCTTTGCTTTACTAGGATTCCTGGTGCTAAAGTTTCCTTCACTCGCGGTATCCAGCGTGATTTGATAACGAAGGCTGATGCCTCCATAAAAGAAGTTTAGGAGCTGCGGTTCTGAGTAACCATGGTGGATACAGTCACGTTGATAGCCTTCAAATCTGATCCAAGCGTTTTTAAACGATTCGCGTGGACCCTGAGCAAAGTAAGATAACTTTTCTTGTATATCCCAATAGCGAGCGTCATCGAAAAATTGATTTATGAAAGCGTTTCTGATTTCCTCCCAGCAAGTTAGAGAGCCTGCTGGTATCTGATTCAACCACTTTCTGACTTTTCCCTTAAGGGAAAAAGAAAAAAGTTTGCAGCGATTTTAATCATCAGAGACTAGATCTTCTAGGTATTCGATGTGCTCGTGGAGGTGCTCCAAAGAAGATCCACGGAAAGACTTATTTTGCACCAGAAGAATAAAATCAAGGTAGAGTTTTGATTTTCTGGTATCATCTTCTGGTACTTTTATGGCAGACCTATTGGAATAGGTCTTTATGGGGTCTAAGTAGTCTTGCAAAAACAATTCTGGTTCCTCATCTTCAGAGGAAGATGAATAAAATTGAACAGGGATTGCGTTTCCCTGTTCATCAGCAAATTCAGAAATTGTGTTGCTTATGTTATAATTTGGTTTGCCTAGGACTACTTCCTCATTAGCATGATCGGTAGGTAAGGACTTACCTGCTTCCGGCTGGTTGGTATCGATCGATGTTCGGGGCGGTATGTCGGTCGATTGTTCGCTTGACGTATCACTCGATGTTTTTGTATTCGTGTCGATCGATGGGCTGCTGAAATTTGTCTTTTCCATTCTTAGGTACCTGTAAGACCACAATAAGAGGAAAAGATTTTAGTAAATACGAAAGTAAAGTCTAGACTATATTCTAAACTAAATCTAATGGTAATAAGAAAGAGTCCCCGGCAACGGCGCCAAATTTGATATCACTCAAATTACCCTAAGGAGTGACTTTACTCTCTCAAATAAGAGGTTCAGTTGTAGTACTTAGGGATTGAATCCACAGAGACTCTAGGATTAGACAATAGATTGTTTAGTCTTCGAAATAAAGCTAGACAAACAAGTTTAAAGCAGTAAATAAAGGGTAAGCACGTAATTGCTTGATTGATTGGTTTAGGTTTTAAGCATGAGGAAGAATAGCTAGATTTAGGCTATTTCTCAGGTGTAACTAGCATGCAGAGAATCTAGGGTTTTTAATATTCATAGTTCTGAACTCAAACTTTAAGGTTAAATCAATGATTGATTATCTTCAACTAGATCTTAAGTCATCAACTATCGTTCGATGAGTATAAGAAAGTGTCGATATATTATTCTATATGAATATCGATCGATACACCTTTCGCAATTTCGTTCGACAAGCGGATTGCTTATCGATCGATATTGTTTCTAGTGAGCTTTAAGATCGGATTTGAAATGGTTCTCCAATCTTACAAAGATGCCACTTTCGTGCACTCTAGGTAAAGTTGGAACATACCAGCTTTTATTTTCAGGGATTTGCTAAGTTTTCACTTATCCAAATTAATCCTAAGATTTAAGACAAGGGTGATCAATCCTATACTTAGCATTAAAAACAACTAGATGAAGAACTATATTTTAAACACCCTAGCATTAAATTAATTGCAATGCATGGTTAACCTTAATGAGAAACCTAAATCTAACAAGAGAAACTACTCAAACATATTCATGAGAGACAAAATCATGATGGTTTAAATAATACTTTTAAATAGAATAATAAGAGAAACAGTAAAAGAGTAGAGAAAAATAAGGGAGTTCAAGATCTTCTCTGTATGCAGTTCAGATCTATCTCTCCATTCTTAAGCTCTCTCTCCAAGGTAGCAAGATGCTTCTCTCCAAATTAGGTCTAAAAGTTCTCTAGGCAAGTCTGCCTCTAAAATAATACAAAACCCTATTAATATAGCCTAACAGGCGGCCAATGACTTATTTGGTAGAAGTGAAACCCTAATGAGATGATTAGCTCATTTAATTCGTCATTAATCCTCGGGGGCCTTCCATATCGATAGATGTCACTAGATCCTATCAGTCTATGAATGTAGTGTCTCATCGGTCGATGCATCATGTTGAGCATCGGTCGATTAGCTCAAGTTATCGTTCCATTACAACCCTCCTTAAAGTATCCATTTCTGCTCCAAAATGGTCACATTTCACCAAAGAGTACCTGAACCTGTAAAAGCTCATAAAAGACACTAGAAGTGTACTTTTGTTTCCAAAAACATATAAAAATCATGGTTAAAAGTGGGTAAAATCCATGACTTATCAATTACCACAACTAAAATGTTTGTTTTCTTGCTTAGTCTCTATCTATTTAATCGCTTCTCAATTTTTCTTTCGCATATATATTCATTAGAGACAGCAGTCTGTGATATCACACCATGCTTTTTGATATTCAGCTGAATTAATTTATAGTCTGATCTCCAGGGTACTGTTGCTCAGGGGTTCATTGCTAAAAACCGTGTGGACCGATGTGAAAAAGAGCTTCAGGCTGGGAGGATCTACACTCTGACAAACTACTTTGCATCCTACACCAAGGTTATGTACCGTGTGGCTGAGCAGAAGCTGGTTATTTGCATCACACACACCTCTGTCTGTCCTATCAAAGGTTGAAGAAAACATAGAAGGCATTTTTTCCTATCACCGAACCTTATGGTCCACTTGCAGCTTAAAGAGTAAGTGGTTGTAGTATAGCCAATCATTGTTTATTTATTTATAACCCATCGACATTTTCTTTCTTATTTTAACATACACTATATTTTAAACTGCAGTGGTCCCATGATGATCGTTTACCTATGGGACAAGCTGCGGAAAGTTTCCAGATTAAGTTTGATGCAAGTGCAGAAACCCCAAACGTTCTCTTGGTTACAACGGTTAATCCTAAAAGACTCGGTCCTAATCTCTCACCCTCCATATAGTAACGCTAACACTCTCACACCTCAGTAACATAAACCTCACACTAACTGTTTATGCTTAATTCTCTCATGCGTTCCAATTGGCAGGGAAATTGTGCCTAAGCTCTATGTCCTCATCCAGAGTTTTTTTTGGACCAGGACGTTGACCCCACCAAAGAGTACTTGAACTGGTTAGTTGAATAGTTTGTTGTAATTTATCACTCTTAATCATCACTTGATAAAAAATTGTTCTTCAAGGTTGTCTGCGAATCCAGCTGCTGCTTTATCGACCAACCCTGTAGAGGTTGTTAAGTTTGAAATGCTCACAATATGTGAGATTGCTCCCTTTATCAAGCGTCAGCCTGAAGGTCATCTCATTTGCCTATGAAACTCAAGAACTTTTGTAACCTTAGTTACTGACAAACATTTGTAGGTAATTTTAGCAATTGTTATGGCTGAGATCGTTTCATGCTACAATATTTTTGGATATTAGCCCTTTCGGATAGTGATATGTGTGGTACCTATAAGCTCATTCTTTGCACCCAGCCTCTGGTAAGACTATATACACTCGGACTTATAAATTTTATAGATGCCCTTTTGTCTGAGCCTACTCTCTCTCTTGACTATTATGTTTACTCCCTTTTACAGGATTAGCTTTACTTCATATTTGCACCAGTTGCCTTCATACAGCTTCGCAAAGCACACAACTTTCCCAGTTTTGCGTCTTGGGGCATGCAAATAGCAGCCACATACTGTCTCTGCTCTAGACAAGACGAGACTCTGTGACCATCTTCTTATTCAATATGAGTTCAGTCTTGATGTTTTACAATAGTACATATGGAAAAGCTTATATCTACATAAGGCTGGTCATACTAAACTTATATTGACATACAATTTAGAAATATTTTATGAATTTTAAAGCTGAATTTGTATTTAAATATATTAGAGAGAAAGAAATTAATTTAATTTAATTGTTTTGCTATTTCTGAAGAGAAAATGGTTTATATTTTTTTTAATATTTATCTTTTTTTATTTAATTATTGTGCTTTTTTGCAGCTTTTGTGTAGTTGAAATATATTTATTGAAAACGGAAAACTGGTACACATGTCTTATGTTTGAAAGTAAAGAAACAAAGCAACATCTGGAAATAGATTTCAGATGATGAAACGTAGGTTTATATTATTCCAGCTCTACATGATGGGCAGCTTAATTGGGATCGTATCCAGTTGACAATGCACTCATGGTGGAATATTGGTTTAACGGGTTTAACTAAGATTTTCTTTTTAAAAATTATTCAACATGCTTCCCAGCTTATACGCATTTTCTAATATTGAAAATAAACAAAAATTGAATAATAATAATCTCAAAATTGTAGTCACCATAACAATAAAAAAAACTATACAATTTTTCTAATAATTTATAAGTGTATTTAGTCTAAGTATAAAGATATATACTCAAATACAAATGATAAAACAATTAAAATTTATCTAAAATATATGGAAAAAACTCGGACGTTGCCCGGGAAAATCTCTAGTACATCTTAGAAGGGCTTATTGAACTATGTATTTGAAACAAATCAGTTTTTTTAATCAAATCTTTCCTATTGGACTTATTATATATAAAAAAATCCTGCAAATACAAGGTTATTGGATGAAACATTTATACAAATTAATCTCATAAAATCTTCCCTTATTGAAAAATTAGGATTTCATCTATAGTATTTATCAAAAGTTATTTTAGATTATCTAAAAAATGATTTGTAGTTCTAGATGAAAATACCACCTAATGAGATGGTATTTTTAAAAAGGAAAGGATTATTCATCATTTTGTAGGGTTTTGAAACCGGACTCGGACCTGCTATCAAACCAGTAAATCTGGTGATCCAATATATAATTAAATTTGGATATTCTTTAAAAATTTATTATTTAAAAATCTGATAACAAAAACCCGTTAAACCTGGAACCCAGCTTTTGGTTGAATCACTGGTTGAACCAATAAGTTATTTTTTACATTTTTTCTTATATTATTTTAATTACGGTATTAAAATCTGTTTTATATTTTAAATAAGATACTAAATGTTGACCCGCACTTCGAAAACACAGATTTTTCTTTGGATTGTATACAAAGTTTATGAATTAGTATTTTGGAATTTTTGTACACTATTATGTTACAAAATCATATTATATTAAAGAAGATAATTTGTTTAAATCATATAATTTATGAATTAGTTTATTTAAGATTATATATGCACACTCTTATATAACTCTTTCTTAAGCATGATAATTTTACCATACCCGAAAAACCAAACTGAAATCAATCTGAAAATATAAGCTCGGTTTGGGTCAAGGTCCAAGGCTAATCAAGATCATACCCCAGATCTGATCGGGTACCCAAATACCTGAAATGTTTTGTGTATATTTGGTATATTCGAATATTTTAGATATGTTTTTAGTATTACAAATACTTTTTAAGTCTTGGGTTCAGGTTTTCGATTTTAGTTTCGGGTTTCATGTAAAATTTCAATTTGAAAAAAAAAATATCTGGTATTCGGAAAATTGGGTTTTTTCGGTTCCTCGAGTCAGATTTCAGGTAAAATTTTGGGTCTTTTTGGTATTTCAATATTTTGGGTATTTGTTTGGGTTTTAGGTATTTTTCGTGGTTCAGTATTTTTGGGTATTCAGGTACTTCAAGTCTTTTTCGGGTCCTAGATACACAAATCAGTCCGGATCCGTTACGTACCCAAAAATTATAGGGATTTTACAGGTATTTAAACTATGGATCCGAACTAACCCGTACCCGAAAGGAACATCCCGAACTTGAACAAAGTTTTTTTTATATACCTAGTGTCCAAATGTTTAGAACCATAAATGAAATGATCTGTACAAGATCCAAAAACCTGATGCTCAGACCTACTCTCTCTCTCTCTCATTATATTTTATGGGCGTTCTATAAGAGCTACATTTGATGAGCTGATGAAATTCAAATTTCTTTGACATATTTTTGGTTAATTTAATAGTATAATTTTCAAGGTTTTTTAGTTTTAAACTTATCTTAAATATCAAATTTTATTATGAATAATTTTTATAAAAAATAATTTAAAGTAAATATATTTTTGTTTCTGACAAATGATTTGATTTATTAAATTTAATTTTGTAAATATTTGAAACTATATAATTTAAGATGACATGGTATAATATATGCTAACTTTTAGATGAATTTTGAAATCTATTAAAGTTAATAAAGTAATTGGATTTGAATAGCATGTCTACAATATACTCTTTTTATTTGAAATATTTTGTAACAGTATATTATATATCTTGCTTTTTAAAAATAACGTAAAAAATATAAGAATATTCAATTTTTGATTTTTTAAAAAAATTTAGATGCCTTTAAAAATAACATATATTCTTATAAATATACAAAAATTAGGATTTATTATTTTGATATCTTTCTTGTTACAAATTAACAACGTGATAAGAATATACAATCACGATTTCAAGTATTTTGCGAAAGTATATTGAATGTTTTCAATAACAAATTAACAATCAACATATAGTCAAAATAATATATGTAAGTTTGTTAAAATGTTGTGACAAAAAATATATATGTAAGTGTTATAATGTTGTTATTAATATGATGACTCATTTAAATAATAAATGTCTAAACATTAGTGATTACATGACTCATTGATATATAATGTTGGGTTATATTAATCTCACACCTCCATTCGATACAAACATTTTACATAAACACTAGATTTTTTAACCGCGCTTCGCGCGGATAAGATATTATATGTACTTTTTAATTCTAAAAAAATAATGTATAATATTGAATTATATTATTTAAAGAATATAAAATAAGACTACATAACATAAATATATTTTAAAATTTTTCTTTGTGGATATCATTATGTTGTTTGATTGTTGTACTTGATTCACATATTTGCATAGATATTTGTGATAGATGAATAACTATATTTTTATTATCAGTAAATAATATATATTTATTATATAATATAAGAAAACTGAAATTACTCACTTTTTAAACAAACTTGTCTCATATTGGGGACTTGGTTATAGCCATATCACATTCGAAGGAGACATTTTTACAGTTATCAATCTTCTTAACAATCAAGAAACAAATCTGAATATCAAAACAATATCTCATACGATCTCCTTGTGGAAGAACTGTTTTGAATAAATTGAATTTAGACATCAAAAAGAACTGGAAATGGATGTGCAGATGTATTATCTAAGTCATCTTTACAAAGTACTACTCATAGTTCGATATATCATTTATGTCCATCCTTTCTTAAACATCTTGAAATAACTGATGCTAATTAATAATACAATTTTGGCCGGTAAAAAAATCAAACTTGTGTAATTATCGCTTAAATATTTTATTAATATTTTCTAAGAAGCTTTCAAATGATATCGTAGTTTAATTTTTATCAGTTTTTTTTGTTAATTTTTAGAGTTTTCTGTATCTAAGATTTTTTTTCTATATTAAGCTTCTATTTCATCCACAGAGTTGATATATATAACCTGTAAGAAAAAAAACATTATAAACTTCATAAGCAAAGAGAAGTTGCATCAGATTTCATGAGAGCAACTTGATATCGTGACTTGAACGAGCTAAAGTTTTCTGTTTCAAGTATTTGAGAGAGAGAGGCAATACACACCATAAGCAAGATGAAAACCATTAGAATATGAAAGTGGTATAGTTCCTTTTCTCAACGTAGTTATTGATCCACTGATTACACCACAAAGAGAAAGGTTAATGGTAAACAAACAAACAAAAATATTAAGTTAATTAATATACCAAGCTAATCGACATAGGATCAGACGAAACCTTAACTCGCCTTCTTGTGGTCCGAATTCGACATCTTTGAAGAACAACACTTCATCGGCTTTGGCGGAGGAGTCGAAGTGGAGAACCGCCTTGCCGTTTGGTTTCTTCGACATAGGATCGCCGGAGATAGGGTTGGTGGAGGAGACTCTTGTTTTGCCGGTGTTTTTGATCGGTGGGGATTTTCCATCGGGTTTCATCGCGGGTTCGACTTCTTGAGAGGATTTTGATAGGAATCAAAAAATGGTGAAGAGGTTTATAAGAAATAGATAGAGAGGGAGTTGAAACGAAAGACATTAAAGATGGAGTAAAGAGGAGGTTTGATTGTTAGTGCCCCTGTTCGAAAATTTGCGCTCGGTCATGCTTCTCAAAGAAGGAAGCGGACACCCAGCAGGCTTGAAATGCCTAACCAGATGAGCAACGCTATCAGGATCCTCCGTAATAAAGCAATCCTTAGCATGAGAGAACTGCCAATGGAACGGTTTTGCGACCACACAATCACTCGAGGAAGTCGACTTATGATCGACGCCGGTCATCTGCGCTTTCTTTTGAGGACGGTCTCTCCCGTCAGAACCATTGGGGCTGTTCGACGAAGGACGGCTAGACATTTTCTTAGTGTAGATTTTAGGATCTACACTAACTGTTCTATATTTATGTCACACTAACCCAGATTCGACCCTTTCTGTCGCATTGTTTTTTTTTTCTTGTCTCAAGCGGAGGTGACGTGGCAACTTCAGACTCTCTGATTGGTTGATTTTCCGTGCCTACGTGGACAGGCTAAATGATGATCTTATTCTCCTTTTAGTATAATTTAGATTAGTAGGGCCTTTTGCAAATTTGACTTAAAAGTCAAAGTCAAACACAAAACTAACCTCTTTTTTTTTTTGCTCTATTCACCCCACATATTCACTATTTACGAAAATGCCATTAATTTTTTTTCTTTTCGAAAATGGCTTTTTTAATCTCTCAACCTCATCATCTTCATGTATTTATAAGATTGTCATTGCCATCAATACCCCAAATACCATGAACAACCAATTTGAAGCTCTTAATGCACCTAAAATCGATTTACACTCTCTCTTTCTCAATTGTTATAAACTAAAAACAACATCTCTTTCACTTTGTCTCCATATTCATCCAAAAACTCTAGCTTTTGATTCAAATTTTTTTATATGGTTGATGTGGGAACCGAAATTCGCACCGTCAAATTAAGTTGATTTGAAGGAAAGCCAAGTGAACCAAGCCTTCCCTGAAGGTCCCGGATATCTGCTGGGCCGCACACGACACAATCAGTACGACAAAGAAAATATGAAAACGGAATAAAATCGTAAGAACAAAGAATAGAGCAAAAGATCTTATTTCCGAATCCGTGTTTGAGCGTAAACAACAGGTAAGAGCCTTGGCTACAAGAGCTGTCGGCAAGTTCGCTAGTCTAGCAACCTAAGTTCTAATCTAGTTGAGTCGCAGCTCGCTAGTAAAAAACAGAAAATAATGCCTAAGTTTGCTCTAAGTGCTAAGTGCTCTGGAAGTTTTGTGATGATTTTCTCCTCGCCCAAAGCTCTCCTTATATACTCTTCTTAAGACGGTCTATCTTCTCGCGGGCTGAACCGGGCTTTTTCCATTTTCGTCCATCTTGTGTTTATCGGGAAACTTGACATTTATCTTCGGAAAACTTGACATTTATCTTCTGGAAACTTGACATTTATCTTTTGGAAACTTGACATTTATCTCTTATGTGAGGATAAGGATAAACCGTCATAGTTATCCTTCCTTTTCGGAAAATCGTAAGTGGGCTGTTTTGGCCACGTCGGGCCGTTTAGACGTTGTTACGGTTTTTCGAAAGAACAGTCTTTGAAGGTTTTGGTTTTTCCGAAGGAACCCCAATTCCTCGTATAGTCGATATGTTTGGTGTTTAGAATAACCGTGATCATACCAAACTCACGAAGATTGATCCGAACAAGCCAAGATGGGATCAGACCGAGCGTGATGGGACCGAGACCAGGACGAGGGACATCGTCCGGCGTCAGGGAGCTTGCCGCTAGCGCCAGGCCGGCCTGCGATGCAGCGTGCCGCCCGGCGTATATGCGGTGTGCCTCGGCGCCAGGCTGGCCATAGCGATGCCGCCGGCGCCAGGCGGCCTGCGATGCAGCGTGCCGCCCGGCGCCAGGCGGCCTGCGATGCAGCGTGCCGCCCGGCGCCAGGCGGCCTGCGATGCAGCGTGCCGCCCGGCGCCAGGCGGCCTGCGATGCAGCGTGCCGCCCGGCGCCAGGCGGCCAGCGATGCGATGCCGCGGTATGAGCGGTGTGTTGCGCGGCATGCCGCTTCAGCGTGTACGGCCGGTGCTAGGCGTCTTGCCGTCCGTGGGTTTTCATTTGTTCGATCTTCTCCCGCTAGTCGTTTGTGCGGGAAATCTTTGAGTTTGGAAGGATCTTTAGCCGTAGATTTCGAGATAACCGTTTTCAAGGGTTTGAGTAATGTGGCTTCGAACTTTAGACGTTTTAAAAGATGGACTTCTAAACAATCGAGAAGGCTTTGCGGAAGAATCATTGTAGTTTGCGAACAATCCGGACATGGGTTTAAGGGACCAAGTGCTGCCGTTGCCCGAGATCACGAGACGATTGCATAGACGGGTACTAGGACCCTTGCCGCCGGCGCCAGACGGGACAGGGTAAGCCTGCCGCCCGTGCCGTGTCCTGCGTCCACCGGTGCCTGCTTGCCTTCGTTGATCTCCGGGGCTCACGGTCCGTTCATGCCTTCTTGTGAGTTCACCGAGTGACGACCCATTTCTTGGTTTTGATCGTCACTTGGTTTATCTTTCGAGGACTTTCGGGTGACGATTTTGTCGTTGACCGATTTTGACCCCAACAGTTGATAAAGTCATTCAAGCATACTATTCTTGGTGGGTTACTTTCGTTTGAGGTTCTGAGTGGTTGGAGAAGACTTCTGTGTGCTAAGGAAGTCATCTCACTAGTTTAAGGTACGAAATTGAAATTTTTTTCCAGATCTGTTTGCTTAGAAGACTTACCCGTTAGTCGTCTGGCTGTAAAAGACTTACGGGTAAGTCTTCTGGTCAAAAGGACGACTTACTTGTAAGTCGTCCATCTTTGTTTGTTAAAAAAAATCTAAAGAATACCCTAGACAACTTACGGGTAAGTCTTCTGGTCAAAAGGACGACTTACTTGTAAGTCGTCCATCTTTGTTTGTTAAAAAAAAATCTAGAGAATCCCCTAGACGACTTACAAGTAAGTCGTCTAGGATAAATGGATTAGTTTTGCACTTGACCGAATTGTGTCAGATATTTGTCTCTTCCCGGACGAACAAGTAAGTCGTCTCTGGGAAAACAAAAATTTGAATATTTTATTAAAGCTAGACGACTTACTTGTAAGTCTTCTCAGGTCAGTTTTGCAATTGGAAAATAAAATTCAAATATTTAACTTTTCCCAGACGACTTACTTGAAAGTCGTCCAGTCAGACGACTTACTTGAAAATCGTCCAGGATAAGCAAAGTCGTCCAGATTTTTTTCCGAGATTCTGGTCAAACCTTGCTTATCTCGGACGACTTTCTCGTAAATCGTCTAACTGGACGACTTTCAAGTAAGTTGTCTGGAAAAAGTTAAATATTTAAGTTTTATTTTCGAATTGCAAACTAACCTGAGACGACTTACAAGGAAGTCGTCTTGCTTTCATAAAATATTGAGTTTTTTTGTTTTCCCAGAGACGACTTACTGGTAAGTCGTCCAGGAAAAGTCAAATATCTGACAAAATTCGGTCAAATACAAAACTAACCCGTTTATCCCAGGCGACTTACTGGTAAGTCGTCTAGATTTTTTTTTTTAACAAACAAAGCTGGACGACTTACAAGTATGTCGTCCCATTTAAAAGTCAATTGCAAAAATGACCTGTATGGACGATTTACGGGTAAGTCGTCTAAAAGTCTTCTAGATGAATTTCTGTTATGTCGTATGCGTTAATATTTACTAAACTTTCATTTTCTCTATGTTTACTAATGTGTTTTATTTTGAATTTTTGCAGATGATGCGTCAGTTACATGCAGTGTATGGAGAATGGTTGTTGAAAGATGGCTGTTGGGATTTTATGGTTGATAATTTCAAAGGAGGGAGAATGTTTTTTTGAGTGAAGGTTCGACACATGCTGAACTTGTTACTATGGCTCAAGAAGATTATAACCTGGACATGAGCACAGAGTCTGTGGAGCTAACATACTCATTACCAGCAGAAATGATGCAACATATGGCTCCAGACTCCCTTCCTATTCATGTTACAAGTGATAGACAAGTTAGAAACTTGTTCGAGATAACTAAAATGCATGGAGTACGGCTTTGTGTATCAAGCCGTAGCAAGGTGGAAATGGTTTCCGAGGAAAGGCAAGAAGATGATGAAGCTGATGAAGCTGATGAATGTTTTGAAGATGAAGATCATGATGGGGAGGAGGATGATGGGGAGGAGGAGGATGGAGAGGAGGATGATGGGGAGGAGGATGCTGATATCTCAATTATTGCTGAAGCGGACGAGAATGGTGAGGATTACAGTGTTTATGAAAAGGTTAAAGATGAAGATGAGGAAGAAGATGATGATATGTGTTTTGAAAATTTCAAAGAGACATATGCTATTGAAAGAGGAAGATCGAATGGTTGTTGGGGTCAAAATCGATCCCGACGAAATCAAATGTCAGAAACTTCTCGAAAATTACTTCCTTTAAAAAAGAAAGGTAGAAAAGTGCGAGAAACCTAAAGTTGAGTCTTAACTCGATTTACAAAAAGAATCGGAAGATAAGAAATCTCGAGAAGGACTATTTTGAATCTCGGACAATGAGATGATCACGAAAGTTCAACAGTCCGAACATACAAACAAACTCACCGAACAAACGAACAAGGCAACCAACTCGCCAAAATTGGCGAGGTTGAACCCGGAAACGAGACCAACTCGTCAAAATGGCGAGTTGGACCCGGATACTAGACCAACTCGCCAATTTGGCGAGTTGGACCCGAAAACAAGACCAACTCGCCAAATTGGCGAGTTGGACCCCAAAACTAGATCAACTCGCGGCCCAAAAAAAAACCAACTCGCCAAATTGGCGAGTTCGGAGCACCTCCAACTCGCAAATATGCGGAGTTGGGTTAAAAAAAAAGAAGAGGTCTAACTCGCCATTTTGGGAAGTTAGGACATCCCAACTCGCCAAAATGGCGAGTTGGATTAAGAAGCAGGTCCAAACTCGCCATTTTGGCGAGTTGGGAAGTCTCCAACTCGCCAAAATGGAGAGCTGGACCAAGCATGATGGCCAACTCGCCATTTTGGCAAGTTAGATTGTCCCAAACAGATTTCATCTTGTCCTCATGGCCTTGTCTTTTGAAATCGGGTCGCGCTATTTCATGTTCCATCTCAATCAGAGTCACCATTGGAACTTTACGATAAAAACCTTAAGAACTTGTTTCTGTTTACGGAATTCGAATAGGATGCGTAAAACGGCAATGGTTAGGTAAACACCATGAACTGCCTCCACTATACGATGAATTCAAATTCTCGTTAGCCGACATCATTTCTAGAAACACTCTATTTCGATAAAATCGGGATAAAACGCTTAAGTCGGAAACGGCCCAAGAGGGTCCAGAACACGGCTAAAAGCTCACTCTCGATTTTATGCAACATCAAGCCCAAACTGTTATCATGTTTTATCTCTTATTATGCAGGAAAAGATAAATGTCAAGTTCGGAGGATAAAGGTGAAGTTTCCGAAGATAAACGGAAATATCGGAGAAAAATGGAATATTTCCGAAAAAGCGATAAACTCGACCAGAGGCAGAAAGGGAACGAGCAAACCGCCTTAAGACTAGTATATAAGGATATCAAGTTGGAAGAGGCAGGGGGATCGGCATACACATCAAAAAACTTAGCATTAGAGCAATAGGCAACTTTCCGTTTTTATAATCGAGCTGCGACTCAAACTAGGTTTTCTGGCATTCTTTGGTTGTTTGAACTAGAAGACTCGCCGGCAGCTCTAGCAGCCAAGGCTTTAACCTTGTTGTAATGCTCCCAACCAGATTCGGAATATGACTTCTTTTTCTCGCTTTTTCGATTTCGTATATTTTTTGTCAGTTTATTTTCTTGTTTGGTTGCTTGGCGTGTGGTTTACCAGATATCCGGGATCTCTGGGAAATTAGTGCTTTCCTAAATTTCCCAAATCGAAGGAAATCGACTGTGCGAATTTCGGTTCCCACAATGGTAAAAGTATCTATGTCAACTAGAGTTTTGTTAGCAAGGATGCACTGCTTTCAGAGCTGCGGTTGACAGCAGTGAGGGGTAGGTTCTCCTTCGAAATATACAAGTCAACGAAAACTCTCCTTGTGGCAACATGTCGGGTTAGTGGTTGTGAATGGAAGATCAGAGCGAGTGTGAAACATGGGACAAACACGTTTTGGGTAACAAAGTGTGTGGAAAAACATACATGCTTAGTGGGAGACCGAATCGCTCAGCGGAGACACTGTACTCCGAAGTATGTTGGTAGGCTTTTCACTGATCGTGTTTGAATCATTGATGTGTTGACTCCGAAGCATATCACTGATGCAATGAAGAACATGTTTGGCATGACAGTGCGAAGGAAATCGACAGTGCGAATTTTGATTTTAACAGTTTGGCGCTAGAAGGAGGGGGGATACAAATCAATCTAACTCTCAGCCACTGACGCCCAATCAGACATGACCGAAAATACCGACGATATTCAGCCACCGCTCGACGGAACTCTCCTCGACACCAACGCTGACAAGACACCAGCTGGGGGCGTCTCAACGGTCACTGCAAACGCAAACAGCGTGATGTTCGACCAGATAAAGAGATGTTCGCTTCCGCCCAGAAAAGGTCGGACGAACAAGAGAAACTCATGGAAACCAAGTAAACCTAGTCTCCCCAAAAGGTCACGGCTATCTGCTGGGCCACACACAACACAATCAGTACGACGAAAATATTAAGGTATAAAATCGTAGGATAAAAAGAAGGGAGAGCAAAAGGGGATCTTATTTCTGAATTCGCGTTTGAGCGTGAACAACAGGTAAGAGCCTTGGCTATGAGAGCTGTCGGAAAGTTCGCTAGTCTAGCAACCTAAGTTCTAACCGAGTTGAGTCGCAGCTCGATAGTAAAAACGGAAAAATGCCTAATTTGCTCTAAGTGCAAAGTTTTCTCTGAGAAAGCTCTCTTCTTTCTTCGCCCAAGTCCTCTTTATATACTCCTCCTTTTAGGTCGGTCTATCTCCTCTCGGGCCGGATTTGTCGCGGAACGGGCTTTTCCATATTTCCTTCATGATTATCTTCGGAAACTTAACATTTATCTTCGCGGAAATTTGACATTTATCTTTGCGGAAACTTGACATTTATCTCTTTCCGCGAATGAGATAAACCGTCATCCTAATCTTTGGGCTCAAGTCTCTTAGGATCGTAAGTGGGCCGTCGTCAGCAATTCGGACTCTCTTTGGGCCGTATTGAGACTTAAGCGTTTTTTACTCGCGAAGTGTCCGTTGGCGTAGGTACGATCCTTCTAACAGAACCTTGTCTCTTCGTACAGCTGAGGTGGTTGATGTTGAATTAATCGTAACCCGTCCTATCACGAAGAGTGGGAAACCATTTGAGAGACCCAACCTTCCCAATTTCCCGAAAGCTTTTGAAGATATTTCTAGATGGAAAATTGGCGTTATACCCGTGGACCTGGGGATCGAATTAAGGAAGCTTAGGACGAGGACACATAGTCACGGGACAAGATTGGGTTCAAGAACAATCGCCGATAGGTTGCCAGTGATCGCCGGGCGAGCTCTCCCGTGCCTTGGCCGAGCTCGCCTGGCGAGCTGACCCATGACGGTGTTGTATTACGGCAGAAGGTCCCATGTCATGGTCGAGCTCGCCGCGAAGTTGGTTCGCCGGGCGAAGCTCGCCTTTGTAATGATCGAAGCTCGCCGGCGAAGTTGGTTCGCGTTTCACCGGGCGAAGCTCGCCTTTGTAATGATCGAAGCTCGCCGGTGAGCTGGCCCGTGCTTCGCCGGCGAGCTTCGCCCTTGTCTCGGTCGAGCTTCGCCGGCGAGCTTCGCCCTTGTCTCGGTCGAGCTTCGCCGGCGAGCTTCGCCCTTGTCTCGGTCGAGCTTCGCCGGCGAGCTTCGCCCTTGTCTCGGTCGAGCTTCGCCAGCGAGCTGGCCGTGCTTCGCCGGCGAGCTTCGCCCTTGTCTCGGTCGAGCTTCGCCAGCGAGCTGGCCCGTGCTTCGCCGGCGAGCTTCGCCCTGCAATGTCGAGCTTCGCCGGCGAGCTTCGCCCTTGTCTCGGTCGAGCTTCGCCAGCGAGCTGGCCGTGCTTCGCCGGCGAGCTTCGCCCTGCAATGTCGAGCTTCGCCAGCGAGCTGGCCGTGCTTCGCCGGCGAGCTTCGCCCTTGTCTCGGTCGAGCTTCGCCCGGCGAGCTGGCCGTGCTTCGCCGGGCGGGCTGACTTTTGCTTTGATCATGCTCGCCGGCGAGTAGACCCGTACTTGTCGGGTGATCCGTTTCGGTTATTCATTTTCTCGGTTTTTTGAAGTTTTGACCGAGATTTGGCTTTTTCCGAGGGTTTTCGGGTATCGATTCCGTGGTGACCGATTTTGACCCCAACAGTTAGCCCCCCAGCTAGCTAGGTTCCGTGGTGTTTTGGTAACAGGTCCTAGCTTGCGGTATAGCTTGTGAGGAAGGTGTAAAGACGTAATTGTTTGCCGAAAGCCGAGAGTAAATAGTAAATATCTTTTATTGCTTTATATAGGTGGAGTAAGTTTTTGATCATTCCAAACTTACTTCTCACTAGAACTTACTCCTAAGATAGGCATCTCCCTTTTCTCTCTCTCCTTGCTTTTTAAAAAAAAAGAAAGATGTCTTCAAGCAAAGGATCTTCAAAGAGGCACTCTTCCTCTCGTTCGTCTTCGGACGATTCTTCTACTAACAAGGTGATCGCTCCGAAGGAAGAGTTTGGAGTCGATGAAGACGCAAAGGACGCATACTACAAAGATCTTTGTGGCTCGCTCCCTTTTCCGCAAGATATTCCGATTCTTAAGAGGCCTGTGAGGTCGCCGAATGCACCCCTCACGCCGAGCATGGTTTCTCCCCGCTACCTTGCAACTCTTCGGAATTTTTATCAGGTCCCCAAGTGAAGTCGTGTTTCGGATTCCGAGTGGCAATGAGAGCGCGAGGAATCCTCCGGAAGGTTTCTTCACTTGCTATGAAGCCTTTCTGTCGTATTGCCGCATGTGGTTCCCGATCCCCGGCACCATTGTTCGTGCGCTTCACCGCTTCGAGCTTTCGATAAGCCAGCTGAACGTTCCGGCCTTACAGCATTGGCTCAGAGTGTTGATTGCGAGTTACGAGTTAGGGATGGACCTTAACCCTGGCGACTTCGAGGGCCTTTGGGCTACGAGACCAACGGGAATTGATGGCTCGTTCCGCATGGCTCCAAAGAAAAACATGGCTATAATCCAGGGGCACACTTCGCATCCCAAGACATGGTTTGAGCGCTTTTTCTTTGTTCGAATAGATGGGGAATCCGTCGAAGAGAGCTATCTCCACCTATTTCGTCGGGAATGGAACTTCAAATGTGGTAATACGACTAGTGACGTTTTTTCATGTGACGATGGTTTTTTTTTTATTTTTTTATATCTTGCAGCGAAT
Source organism: Brassica carinata (assembly GCA_016771965.1). Taxonomy (NCBI): domain Eukaryota; kingdom Viridiplantae; phylum Streptophyta; class Magnoliopsida; order Brassicales; family Brassicaceae; genus Brassica; species Brassica carinata. The sequence continues at coordinate 7,751,515 of CM028692.1, forward strand.
AGGATTCTTCCGCCAACTGTGGGAACCGAAATTCGCACTGTCGATTTTAATGAATAAGATTTCGGAGGAAAGCCAAGTTAACCCGACTTTCCTTGAAGGTCCGGATTCTCTGCGTTGTCACACCTAAATCGAAAGTTAACAGATGACAAAAATAAAATTGTGATATTTTCTGGCGTTTTATTAAATGAAAGATATGAATACAAGGATTCTCCGAAGACGAGAGATTTATGATTAAAGAAAACATAGAGTCGCAGGCAGCCAAACGCCCTAAGCCTTGTTCGCTAGTCTAACCACCTAAACCCTAATTCTTCTAAGCTAGCAAAGTGCTCTAAGCCTAATTTTCGGATCCCCTTCTCCGCTGCTCTTGCTCTCCTTATATACTCACTTCTAGGTCGGTTTGCCTTAGGATGATGGATTTCGCCTTTGGGCCCAAGTTTATCTCTTCGTGAAATATTCCATTTTCGCCGATCTTCGTGAATTATCCTCGAAGTTTTCCCTATTTTTGGTGACTTGATGTTTATCCGATGTTCGGAAATTAGATAAACCGCCATAGTCTGATTGGGCCTGAATTCTTAAAATCGTAAGTAAGTCCGTGGACTTGTCTTAAGTCGTTGAACGCTTTATACGATTTCTGAAAGACTATCTTTCTCGTAAAATAAACCTTATAGCCTAAAGGATCGATGTTCGAAGTTAATCGATCTTGTTTTACACGATATCCTCTACGAGAAATCCAACCTTTCTAATTTTGTCGTAAAACATCGAGGATGATTCCAATCGAAGTCAATCGAGATGTTAATTCCAGAGCCGCGGATCGTGATCAAACCCACGAGGATTAATCCAAGCAAGCCAAGACGGATCAGACCGAGCACGATGGGACCGAGACCAGGACGAGGACCGAGACCAGGACGAGGACTTCGACCGGGCGCCAGGGGACCTGCCGCTGGTGCCAGGTCGGGCCAAGGCTGCCGCCGGGCGCCAGGGGCTTGCCGCCAGCGCCAGGCGGCTGCGTCCGTCTGCCGCCCGGCGCCAGGCGGCTGCGTCCGTCTGCCGCCCGGCGCCAGGGCTTACCGCCAGCGCCAGGCGGCTGCGTCCGTCTGCCGCCCGGCGCCAGGGCTTGCCGCCGGCGCCAGGGCTTGCCGCCGGCGCCAGGGCTTGCCGCCGGGCGCCAGGGATTCTCTGCGCCCGTGGGTTCTCCGTCGCCCGATCCTTCCTCCGCTGACCGCTCGCGGCGGGAAATCTTTGAGTTTGAAGGATCTTTAGCCGCTGATTTCGAGATAACCGCTTTTGACCCCAACAGTTAGCCCCCGAAGCTCGTAAGATCGGAGACGATTTTATGGGCTTAATGATTCAAGTTTTCTGAAAATCGAAATTTTCGCTAAGGATTCTTTTCCGCAGAAATCTACGCCATCATCCCCTTTTTATAAATAGCCAGCCATCCCTTCATTCTTCACATCTTTTCAAATTCTCTCTTCTTCTCTCTCAAAAGAAAAGAAAATGTCTTCCTCCCAAGTTGAAAAGAATGATTCTGATGTTGAGGTGGGCGAGGCCAGCCAGGTTCGCCGGTTCGCCGCTCAGACGCTTACTCCGCCCCTCATTGATGGGTTTGACTCTTTCAAGGCTAAGCTATCGGTGCAGTGCTGCGAAAGGCTCAAAGCGGGCGAGGACTGAGACGCCCGATGTTCCTTCCGTGGCTCCGACTCCTTTGCCTGTTTCTCCGATCTCTTTGCCTGTTTCTCCGATCTCTTTGCCTGCTCCTTTGGCCCCTTCGCCTGTTCTTCCAGTTTCAAACCCCGAAGTCCCATCCGATGCCCTCCTGCCTGCGGAAGGGGTTATTGTTCCTGAACAGATTCCTGAACAGGTTCCTGATGTTCAGGTCCATCCATCGGGTTCTTTGACTGCTATGATCGTGATCTCCGGGAGAGAGGATTCAATAGAATCTACACCTCCTCCCCCGGCGAAGAGGGAACTCGTCTTGGGACTGCCAGCGGCTGGTGCCGCGCCGTTGCCAAAGGGAAGGGCAAGGGCTGGTGCCGCATCCGGAGTGAAAAGGAAGCGGGGTGCTAAGAGCGAGGAGGGCGAACTTTCAGAGCCGTTGGCGCGTCATTGTTCCAAGGTTCGATTTCGATCTATCTGCAATTCTTGCATCGCTTTTTTTTATGATGATACTTACCCTTTCTTTTGCGGACAGTTTGTGTCGCTGATTGACGGAATGCTTGGCGAGTGTGGGTCGGAAGTCATTCGTCTATCGAAGGAGCTGGAGTCGTTGCAGGAAGCGCTGAAGCTGCATCGAGGCTGCACCGCAGACCGCCGAGGACACCCATGCTGCCCGTGACGCCCCAGCTTGAGGTTCAGATCAGCGACCTTGGCGTGACCTTGGGAAGACCGCGAGTTCGCTACTCAAGGTGAAGAAGGAGAAGAAGAGAAAATCCTTGGAAGTCCGCCCCCTTCAGCAGAAGGTCCAGACTCATGAGGAGATGGACGCCCATAGATCCTCGGAGGTTGCCGATGCTCGTGACGACTTCTTTGGTCATCTGACGAGGATGGCCATCCTGTTTGAGTCCTTGATAGCTATCCGCAAGAGGGACTTGGATTTAGCGGGGATCGAGGGGAGTCTGAGAGAGCTCGAGTTGCTTCGGGTAACGAGGCCCTGTCTTTGGACTCGGAGGAAGCCAGACTATCGCCCCGTAAAGGAGAGTGGGCGACCTCCGAGGGACACTTCGATTCGATCCTTGCCGCCTGCAGGTTAATGCACCTTGCGCCGACCAAGACTCAGAAGATCAGGAGCGCTGGGAGAGGATTGCGAGGCTGGCGCTGACGAGGTGGGTAGCATGTGCGAATCGAGGGAGGCGACGGCAGGCTATCCCTATCGGGTGAGTTTGAGGATGATGGTGACGCCCGAGCCGCCTATGTTTATCAATCCTTCGGGATTTTGTTTTATATGTGTTTCGGCCATTAAGAGGCCATGATGTATTTACCGGGACTGGCCGTTGGTGGCTTCGAATCCCTGCCCCTTTTTGGGGTTTTGTTTGAACTTTTGCGGTCTCAATCTATGAAACGCTTTTCGATTATTTATGAACTTCAGTTTTGAAGTATGAGAAAGAGGGTGTGAGTTGTCGTCTCATTCCTAGTTCGAGCGTGAAGCGACGTCTCGCGGTGCTGGGAAAAAATTTTCTTTATGCCATAGTAAGGTCTATGGGCTTTGTAGGAGAAGTCCGCGAATTATTTGGTGAATTTTTGGATGTGGTTATCGCTTTGTGGATACTGGATCCGTTGTCGTGGCCGCTTCGCTGATTTGAAAAGTCTTGAAAGTTTTCAAAAATTTTAGAGTCTTCGAATTTGTGGGAGTATCACGACTATCGTACCCTCCCCTTTTAATTGGGATAGCTGAACTCGCCAGCCATGAAGTTGCCTACGCACTTTGTCTAGGATCAAGCCATCTCGTAGTTCTTTGTACCACGCTTTATCGCTTAGTGGTAGTATTTTTGAGGTGCATCGCAGTCCAAGTTCTCGGATTTTGACGCCTTGCATTTTTGCGATTTGGTATGAGCCTGGTCGACTACTTTTATTACTTTGTAAGGTCCTTCCCAGTTAGTCCCGGTTTTCCAGCGTTTGGTTGGGCGGTGTTTTGGAAGACTTTACGCAAGACTAAATCGCTTTCCTTGAACCCGCGATGGCGACGCTTGCATTGTAGTATCTGGCGGAAGCGCTGGTAATTTTGTATCCTGATGAGCTTGGTCGCGACGCTCATTGATCAGGTCAAGATTATCCAGCAGCATGGCGTTGTTCAGATCTTCCCGCTCGGGAGAAATCTTCCGCTGCACGCCGGAAATTCTACTCCGCTGGGATCATACATTCTGTTCCAGACCAGGGCAAAGGGAGTTTCTCCCGTTCGCTTAGGGAGTCGCTCGGTGAGACCAGAGAACTCCTTCGAAGTTCTTCGCCCATCGACCCTTCTGGCTTCTAAGCTTTTTCAATCCGCCTAGGATAGTTTTGTTTATAGTTTCAGCCTGTCCGCTGTATCATGGATACCTGGGAGTTGACTTTGTAAGACGATTTTCCACTTTTCGCAGAATGCTTCAATCGAAAGCAAAGATAAACCGAGATCCTGTCAGCTACGCATTTCGCACGGACCCCATGTCTAGTTATGATATATTTCCAGACGGTTCTTGACTTGTGTGTCTTTGATACTGGCGTAGGATTCTGCTTCTACCCATTTGGAAAAGAAACTGCGAGGACTAGGAGGAAGCTTTTGTTTTGATGGATGCATAGGTCCGACAATGTCCATGGACCATCGCATGAAAGGATAGGGGACGAGATTGAGGAGAGGATTTCCGCTGGTTGATGGATTGTTGGAGCATGCCTTTGGCATTCGCACTTTCCGCTAATTTCGCAGTCTTTTATCATGGTTGGTCAATAATAACCGTGGCGTTTGATTTTGACTGCGAGATCTTCCGCCAGAATGATTTCGCGATGATCCAGAATGGACCTATTCCATGATTCTTCTTGCCCTTTCTCCTTCTCGCATGTCATGAGAGGACCGAGAAACGCCACTTATAAATTTCTCCTCTATCGTGACATACCGTGGCGCTTGGTTTTCACTTCACGGGCCACCCATTTTTGGGTGGGTTCCATTCACGATAAAGGCCGGATTGGTTCTAACCAGGGCTGTCGCAGCCATACTTCGGTTTGGTCGCATCCTTCGGTTGATCACCGACTTCTTCCGCATCTTCAATCTCTCCTCGGATTAGATTGGCGACCACTGTGGTCGATGCTCCGGATGATGAATGACCCGGGATTATCCCACAGGCCCTGGATCTGAGCTTGGCGAGGGCAGCCAAGCGTCAGCCTGGGCGTTTTCGGCGAGGATTCTGGTCGAGGCGAACTGGTGAAACTCTGAGCCAGTTCTTGGGCGAGTTTCAGATATCGTCCATCCTTTAGATCCCTTGATTCATACTCTCCGATGTATTGGTTGGCGACTAAATGAGAATGCGGTAAAGCGTGAATATTGGATTTTTAATCCATGGGCTAGCCGCAACCTGCGGTGCCTCGTATTCTGCCTCATTGTTTGAAGCATGAAAAGCCAATCGAATGACTGTTCTAAGTTTCCCGTTAGGAGAGGTGAGTCGAATTCGATTCGGACCCTTGTTTGGGCGAGGATCGTCGGCGTGGAGGATCAAGTTGAGTTCGGCTCCTCGTTAGTCATGTCTCTAGTGGGTAATTCTACCAAGAAATCCGCAAGCACCTGGGACTTTTCACATGTCCTTGGCGATATTGTCGTATTCACTTGGTTCGATTGCCCATTTAGCGACCTACGGATTGGCTCGGTGTGCAGGATTATCCTTGAGAGGAATGGTGAGAACCACTATAGTATGAACTGGAAATATGGTCTTAGTTTCCTTGAGGTTATGGCGGCCGAATGCTAATTTTTCAATTAGCGGTGTCAGTTCGCATCCAGCAATGTCTTGCTACGTAAAAGATTGGCTTTTGTTAAGCGTTCTTCTACCATTATCGGGGCGCTGGCTGCTGTTCGCGAAACTGCGATATAGAAAAAAGAGGTTCACCTTCCACCGGTTTTCGCGAGAACTGGTGGAGTGGCGGTAATGTTTCAACTGTTGGAAAGCCTTTTCATATTTCTCGGACCATTGAACTTCTTGTTTCCCTTCAGCGTTTAAGTAAAATGGTAGGCACTTATCCGTGGGTAGCGAGATGAAGCGGTTCAAAGCTTCGACTCTTCGGTTAATCTTTGGACTTCGCTTGGTTCTCGGGAGGCCATCTCTATCAGTGCATTGATTTGTTTAGGATTGGCCTCGATTCAGCGATCGTTACGAGGTATCCCAGAATTCTCCGATGCCACTCGCGAATCTGCATTTCGCGGGTTGAGTTTCATGTTATGCTGGTTGAGTCGTGCAAAACATTCCTCTAGGTGGGTTACATGATGCGTGTTCGTCAAGAGTTTTTACGAGCATATCATCGATGTATACTTCCATAGTTTTTCTGAGTTGCTTTCGGCAAACATTTTGTTGGCGAGTGCTGATCGTTGCACCAGCGTTTTAAGACGAAAGGCATTACCTTGTAGCAATACGTTCAGCGGTCTGTGATGAATGCAGTTTTTGCGGTCGTCGGGATTCATCATGATCTGATTGTATCGGAAAAGCGTCCATGAATGATAGAAGCTTGTTTCCGCGGATTGCCGACCAGTCGGTCGATGTGTGGGGCGGGGAAGCAGTCCTTTGGACAGGCTTTATTCAGATCCGTGAAATCGACACAGACTTCGCCACTTGCCGTTCTTCTTTTACCGCGACGGGGTTGGCAAGCCAGTCTGGATACCTAACTTCTGTTATCGACCGTACTTTGAGGAGTCTTTCGACTTCCTCGTTCCTCGTTGACTGCGTTAGCGCGCTCAGTCCCAGCTTTCATCTCTTTTGTTTCTGGGTTTGTGAGTGAATTGATGTTAAGTTAAGTGACATGTTACGCTAATGTCGATTCCGGCATATCCTCCAGGCCAAGCGAGCGTGCGAGGTTCTTTTGAGGCATCACGATGAGCTCTGCTTTTATTGGTTGCGGAGGTTAGCTCGATTTGGCCTTACCGTTCAGGAAAGAATCGTCGAGCAGATCGAGACCACCGGTTAGGTTGGTTCCGCTTCCCTTCTAGGGCCTCAGCTCTTTGGGACTGCCACAAGGTTTCGGCGAGTCTTGAATCGTTGCTTTTCGAGATCTCGATTTGAATTTTTCCATTTAGTTGATGGCGAGGTATCCGCGCTGCTCGTTGACTACCATGTATCGTTCGACCCGAAAGTGTCGGGAACGAGAGCATAGGTGGAATGTTGATGGGATAAGCTCTCATGGAATTTAGCCAGGAGTTCCAACTATCAGCGTTGTAGGATGTTGGACCATCGATCACCAGAATTCGTGTTTTGGCGCGCTCGGCTCTGACTGAGGTTTGTCGAACCGAGGGTCATAACTTTTCGAGAGTCGAATACTGGGCTGGGGTCATCTGTAAGGATGCTTAGATCGGCGCCCATCCTCTCGAGGGTGCTTTTATAGATAATATTAGCCGAGCATCGGTGTCGACTAATACCCTTGCTACATCAATATACTGGATCGTGAGTTCTATTACGAGGAGATTTTTGTGAGGTTTGGCCATGCTGGCCGTTGCTCGATCCTCGAAGGATCTGACGTTGCGGGCTGGCAAGTAGCCATACTGAACTTCGATCGATTGGTGGTTTTCGAGTTAGAGAATCAGTCCCCCTCCTTCTAGCCAAACCGGGGAACCAAAATTCGCACTGTCGATTTTAATGAATAAGATTGCGGAGGAAAGCCAAGTTAACCCGACTTTCCTTGAAGGTCTGGATTCTCTGCGTTGCCACACGAAATCGAGAAAGTTAACAAATGACAAAAATAAAAATTGTGATATTTACCGGCGTTTTATTAAATGAAAGATATGAATACAAGGATTCTCGAGAAAGACAGAGATTTGCGATTAAAGAAAAAGATAGAGAGTCATGAGCAGCCAAGCGTCCTAAGCCTTGCTCGCTAGTCTAACAACCTAAACCACTAATTCTTAAGCTAGCAAAGTGCTCTAAGTCTAATTTTGAATCCCCTTCTCCTCTGCTCTTGCTCTCCTTATATACTCACTTCTAGGTCGGTTTGCCTTAGGATGATGGATTTCGCCTTTGGGCCCAAGTTTATCTCTTAAGGAAATATTCCATTTTCGTCGATCTTAAGTAACTAACCTCGAGTTTTCCCCTATTTTTTGGTGACTTGATGTTTATCCGATGTTAGGAAATTGATAAACCGTCATAGTCTGATTGGGCCTGAATTCTTAAAATGCGTAAGTAAGTCCGTGGACTTGTCTTAGAATCGTTGAGCGTTTTATCGATTTCTCGGAAGATTATCTTTCTCGTAAAATAAACCTTATAGCCTAAAGGATGCGTTGTTGAGTTAATCGATCTTGTTTTACGATATCCTCTGAGAAATCAACCTTTCTAATTTTTGTCGTAAAACATGAGGATGATTCCAATCGAGTCGAATCGAGAGATGTTAATTCGTAGCCATGATCATTATCAAACCCACGAGGATTGATCCAAGCAAGCCAAGGCGGGATCAGGCCGAGCGATGGGACCCGAGACCAGGGCGGGACGAGACCAGGGCGAGGACGAGACCAGGGCGAGGACCGTCGACCGGCGCCAGGCGGCTGCGTCGCGCTTGCCGCCCGAGGGCCAGGGGCTTACGCCCGGCGCCAGGCGGCTGCGCCCGTCTGCCGCCCGGCATCAGGCGGCTGCGTCGCGCTTACGCCCGGCGCGGGGCTTACGCCCGGCATAGGCGGCTCGTCGCGTCTGTCGCCCGCGCCAGGGGCTTACGCCCGGCGCGGGCTTACGCCCGGCGCCAGGCGGCTGCGTCGCGCTTACGCCCGGCGCCGAGGCTAACGCCTGCGCCAGGCTGGCTCCGTCTCGCCTGCGCCCGGCGTAAATTCTCTCGCCCGTGGGTTCTCCGTCGGCCGATCCTTCCTCCGTTGACCGTTAGATGCGGGAAATCTTTGAGTTTGGAAGGATCTTTAGCCGTTGATTTCGAGATAACCGTTTTTGACCCCAACACCAACTCCTGCCGATCTTTTCGCCAAGCGAGATCTTCTCTGAAGCAGACCATTCTTCTGGAATTCCTTAACCGTTGGAAGGATTCGGAGTGCGACGGAGCTCCATCGATCCCGAGCTGTCTCCCAGACCCTTGACGTTCTGTGTGACGTGGAACCGGCCGTTGATGTCTTGCCCACTCAGAGGCGGAGAAACAGGTCTCGGAAAGGAAAAGGAGTTGCTTCTGAGACCGTTTCGGGAGATCCTCTGCTGCCAGGATGGGAACCTAGTTTCACTCCAGGGGAAAAGAGCGGAGCCAACGAGGAATTCCTAGCGATTTTTTCGCTGACCTCCTTCCCGGTTTTACTACTCACGAGTCGCTGAACGAAGAGTCGAGGCGGAAAGTGGTCGCTGAAGGCTCTCGTTTAATCAACGAGGTTTATCCTTTGAACTTTGATCTGAATTTCGATATATATATACATATATATATTTTTTTTAATCTTAAGTTCATGCAGGGGATGAGGGTGTTTAATGCGGCGCTTGACGGGAGTTTTCGGATATCGCGCATCTCTCACTTTAAAGCCGAGGAGGCTGAAAGGGAACTCTTTCGATTTTGGAAGGAGGTCGAGGAACAGAGCCAGAGACAGGCTGAGCTCCATTCTTGGGCCCTTGTTCGAAGGAAAGAGGACGATTGTCGCCGAGATGAAGCGGAGGGCCGCTTTGTTTGCCACCGAATTGAGAGTTTTAATGGCTCAGAATTAGTAAGCGATTCGCGAGTGCGTTCGGTTGCCACCCTCTACAAGTCGCAGAACCTGGAGTTCTCCTTTCCTGCGAAATTAAGCTGAGATGTAGGTCCTTATGGGCGGAGTGCCATGCTTAATCCCTGGTTCCTCCGGTCGAAGGAAGGTCCGACAGCTTTGGGATCTATCGAGGTCTCGGAACCGCAAGGCGGGAGCGGTGTTGGCGGCGAATGTGCGGTGTTGGCGACAAAGGTACGGAGTTCGCGGATGGAGAGGGAGAGTCGATCAGCCGAAACTTGTTTGGCATTCGATGTCTGGGTATGTAGATTTCGATTATTTGGGATAGCTTTCCCTTATCCTTTATTTGTATTGTTGAGTTTTAGGCACTATGGCCTTGCGGGGCTATTGACTTTATTTGTGGGACTGGCGTTTGCTTTTGAATCCCAGCCGTTTAGCGGCTTTATATATATGGCCGAATATTTTCATCATCCTGTGATTTTTAGTTTATACTTCTGTCAAGTGTTTGAGGGAAAGATCAGTGTCGCCGTATCTTAACTCTTAGTTTGTCTTCCTGTTCGTTTTCTCTTATAAGGGCGAGGGTATTGAGAGCGTTTAGGAGTTTCCGAAGTTTCGTGGCGTTAGGAAGATGAGACATGTTTCACGATCATTATCAGTTCTGATATCATGCCTTGAGATGTTAATGGGCCAGTAGGACTGGGCTTAGGGCAAGAACTAGATACTCTCGGCACTAAGGCTATCGATGACTAATGGCTTTTCGTTTTCTATTGGCGATTTCTACCTGGTTCTTTCGTTTTAATGTTAGCAGCTTGATGCTGGCTTATCACGACTTGTATGGGAAAAACCGAGCATCTTCAGAGTCCGTCTGGGTGCTGACCAAAATGTCGGATTTTTGTATAGCGTATGATATCCTTGCGGATGTAAGAGAACCTTTACTTTTATGAAAGGTTTGACTCTGAGTTCCTTTTGGAGCGTTTTTCAGGTATGTTCGTCGGAACATCGGCGATAATCGTTTAAAGTCGCGGATGGACTGTTAGCTTAGATAAGATCTTTAAGCTGATTGTTTACAGCGTCTCGATTTTCCCGAAAGATAATATCTTTTACGAGGTGTTTTCGATCTTCTCTCTTTTGGAGAAGACATGTGCATTTTAGTTCTTGCTTGACCGTGGCTGTTTAAAACAGGAACTGTTTTTAGATCAAGGATTGTTTGGGCGGTGTAGAGGCTTATTAAGTGATTAGTGAAATCGGAAAAAGAAATTTTATTAAAAGTTTTGAAAATTTGAGTATAAGCCGCGGATATTCGAACTTTATGGGAGTATATGGTATCACGTGCCCTCCCCTTTTGGAGAGGGCATAGCTGAACTTGTCAATAGGACAAGCTGCCTACATACCTCTTTAGGATCAAGCCATCCGTGGTTACGCTGGTTTCATGGTGTTCCTACTCATTTGGAAGGGTCGCCTTAATTAGCTTCAGCTACTGGGACTGAAGCTGAATTCGACGATCATTTCGGGAGTAGATTAGATCGCTGGTGTGGTGATGGATTAGGGGATGATGCTGTCATCGAGTGGATTTACCTGATCCGGTGGTTCTGGACTGCTTTTGTGGAGCTCACAGCTGGCTGAAGTCCTGAGGTTTCTTCGATTTCTTTGGGTTAACCACTGGGGTGTTCCGAGTTAGCCGAAGTTTATGTTCGGCCAAGTAGTAGAGCCTCGACTGCTTTTGGCATCCCCATATTACTGATGTTCATTTCGGGGTTGGGAATTTGATGCTGAGATGGTAAGTCGAGAGTCTTGCTTTCATAGCATTGATCGGGGGTTCCCATGATGGCGTTATAAATGGCAGGAGTAATCGTACCATGAAATCGACAATTTTAAATCACATCTTTGCCATCGGGAAGTTTGATGGATCGAGGGTCATTGACATAATACCGAGAAACGTGAAGGTTTTGGTTGCGGGGACGACTTAGCGAGTTCGATACTCATTCTTGAAAATGTCGCGGTAGATGACATTGACTGTGCTTCCTAATAATGCGCAAGTATCCTGGCGACTTGAGGTCTCGGATCACCAAATCGATGACTAGCGAATTGCGATGCGGTTTGTCGATGCCGATGGTTTCATGCTCCGAAGGTGATGGTATCGTTGACGCGTCATTGGTCGAGGACCGATTTTCCCAGTTAGAGCTTGTTTCAGCCTTCGTCTTTCGTCCGTAAGCCTTGATCGAAGAGACGAATCGTGATAAGTGCGATCCTCGATGATCATGTTGACCCTTCGGCAGTTCTTGTTGTTTCCTTGGTTGTCTTGTCTCCTTGCGTTTTTAAGCCCGACTGATTTTAGCGTCGTCCCTTTGGAGACTCTTTGTCAGTTTTGGGAGTCGAAGACATGATCTTTTATACTTCGTAACCTTGAGGTTAAGCCCGGCGAGTTTGTTGTGAGCCTCACGCCGAGAAACATGCGGTTAAGTAGTAGAATGTCCTCACGGTCTGGTGGAAATCGCGGTAGGAGTTATCCTTGAACTGGTTCCTGCTCGAGTGTTCGGAGGTCTTTTCTTGTTGGAACTGATGGCGTAATTGTGCATTGGAGATCTTCCCATTAGTGGTGGATGTACTTATCGTTACGATAGCTCTTCCTTTTCTTGGGGCGTTTTGATATCACTCAAATTACCACAGAGGTGACTTTACTCTATCAAATAAGAGGTTCAGTTGTAGTACTTTGTGGAACCAGAAATTCACACCGTCAATTCGGATAAGTAAGGTTGCGGAGAAGCCAAGTAAACCCGACTTTCCTTGAAGGTCCGGTTCTGCGTTGCCGCGAAATCGATAAAGTAAGCGAGAGACAAAAATGGGAATTGAAATGTTTTATTAGATAAAAGCGAGTACAAGGATTCTAGAAGACAAAGAGATTTGCGATTTGAAAGATAAGTAGGAGCAGCCAAGCGTCCTAAGCCTTGCTCTGGCCACCTAAAAACCTTTTTTTTAAGCTAGCAGGATGCTCTAAGTCTAATTCTGGTTTTGGGATGACCTTCTCCTCCTTTCTCTCCTTATATACCCACTTCTAGGTGGTTTGCCTTAGGGTGATGGGCCTCACCTTTGGGCCCAAGCTTATCTCTTCGAGGAAATGTTCCATTTTAAATTCGATCTTAAATCATCCTCGAGTTTTCGCTATCCTTCGTGACTTGATGTTTATCGATGTTTAGGAAATCGGATAAATCGTCATAACCTGATTAGACCTGAATTCTGGAAAATGCGTAAAGTAAGTGCGTGGACTTGTCTTAAGTCGTTAAGCGTTTTATCACGATTTCTTCCGAGAAATCAATCCCTCCAGTTTCTATCGTAAAACATCGGGGCGATTCCAACGAATCGAAAGATGTTTATTCCGTAGCCTTGATTGTACCAAACTCACGAGGTTGATCGAACAAGCTAAGATAGGATCAGACCGAGCACAACAGGACCGAGACCAGGGCGAGGGCCGTGGACCAGCGCCAGACCAGGTGCGCCCGGCATCAGACGGCCTGCGTGGCGAGTGCGCCCGGTATAGGCGACCAGCGTCCAGCGATGCCGCCCGGCGAGTCGAGATGCGCGGTGCCAGGCCGGCCAGCGTGGCGAATACCGCCGGTGCGCCGGCGCCTGGCGGCCAGCGTCCAGCGATGCCGCCCGGCTCAACCGACCGTTTGGCGAGTGCGCCCGGCTCGGCAGCGTGTGGTGCCGCCCGAGACAGGCGGCCAGCGTGCGCGGTGCCAGAGCCCGGCCCGCATAGCCAGTGCTGCGGCGCCAGGCCGGTGCCGCCCGGCGTGAGGCGGCCAGCGTCCAGCGTGTCGCCGGCGCCAGGCAGTCTTGCCGTTGTGGGTTTTCCGTTGCTCGATCTTTCCCCGGCTAGTGGATTAGATGCGGAAATCTTCGAGTTTGGAAGGATCTTTGGCCAAAGATTTCGAGATAACCGTTTTTGACCCCAGCAGTTAGCCCCAGCTCGTAAAGATCGGAGGCGATTTTCGCGGGCGTGATTTAATTTCTTGAATCGAAATTTTCCGCTAAGGATTTTCCATGAGGAAACTGTGTCTTCTCCTCCTTTTTTTCTTATAAGTAGCCAACCTTCCCTTCTCATTCTTCACATCTTTCCAAATTCTCTCTTCTTCTCTCAAGAAAGAAAATGTCTTCATCCCAAATTGAAAAGTGGTTCTGATGTTGAGATGGCGAGGCCGGCCAAGCTCCGTCGGTTTTGGCCAGTCAAGCTCCGCCGTTCAGGCGTTGAGCTACTCCGTCCCTGACTGATGGGTTTGATTCTTTCAAGGCTAAACTACCGGCGTAGTGCTGCGAAAGGCTCCGGGCGAGGACTGAGGCGCCCGATGTTCCTTCCGCCAGCTCCAACCCCTTTGCCTGCTCCTTTGGTTCCCAGCTCCAAGTCCCATCCGATGCCCTCCCGGTCTGCAGAAGGGTTATTGTTCTTGAACAGACTCTTGATGTTCAGATGCATCCATCGGGTTCTTCGACTGCTCGATCGTGATCTCGGAAGAGGGCGGCGATAGAATCTGCACCTCTTCCCGCGAAGGGAACTCGTCTTAGGACTGCCAGCGGCTGGTGCAGCGCCGTTGCCCATGGGAAGGGCAAGGGCTGGCCTTGGCGTCGGCCGAAAAAGCGGGGTGCGAAGCGAGGAAGCGGCCTCAGGCCGTTGGCGGCGTCATCGTTCAAGGTTCGATTTGTCCGTAATTCTTGCACCGTTTTTGCGATGATACCTCCCTTCCTTTTGCGGGCAGTTTGTGTTGCTGATTGTGAGAATGCTTGGCGAGTCGCGGTCGGAAGTCATTAAGTCTATCGAAGGAACTGGAGTCGTCGCGAGAAGCGCTGAAGCGTACTAAGGCTACATTGCAGACTGTCGAGGACACCAATGCTGCCCAGGCGTCCCAGCGAGGTTAGTATCAGCGATCTTGGCGCGACAGGAAGACAGCGGAGTTCGTTACTCAAGGTGAAGAAAGAGAAAGTAAATCCTGGAAGTCCGCCGTCTTGAGGGAGAAGGTTCAGGCTCCACGAGAGATGAGCGCCCGTAGATCCTCGGAGGTTGCCGATGCCAGCGGCGACTATGGTCGATCGGCGAGGATGGCCATCCTGTTTGAGTCCTTGCGATCCGCAAAGGAGACAGCGGCGAGGGGATCGAGGTGCTGATGAGCTCGAGTTGCCGAGGTAATGAGGCCCGTCTTTGGACTTGGAGGAGGCCAGATTATCGTCTGTAAAGGAGAGTGGGGACCACGAGGGAGATTCGATTCGATCCTCGCCCGGTCTGCAAGCGAATGCACCCTTGCTCCGACCTCGAAAACTCAGAAGATCAGGGCCTTGCGGGGAGGATTCGAGTCGGCTGAACCGAGGCGGATAGTGGCGATGCGACTGAGGAGGTGATGGCGAGCTGTCTGTCGGCGGTGAGGATGAAGATGGCGGCTCCTGGGGCGTCTAGGTTTATCAATCCCTTCTGGGATTTTGTTTTATGTGTTTGGCCGTTTAAGAGGCCATGATGTATTCGGGGACTGGCGTTGGTGGCTTGAATCCCTGCCCTTTTGGGGTTTTGTTTGAATTCGGCGGTCTCAGTCTATGAAGCGTTTTCGATTATTTATGAACTTCAGTTTTGAAGTATGAGAGCGAGGGTGTGAGTTGTCGTCTCATTCCTAATTCCCGATGATCACATTACCTATTGTGCACAAAGGGAGATTTTCAGCGGTTTACCGATTCTGAAAAACTTCGTGAAGCGAATAGGCTTAAGTGAAGAGACAAAATTTTGGATCTCATTATAACATACTATGTCTGAGATGTCAAGATCCAGCGTGGCTGGAGTTTAGAGGCAAGACCTAGGTTTACTCGGTTGAGGCTTTCAATGACAAATCGGCTTCGTTTTGCCTGTTTGCGATTTTAACCTGACTCATTACCGTTTAAAATCCGCGAATTGTTGTCGGCTTATATGATTTGTTTGGTGAGTCGAGTACTTCCTTTCTGAAGAGCTAGACCAAAATTTTGGATTTCTTGTATAGCTAGCTATGTTTATCCTTGTCGAATGTAAGAGAGCCTACCCTTGAAGGCGGTTTAGGGCGTTAGAGTTCGTTTGTTGTGATCAGCAACAACGAAATGATACCGTTTTGAGGTGTGTTTGTATGTTGAGAGGCGAAGATTTGCGTCTGCAATGTTTTCGAGGAAAAAATGTCCTTCAAAGCGTTAGCGGCGTCTGCGCCATGCTGGTTGATTTTTCCTTACGCCCACATCTCAAGTTGGCGGCTGCGGGCTTTGGGGATGTCTTTGCGAATGTTAGCAGCCAGAAAACTGTTGTTTCCGTTTTGGGCCAGCGGGACCAAGGGGTGCGTAAGTTTGACCAGGGAGGCGTCTACATTCCGGTGCTTGCGTGAAGTGTTGGCCATCGAGTTGTTTTTGGATGTGATAATGCGGCTTAGTGGATACTAGGTCCGTTGTTGTGGCGTTTAGGCCGATTTTGAAAAAGTCGTTGAAAAAGTTTGAAAATTTTAGAGTCTTGAAATTTGTGGGAATTATCACAGTATCGTACCCTCCCCCTTTTAAATTGGGGGATAGCTGAATCCGCCGATTGGGGTTGCCTCGTACCCTTGTCTAGGGATCAAGCCATCTCGTAGTTCTTTTGTACCACATTTTATTGTTTAGTGGTAGTATTTTTGAGGTGCATCGCATTCAAGTTCGAATTTTGGCGTCTTGCATGTTTTGCGATTTGGTATGAGCCTGGTCGGACTACTTTTATGACTTTGCGGTCCTTCCTAGTTTGCTCCGGTTTTCCTGCGTTTAGTTCGGCGGTGTTTTGGAAGACTTTGCATAAGACTAAATGCCTTCTTTGAACCTGCGATGAGTGCGTTTGAGTTGTAGTACCTTGCGGCAGCATGCTGGTAATTCTGGATTGAATGAGTGCCTGGTGGCTCATTGATGAATCGAGATTGTCCAGCATCATGGCGTCGTTTACATCCTCTCTTCGGGGAGGAATCTTCTCCGTACTCGGGAATTCTACTTCGGCGGGGATCATACATTCCGTTCATAGCGAGGGCGAATGGAGTTTCACCGTAGCCCGTCTTGGGGTTTATGCGATGCGACCAAAGAACTCCTTGAGCTCCTCGCCCATCGCCCCTTCTTGGCGTCAGGCGTTTCTTGAATCCGTCCAGGGCGGTTGTTGATGGTTTCGACCTGTCCGTTGCATTCGCGGATATGTTGGAGTTGACTTTGTAAGTTGTATTTTCCATTTTTAGCAGAATGCTTGAATCAGTGGAGATAAATTGAGATCCATTATCTGTTACGATTTAGATACGGGACCCCATGTCTAGTTATGATATGTTTCGGGCGAAGTTCGACTTGTGTGTCTTTGATACTTGCGTGGGATTCTGCTTCTACCCATTTGGAAAAGAAATCCGTAGGGACTAGGAGGAAGCGCTTTTGTTTTGATTGGTGCATAGGTCGGCGATGTCCATGGACCATCGCATGAAAGGATAGGGGGCGAGATTGAGGAGAGGATCTCCAGCGGGTTGATGTATTGTTGGAGCATGCCTTTGGCATTTCGCACTTCGGGAATTTCATGATCTTTACCATGGTTGGCCAATAATAACGTGGCGTTTGATTTTGACGCGAGATCTTTTCGCCAGAATGATTTCCGCCGCGATCCTGAATGGACCTCCTTCATGATTCTTCGCTCTTTCTCCTTCTGCATGCCATGAGAAGACCAGAGAAACACCACTTATAAATTTCTCCCTCTATCGTGGCGTGCCCGTGCGGCAGGTTTTACTTTCACGAGCAGCCCATTTTTGGGCAAGGTTCCATTCACGATATAGGCTCAGGTTGGTTCTAACCAGGGGCTGTGCAGCCATACTGTTGGGGTTCACATCGGCTTCTGGTTGATCTTCGACTTCTTCCGCATCTTCAATCGTCTCGGATTAGATTGGCGACCACTGGTGGTCTGATGCTCCGGATGCTTTCGATGAATCGACCGGGATTACTCTTTGGAGCCCTGGATCTGAGCTTGGCGAGGGCAGCCAAAGCGTCGGCCTGGGCGTTTTCGAGAGGAATTCTGGTCAGGGCGAACTGGTCAAATTCCGAGCCAGTTCTTGGGCGAGTTTTAGATATCGTCCATCCTTTAGTCTCTTGCCTCATATTCTCCGCTGTATTGATTGGCGACTGCTGAGAATCGCGGTAAGCGTGAATATTACAGTTTTTAACCCATGGGCCAGCCGCAAGCCTGCGATGAGTGCCGTATTCTGCCTCATTGTTTGAACCATGAAAAGCCAATCGGAAAAGACTGTTCTAGGATTTCCCGTTAGGAGAATGAGCGTTATTCGTTTCGGATCCTTGCTTGGATGAAGATCCGTCGGCGTGGAGGACCCAAGTTGAGTTTGGTTCTAGCGTTAGTCATGTTTCTAGTGGGTAACTCTACCAAGAAATCCGCAAGTACTTGGGACTTTGCACCGCGTCCGATATTGGCGTCGTATTCACTCAGTTCGATTGCCCATTTTGCGAGCCTACCAGATTATTTCGGACTATGCAGAGATTATCCGCGGCGGGGAGCGTGGTGAGAACCACTATAGTATGGGACTGGAAGTATGGTCTTAGTTTTCTTGCGAGGTTATGGCCGGCGAATGCTAATTTTTCCATTAGAGAAGTCGAGTTTCGCATCCATAGCGTCTTGCTTCGTAAAAGATTGGCTTTTGTTCGCGGCGTTCTTCACCATTAAAGGCGCCACTGACGCCCGTTCGCGGCTGCGATATAGAGAAAAGAGTTCACCTTCCACCGGTTTTCGCGAGGACTGGTGGAGTGACCGAGTAATGTTTCAATTGTTGGAAAGCTTTTCACATTGCTCGGACCATTCGAACTTCTTGTTTCCCTTCAATGTCACGTAAAGCGGTAGGCACTTATCCGTGGGCCGAAAAGCGGTTCAAAGCAGCGACTCTTCGGTTAGCCTCGGACTTCTCGCTTGGTTCGGGGAGGCCATCTCTATCAGTCGTCGATTTGTTTAGGGTTGGCCTCGATTCAGCGATCGTTACGAGGTACCGAGGAATTCTCGATGCCACAGCGAATCTACATTTTCCGGGTTGAGTTTCATGTTATGCTGGTTGAGTCGTGCAAAACATTCCTCTAGGTGGGCTATATGATCGTGTTAGTCAAAGAGATTTTCACGAGCATATCATCGATGTATACTTCCATAGTTTTCGAGTTGCTTTCGGCAAACATTTGTTGACAGTGGCTGATATGTTGCACCTGCGTTTTAAGACCGAAAGGCATTACCTTGTAGCACGTTCAGCGATCGTGATGAATGCAATTTTTTAGCGGTCGTCGGGATTCATCATGATCTGATTGTATCGGAAAAAGCGTCCATGAATAACGAAGCTTGTTTCCAGCGGTTGCCCGACCAGTCGATCGATGTGTGGGGAAGAGGAAGCAATCCTTTGGACAGGCTTTATTCAGATCCGTGAAATCGACACGGACTTCGCCACTTGCCGTTTTCTTTTTAACGACGGGGTTGGCGAGCCAGTCGGATACCTGACTTGACTGTTATCGACCCTACTTTGAGGAGTCTTTGACTTCCTCATTGACTCTGATGTGCGCTCAGGTCCCAGCTTTCGTCTCTTTTGTTTCACGGGTATGTGAGTTGGGTCGATGTTAAGTTAAGTGACATGTTACGCTAATGTCGATTCCCGGCATATCCTCTGCAGCCTTGAGCGTACTGAGGTTCTTTTTGAGGCATCGCGATGAGCTCTGCTTTTATTGGTTGGCGGAGGTTAGCTCGATCACACACACCGTTCGGAAAGAATCGTCGAGACAAACTGAGACCACCGGTTAGCAGGTTGGTTCACGCTTCCCTTCGAGGGGCCTCGACTCTTTGGGACTGCCGGAAGGTTTCGGCCAGTGGGAATCGTTTGCTTTTCGAGAGTCTCAATTTCGGAGTTTTTTCGTTTTAGTTCGGTATGAGGTAGATCTGCGCTGCTCCGTGACTACCATGTATTGTCACCGACCCGGCGTTGGGAACTTGAGGCATAGGTGGAATGTTGATGGGATGCTCTCTCATGGAGTTTAGCGGGGAGTTCCAACTATCGCATTGTAGGATGTTGGACCATTGATCACCAGGAATTCCGTGTTTTGGCGTGACTAGGAGGTTAGTCGAGCGAGGGTCATAATTTCTCGAGAGTCAGAATCTTGGGCTGGGGTCATCTAAGGATGCTTAGATCGGCGCCATCCTCTCGGGTGCTTTTGTAGATAATATTGGCCGAGCATCGGTGTCGACTAATACCCTTGCTACGTCAATATCCTGGATCGTGAGTTCTATTCGAGGAGAGATGGTTGTGAGGTTTGACCGTGCGGGCGTTGCTCGATCCTCGAAAGATACGATGTTGCGGGCTGTGAAGAAGTCATACTGAACCCGATCGATTGGTGGTTTCGAGTTAGAGAATCCGTCCCCCTCCTTCTGCGCCAAACTGTAGGAACGAAATTCACACCGTCAATTTCTGATAAGTAAGATTGCGGAGGAAAGCCAAGTAAACCGACTTTCCTTGAAGGTTGATTCTCTGCGTTGCCCGCGAAATCGATAAAGTAAGCAGAAGACAAAAATAGGAATTGAAATATTTGCCGAAGGCGTTTTATTAGATAAAAGCGAGTACAAAGTTCTCCGAGAAGACAAAGAGATTTGCGATTTAAAGAAAAGATAAAGTCGCAGGCAGCCAAGCGTCCTAAGCCTTGCTCGGCTAGTCTAACCACCTAAACCCTAGTTTTTCTAAGCTAGCAGGATGCTCTAGTCTAATTCTCGGATTTTTAGGGATGACCTTCTCCTGCTCTTGCTCTCCTTATATACCCACTTCTAGGTCGGTTTGCCTTAGGGTGATGGGCCTGTGCCTTTGGGCCCAAGCTTATCTCTTGAGGAAATGTTCCATTTTAAATCGATCTTCGTAATCATCCTCGAGTTTTCCGCTATCCTTCCGGCGACTTGATGTTTATCGATGCGGAAATCGGATAAATCGTCATAGCCTGATTGGGCCTGAATTCGGAAAATCGTAAAGTAAGTGCAGTGGACTTGTCTTAAGTCGTTAAGCGTTTTATCACGATTTCTTCCACGAAATCAATCCCTCAGGTTTCTATCGTAAAACATCGAGGGCGATTCCAACGAATCGAAAGATGTTTATTCGTAGCCTTGATTGTACCAAACTCCACGAGGTTGATCCGAACAAGCTAAGATGGGATCGACCGAACACAGGGGCCGAGACCAGGGCGGGCGTGTGGACGCGCGCCGGACAGTGCGCGGCATCAAACGGCCTGCGTGGCAGTGCGCGGTATGAGTAAGTGCGCCCGGTATAGAGCGACGCGATGCCACGCCAGGCGAATTGCGCCCGGCGCCAAACGGCCAGCGTGGCAGTGCCGCCCGGTATCGGCGGCCAGCGTGGTGCCGCGGTGCCAGGCAGATACGGCCACAAACGACGCGTCAATCCGCCCGGTTACCAGGCGGGAATGCACTGCGCCAGGCAGTGCCGCCCGGCATAGGCGACCAGCGTCAGCGTGCCGCCAGCGCCAGGCAAGTGCCACGGCGCCAGGCCGGCCAGCGTGAGTGCCGCCCGTATCGAGCCGACCCGTCCAGCGTGCTGCGAACCAGGCGAGAGTGCGTAGGCCGGCCAGGTGGCCAGGTGCCCGCCCGGCACCCGCGCCGAATGCCGCCCGGCGCCAGGCGAGTGCGCGTAGGCGAAGTGCCGCGTATGAGCAACCAGCGTCCAGCGATGCGCGGCGCCAGACCGTCTTACGTTAAATGGGTTTTCCGTTGCTCGATCTTTCCCCGGCCAGTCGTTAGATGCGGAAATCTTGAGTTTGGAAGGATCTTTGGCCGTGGAATTCGAGATAGCCGTTTTGACCCCAACATACTTAGGGATCGAATCCTTTGAGACTCTAGGATTACACAATAGATTGTTTAGTCTTTGAAATAAAGCTAGACAAACAAGTTTACAGCAGTAAATAATGGGGTAAGCAAGTAATTGCTTGATTGAATGGTTTAGGTTTTAAGCGAAAGGAAAGCTAGATTTAGGTATTTCTACCGGGTATAACTAGCATGCGGGATATCTAGGGTTTCTAGTATTCATAGTTCTGAACTCAAACCAAGGTTAAATCAATGATTGATTATCTTCAACTAGATCTTAAGTCATCAACTATCGCTCGATGAGTATAAGAAAGTGTCGATCGATTATTCTATATGAATATCGACGATACACAAGTGTATCGCCGACAAGCCGGATTGCTTATCGATTGATATCGCTTCTAGTGATCTTTAAGATCGGATTTGAATTGGTTCTCCAATCTTACAAAGAGGCCACTTTCGTGCACTCTAGGTAAAGTTGGAACATACCAGCTTTGGGTTTCAGGGATTTGCTAAGTTTTCACTTATCCAAATTAATCCAAAGATCTAAGATAAGGATGATCAATCCTATACTTAGCATTAAGAACAACTAGAATGAAGAACTATATTTTAAACACCCTAGCATTAAATTGATACCACTCAAATTACCCTAAGGAGTGACTTTACTCTCTCAAATAAGAGGTTTAGTTGTAGTACTTAGGGATCAAGTCCACAGAGAGCTAGTGTACAAATAAGATGCAATCTTAATGACTATGCTAGGTTGAAAATAGTTTTAAGTAAAGTGCAGGTTTGCTGAGTAAGGATGAGATTACTCAGTTGAAAGGATTTGGTTTTGAAAACAATAAAGAAAAGTAGTTAGATTCGTGGTAAGTATTCGTGAATTCGTGATTATAAATACTATAAAGGCTAACAAGTCGCTTTGCATGATATGTCGAGCTCAACGCTATTAAATGAATCCATCAGCTCGTGATTATTTAGACCATCTATTACTTAGATGCTAAATGGTGTTATGGTCGGCCTCTTCTGTCGCTGGTATCGCTTCTATAGTTCGATAGGAATATCGACCGACATTTAGCTACGCCGATCGACACTCTATAGGAGTATCGATCGATACGGCTCTAAGCAAGCTTTGCGCCGAAGTTGATACAATGCTCACCATGATCTTAGATCAGCTCGCGATATCTCAAGAGGGTCATAGCATGTTTAGATCTTCGCGCCGTCGGACTACCATGTATTGTCTCGACTCGAAAGCTGGGAACTCGAGGCATAGGTGGAATGTTGATGGATCGCTTCCTCATGGAGTTTAGCCAGGAGTTCCAACTATCGCATTGTAGGATGTTGGACCATTGATCACCAGAATTCCGTGTTTTGGCGGCGCTCGGCTTTGACTAGGAGGTTAGTCGAGCGAGGTCATAATTTCTCCCGAGAGTCGAATCTGGGCTGGGGTCATCTGTAAGATGCTTAGATGCGGCCCATCCTCTCGAGGTGCTTTTGTAGATAATATTGGCGAGCATCGGTGTCGACTAATACCCTTACTACGTCAATATCCTGGATCGTTGAGTTATTACGAGGAGATCGTTGTGAGTTTGACCCGTGGGCGTTGCTTTCGATCTTGAAAGATCACGATGTTGCGGGCTGGCGAAGAAGTCATACTGAACCGATCGATTGGTGGTTTTGAGTTAGAGAATCCGTCCCCTCCTTCCCGGCGTAACGTGAGAACGAAATTCACACCGTCAATTTCTGATAAGTAAGATTAGGGAGGAAAGCCAAATAAACCGACTTTCCTTGAAGGTCCAGTTCTCTGCGTTGCCCTTGCGAAATCGATAAAGTAAACAGAAGACAAAAATAGGAATTGAAATATTTGCCGAAGCGTTTTATTAGATAAAAGCGAGTACAAGGATTCTCCGAAGACAAAAGAGATTCGCGATTTAAAGAAAAGATAAAGTCGCGAGGCAGCCAAGCGTCCTAAGCCTTGCTCCGCTAGTCTAACCACCTAAACCCTAGTTTTTCTAAGCTAGGGATGCTCTAAGTCTAATTCTGGATTTTGGGATGCCCTTCTCCTCTGCTCTTGCTCTCATATATACCCACTTCTAGAGTGGTTTGCCTTGGGGTGATGGGCCTGCCTTTGGGCCCAAGCTTATCTCTTCTTGAAATGTTCCATTTTAATGCGATCTTCGTAATCATCCTCGAGGTTTTCGCTATCCCCGTGACTTGATGTTTATCAGTGTCTGGAAGTGGATAAATCGTCATAGCCTGATTGGGCCTGAATTCTGGAAAATGCGTAAGTAAAGTGCGTGGACTTGTCTTAAGTCGTTAAGCGTTTTATCACGATTTCTTCCCGAGAAATCAATCCCTCAGTTTCTATCGTAAAACATCGAGGGCGATTCCAACGAATCGAAAGATGTTTATTCCGTAGCCTTGATTATACCAAACTCCGCGAGGTTGATCGAACAAGCTAAGATGGGATCAGGCCGAAACTGCAGGACCGAGACAGGGCGAGGCGTGGACCGGCGCCAGACCAGGGTGCGCCGTATGAGGCGGCCTGCGTGGCGGATGCGCCCGGTAAGGCGGCCAGCGTGCCGCCCGGCATCAGGCAGTGCCGGCATAGGCGGCCAGTGGCACGAGGAATGCCGCCGGCGCCAGGCGAAATGCCGCCCGGCGCCAGGCGGCCAGCGTCCAGATACGCCCGGCGCCAGGCCGGCCTCGTGGCGAGGTGCGCGCCGGCGGGCCAGCGTGCCCGCCGGAACCAGGCGAGTGCGCCGGTATGGAACCCGGCCCAGCGCAACCAGTGCCGCCCGGCTCAGGCGAGAGCATGGCGCCGAGCGGCCAGCGTCCAGCGATACCGCCCGGTTCAAGGCGTCTTGCGTTAGAGTGGGTTTTCCGTTGCTCGATCTTTCCCCGCTAGTCGTTAGGTGTAAGGAAATCTTGAGTTTGGAAGGATCTTTGGCCGTAGATTCCGAGATAACCGTTTTGACCCCAACATACTTAGGGATCGAATCCTTAGAGACTACTAGATTACCTGATAGATTGTTTAGTCTTTGAAATAAGCTAGACAAACAAGTTTACAGCAGTAAATAAAGGGGTAAGCAAGTAATTGCTTGATTGAATAGTTTAGGTTTTAAGCAAGAAAGGAAAGCTAGATTTAGGCTATTTCGGTATAACTAGCATGCAGGATATCTAGGGTTTCTAGTATTCATAGTTCTGAACTCAAACCTTAGGTTAAATCAATGATTGATTATCTTCAACTAGATCTTAAGTCATCACTATCGTTCGATGGTATAAGAAAGTGTCGATCGATTATTCTATATGAATATCGTCGATACACCTTCAGATATCATTTCGACAGCGGATTGCTTATCGATTGATATCGTTTCTAGTGAGCTTTAAGATCGGTTGAATTGGTTCTCAATCTTACAAAGAGGCCACTTGGTGCACTCTAGGTAAAGTTGGAACATACCAGCTTTGGGTTTCATGGATTTGCTAAGTTTTCACTTATCAAATTAATCCAAAGATCTAAGATAAGGATGATCAATCTATACTTAGCATTAAGAACAACTAGAATGAAGAGACTATATTTTAAACACCCGCATTAAATTGATACCACTCAAATTACCCTAGGGTGACTTTACTCTCTCGAATAAGAGGTTTAGTTGTAGTACTTGGGATCAGAGTCCTGAGAGAGCTAGTGTACAAATAAGATGCAATCTTAATGACTATACTAGGTTGAAAATAGTTTTAAGTAAAGTGCAGGTTTGCTGAGTAAGGATGAGATTACTCAGTTGAAAGGATTTGGTTTTGAAAACAATAAAGAAAAGTAGTTAGATTCAGGGTAAGTATTCAAGAATTGGGATTATAAATACTATAAAGGCTAACAAGTTGCTTGCATGATATGTCGAGCTGCGCTTATTAATTGAATCCATCAGCTCTGCATTATTTGAGACTATCTATTACTTAGATGCTAAATGGTGTTCTGCGGTCGACCACTTCTGCGCTGGTATGCGCTATGGTTGATAGGAATATCGACCGATACACCTCTACTCGTCGATCGATTACTCTATAGGAGTATCGATCGATCTGACTCTAAGCAAGCTTTATCTGAGAGTTGATACAATGCTCACCATGATCTTAGATCAGCTTTAGCATATCTCGAAGAGGGTCATAGCATGTTTAGGATGTTATCGGGTATTGCATGTAATAAATCAATGCAATCCAAGTTCATTTTCTAGGTAGCTAAGCTAGAAAAGCATTAATGAACAATCTAACAATAAATATCACAACTATAGCAATTATAGGCTGGGGCTAATCCCTCATATCCTATTTAAATCCTAAATCTAACAAGTGAATCTACTCAGACATGGCTAAGTAGTTCATAACAACAAGGTAATAATAGAAGTTCATAGATATATTAGAGGAATGAACACTTAAGTTCCAATCACAAATCTCTTTGGATCTTTCCTCATATCTAGAATCCTATAACCTTTGTAAATAAAGAACTGAAAGAAAATGAGTAGAAGTAGAAGAAACTCTTAAAACTTCTATTACTGTAAAGATTGTATATCAAAGAGACTTGAATGAAAAGCTTGTTTTAATGCCAAAACACTTAGGCATATAAATATATGAGTTCATTAGGTTAAAAACTTCGTCAGGGGCATTCTTGTAAAATGTGTGATATCTTGGGCTTCAAGTTGGCCAGGTCCAACTTGTCTTTCAGCATACTCAGTATCGATCGATAGTACAAGGTGCACATCGATCGATTATGGTCTCGATGTATGATCCTTGGCTAATGTGTGTCGTCGATTGCCAGAGTGTGCATCGATCGATGTGTAACTCTGATGTCGACCTCTGCCTTGATCTTGGGTGAACTCTTCTTTAAGCTCCAAAAGGCACCTAAAGCATCACTTTTCTCCAAAATGCTTGAACCTGAAAACATACCTAATAGACTCCAAAACATAGATAATAGTAGTAAAACACTCATATACCAGGGTAAAAGCGGGTAAAATCCATGGTATATCAACTCCCCAGACTTAACCTTTTGCTTGTCCTCAAGCAAACACACAAGCAATCTTTATGAAAGGGTTTTAAAAGCGGGGACTAAATCAAATTCAAACTTAGAATCATAACCTACACTTTGTTGCAAACTACATCTAAGAGTCTGTCAATCACATAAGCACATTATGCAATATCCTAGTTCGCTACCTTGATCATCTAGCCAACAACTTAGCAATCATGTCTGACTAACCCCTCTACTGATTTCATTTCTGTACATACAAATAAAAGTGCAGGCTTTACCTTGGGAGTATCGATCCGCGGGATGCAAGGTTGCTAAACAAGTATCACGGACCTGCGGTAAAATTAGTTCTATCCTCTCTCTCTACTATTTCTCTCCTAGTCAGGTTTGCTTTCATTTGCAAGACATTAACCAAGATTGGACAGGCTTCCATGAATCAAGGCTTAATGGTTGCAGCCACCCGAGTCTATTCACTTCTTTTTGACCTATATCCTAGGATTCATGCTGAAGCAAGTCTTGAAGGGTAACCACCAAGCCTGTTCGAACCCTTTACCTATAGAATTCTTATGAATCAAGTCTTGAGGGGTAACCAAGCCCTGTTCGACTTCCTTCTAGTTAATATCTAACTATTCCTAGAACATAAACTTAAGCTAATTTTAGATTCTTTTTTTTAGTAGTAAAAATTAAATCTAATTTAGAAAATGAGAGAGAGGGTGATAAAATTATCTACACAAGGCTTTTACCTTCCAAACTTGTTTGAAGCATCCGATCCCATGTATACCAAGCCCCAAGACAAGCAAAGAATTGTCGGGGTTAGGTTGGAAATCAGCTTTGGTTCCTCGGACAATCAATGAAAGTGTTGTCATAGCTGATAGGTGATCAACTTTAGCATCTATAGTACATTCTGCATCAACAAATCTAAGAATGGTGCCTAAAAAGATTGGTTAGATAAAAGTGAAAATTAAATTATCATTATCCTTTCTTGACTCAATAAAAACCATTTTGAAAACATTTTTGTTTTATGAAATCAAAGGTAAACAACATCAGTAACATCCCCGGACTTAAATCACACTGCGTCCCGGTGTATACCTGAATCGATGAAGGCATAGGTAATAATAAAGTACACTAATATCAAAAAGTTTAGAGCGATATACCTGACCGTGTAGCGTATCGTCGATGTTGAGTCATCTTAATTCGTCGGCTTCTTTTGGTTTATGTCGTCGATATCGGCGAGTGTCATGTCGGTCGATTTCGATTGGCAATCGTCTAATTGTAACTGCAAAGAAAAACAAATCTGAAAAATAAATTCCTAAAATAAAAATAAAATGAAAAACTACCTAGCATTGGGTTGCCTCCCACTCCAGCGCTTTGATTATAGTCATCTAGCTTGACTTTGGATGAGATGAGCTACTGAGGTAAAGTCAAGGTACATGTTGAGAAACAAGTATCCTCTGTATTTTTCTTCTCTCGAACCATCGTCAAATCACGTTTCTTGTGGCTTCATATTCTCTGGTTAGTTTCTCCTTTAACAATCAACTCATCAGTGATCCTTTGAATCCTCTCTTCATGACTTTCAATGCTGACCGCGTGCCATCCTATCTTCCTGTAGGCATGTTCTGAAAGGTCACTAAGCTCTGCTTGCATTGAATCAAAGGCGTTGGATCATCTTGTCTTGGATGGAGCTGGTATCGATCGATTCCTCGGTTGAAATATTTGTCGATGGCTGTTGGCGTCCATCGATCGATCGCTGGTTGCTTTCGATCGATCGATTCTAAAGAGCAGGTCTGCTTGCAAGCTGTCTCACGAATGGCTTTGATTTCTTTCGCATCCCTTCTATGCTAGATTCCATGCTTCCAACCTTGTTAACAAGCGGAGAATCACGTTTGGTCTAGGCGTCATCTTGTGAATCATCCGCGCTTGTTATTGCTGTGTATACATCATCAGCTAATTTATCCAAATGTCTGGTACAGATCTCACGAAGTCCATTATATCGATCGATGCAAGCTGCTTGCTCGATTCGATGTTTCTCTAGATTCTGCGTGAAGCTTCTCTGCAAAACTTCATCTGGCCGTCGATTTCAGTTAATGCCTATCGATGCGATGTGAGGTTGAGCTTCCGTCGATGATCAATCGATACAGCCTGATAATCAAGTTGGCGTTGGAACTTCTCAGCCTCTGCTGCGTGAGTATCTATGCGTGGTCGCGAGTTCCTCCACTTCTTTGTCTACTAAGAGAGTGTATATCAGCAAATTTTCCTCTCAACTGCTTTCGAGGCGGGTCAATCCTCCAAAGGATTGCAAGGTGCAGCGGGGTTCATATCTGCGTGTGCTTCATTGAAGGTGGATAGATCTCCTCAGCTCTTACGTGCAGATTCTAAGATCTGCTAGGTTGTGCAAGAATCCCCTCACAGGTTGTGGTTTGTTTGATGCTGAGGCGAGCTTCTGCTTTCTTAAATTCTTTCCATATATCTTCAAGGAGACTCATCAACCTCACGTTTTGGTAAGTGGTCGATGGTGTAGGTTCGTATCGATCGATGTGGATGTTACTCCGTCGATCGATATTGATCTTTTCGGCTATGGTTCTGTCGTTGCGAATCTTCAAGTTCCAGCTCAAGGCGTTGAACCCTCTTGAGTAATCCTTGGTCTGCACTGAACATCCAGTTCATCTCACTCGCGGCTTGTCGTGGCCTCTTCCAAACTCTTTTACATGGAGCTTTTCCCATTTCGTTTTCCAAGGAAACCGGTGAACATCTTGTTGATCTCGTCCTTGGTGTAGGTTTCTTCCACCAATTCTCTTCTTGTAAATGAACTAGCGTGCTCTGGTAGAAAGATGTAGGAGCGCTCGGCCATTGAAGTTCTTTGGAGCAGTTTCTTGATGTGGAGTCTTTAGAAATATTGATGACATCACCATCTATTCCTCTTACCAAAACCATTCGTCTCTATAGACCCCATACTCATCTCTCTGCTCCCAAAAGGGTTTCGAACTCCATATCGAAAAGCTCTCTTTCAGTCGGGACACTTATCGATCAATGCGACACAATCTGTATCGATCGATTTTTATTGAAGATGTGGATCCTTCCTGTTGAGATGATTATCCTCAGCCTCCTTTGGCTCGGTTGTTGTGTCTGCCTCCGGTGCTGATAATGGTGGTCTTAAAGGCGTTGTTGCTGGAATAGGTTGTGGGATCCATTGGCTAACTATAGGGCGTGCAATGTCTTCTTTGGATATGTGCAGTGTTAGTCCATCCATTGGCGTGCAAAACCTTGTGAATCCTGAAAATACCAAATTCATCGGTATTAGATTTCCGAAATTAAGTATATTTGAATGTGTTACCTCGGATGGTTGGTTGTATGGATCCAGTCGATTACACTGGTTCTGAATCGGTCGATGGTTGTTCGGGCTTATCGGTGCGTTGTATGCACGTGCGTGTCGATCGATGAGACTTCTTGGGTTGGGTGATGTATGTTGGTGCGGCCACCGACTGCGCAGCTCGTACTGGTAATTAAACCCACGATTGAGTAGTCTCCGTCTAAACTTGTTGTTGACTGTGTTGTCGAGATGTTGCAAGGCAAGTAGTATCGTCGATGGGGAAAGGCCCTGTCGTCGATGTCGTGATTCTGAGTTGTGGTGGAGAAGTCGATCTTCATCTTCTGAAGGTTTTGACATTCTATAGCTCTCCTCCTGCATTATTCATCGGTATACTCCTCGAGATGAGTAGTATTTGCAGCATATGGTGGGATGTAGTAGTCGTTCTCCCGTGTTTACCGAAATCACCTTCTGGAAACTCCTCCTCGATCTGATTGAATAGTGAATGGATCGATGACCATGTGTGGCTGTCGATCGATGTCGGTTCACGAGATGATCGATGAGACAGTGTTTCTATCGATCGATTCTTAGGTCTGTCGCAAATTCGCCTGGTGAGTCGTATTTCATCTCTACAATAACAAGCAGCTACAAGGTCTGAGTAGTCTTGGATCTTCTTAGGGACCTTGAGGACCGTCTTGGATCATAGTAGACCGTAGGGTTGATCAGGGGTTGAGGCGGTTTGTTTATCGAAGGTTGCAGACTGCTCCAAGCGTGGCTAGGAAGGCTCTTCCAAGTAGCAAAGAAGTAGGTAGGGTTATCTTGGCGTCTAAGACATGAAGTCCACTGGAATTGGGGCTTCTCTATGGTGACATCAAGGTTTCTCACAATTCCTCGAGTTACGCTGAGAACAATCCACAAAGATGAGCGATTCTTGATGAGGCTCTATCTTCAGACCTAGATGATCTGCTATCACCTTGGGTAAGATGCTAACTCCATATCCCATCACATAGGGCCGCGTGGGAAGTTGATCCTATGGACTAAGCAAGGAACAACGAACTTCCACTGGATCACCCTTCTTCTCTAGTTTGATCCTCTTCATACTTTCTGACTTGGTTGAACATCCTCTTGATATCTTCTTGTCTCCTTGGTCTCTCTGAAAAACATCCACAATCTGTGTGAAAAGTAGGCTTCTTCAAAGGGTTTCTCTGTAGGTATCCTTAGAACTCTCTTTCTGAAACTTGCCAACTCTTTCTCATTAACTCCTCTTTTAAGGTGTTTGGAAACCTTCTCTTTCCTTTTCTGAGAACTCTACCATCTTTTCCATTTCTATCTCCATTGGATCAATAATATCCGTTAGGCTTCTTCATTATGGCGTTGGTGGGTTTCGGAAGGCTTAGATTGCTCCGAGTGCATTAAGTCGTCGCAACATCTATCTTGGTAAGTTGCACTTCGTTATTGTGTGATAACTGAATATCGATCGACAGCTTCTGGTGTGTCGATCGATTTCTTTATCAATCGATTCGTCGATGGGTTATGCGTCTGTCGGTCGGCGTGGTAAGGGCTGGCGGATGTGGGTGTTTTGCTTTGAACTCCTGCGTGAGTAAATATCTTCCGCGGCATTGCACTTGTTGGTGGATTCTTCAACATCCATCGATTCGATGCTTTCGTCTTGTTCCATCGATCGATTGTTGTTGGCGTCCGTCGATGAGGTGATCCTGACATCGATCGATTCCATGGTAACCCGCCAATTCGTTTGATCTGGAAGTCTTCCTCTTGCGAGCTTCTCTTTCTTAACCACTCTCCAAAATCATCTTCTATGATAGCTTAGCAGCGTTGTGGCCTGTTGTTTCTTCTCAGTCCCTTTTCCTAAAGCTTCCCTTCTTAACGCTTCTCTGTCTGAATCACTTGGGTCTCTAGTTTCTCTAGGCGATTAATGCGATCTTTCCATTGAAGTTCACCTCTAGCGCTGCTGGCTCTCAAGAACTTTGCTGAGCATGTCTTCTAGCTTCGTTAAGGGTTGGTGTGGTGGCTTCATGTAAGATGAGTTTCCATAACTCATGTTGTTGTTGGAGTTGCTGCTGTTGAAGTTTCCTCTCTGTCTGCTTAAGTTTGTTTCCTTGGTTTCGGACCTCACGAAATCCGGTTCCACGATCCGGTTGACTTACGCTGTGTAGTCATCTTCTTCATCAGCTTATGCATCCTCCACTGAGTAGATTTGCTTTTTAGCAGTTTCTGAACATTGTCAAGTGTAGCTTGTACCTCATTTATCTGTTCCTTTCCAAGGAGCTGCAGATCTTGCTCTTACAATGTTCTTTGTGCTGTTGCTGGATGCTAGGTTGTCTATCAGCTTCACAGCATCTTCAGGATTCCTTGTGGTGAAGTTGCCTTCACTTGCAGTGTCAAGAGCCATCTGATACTTCCAGTCGCGATGCCTCGAAGAAAGTGCAGAGCAGCTGCACTTGGTGAATCCATGGTGTGGGCAATCAGCGTGGTAAGACTTGAATCTGATCCAGGTATCCTTGAATGACTCTCAGGCTCCTGATTGAATGTGGCAATTTTCCTCCTTAAGTCTTCAGCGTCATCATCAAAGAAGTTACGCCAAAAATGCGTTTTGATTTGGCTCCAGGATGTAGAGATCCGGTGGTAGCTGTAAGCGGCTGCTTAAGCCAGCTGCAAAGCTTCTCGGATAAAGAGTGTTTGAAGAGCTTACAGAAGGTAGTCCACAGGGACTCCATTGGCTTTGATAGCAGATGTTGGGGTCAAAATGGGTCAATGGCGAATCGTCACCGAAAGTCCTCGAAAAGAAAGCCAGCGGCGATCAAATCCAAGCGGTGCGTCATTTCGATAAAACTCACGGAAGGCTGTCCACTCCCATCTGGCATACAGCGGCGGGTCCTGGCGCCCATCAATGCGATCGTCTCACGATCTCGAGGCGATGACAGCATCCTGGTCCCTTGAAATCCATGTCTGGATCGTCCGAGATCTACAATGAGTCTTCAGTAAAGCCTTCCGATTGTTTTAAAGATTCATCTTTTAACATATAAAACTTCGAACCACATTGCTCTCATCACCGACTGACGAGGAAAATCTGAAGATCTAAGTCCATCTCAAAATCCGATACTACGAGAATCGGTTGGAACAATTATCACCGAGATCGATAGAGACCCTCCGAACTTCGAAAGATTTCCCTTAAGCGACTGGCGAGGGAAAAGATCGAACAAACCCGCGGACGGCAAGGCGGTACACCAGCAACCGCAGCGGGCGGCGAGCTGGCGCCGGCGGCACCCGACCTGGCGCCCGACGGCACGGGCGCGGGCTGGCCTGGCGCCAGCGGCACCGACCTGGCCCGGCGTGTGAACTGGCCTGGCGTAACCCGACCTGGCGCCCGGCCTGGAGCCGTGAGCTGGCTTAGCGCCCGGCGGCAACGGAGGGCCTTGAACGGCCTAAGCGCCAGCGGCACCGGCCTAAGCGCCAGGCCGCAGCGGGGAGACCAGGCTGGCCTAGCGCCCGGCGGCCTGGCAAGGGCCTTGAAGCTGGCCTGGCGCCCGGCGGCCAACCTGGCCCCGGCGGTACCCCGTCCGATGAGCGGCCCTGGCGCCAGCGGCACCGCACCAACAAGCCCGGCGGCTTTCCGTCCACCTTGAACTCGGCCACAAGCGCCCGGCGACCGAACCTGGCGCCCGGCGGGCCTTTCCGGCCTGGCGCCCGGCGGCTTTCCGTCCAGCGGGCGGCCTGGCGCCCGGCGGCACCGGCCTGGCGCCGGCGGCACCATCGCAGCGGGCGGCCTGGCGCCCGGCGGCACCGGCCTGCGCCCGGCGGCACTGCGTCGCGAATTGACCTGGCGTCAGTCCGACCCTCCGGTTACGTTCTATCGTGCCGGTTCGATCCACCTTAGCTTGTTCGGATCAATCTATGCAAGTTTGGTATGATCCGGTTACTCTAGAGCGCCACTTCCTCGACTAAACAAGGAATTAAGGTTCCTTCCGGCTTACCGAGACCTTCAAAGACTGTCCTTTAAGAAAACGTAAAAGCCTAAGCGGCGGTAAAGCATACGTCACGATTTTCGAAAAAGGATAACTATGACGGTTTATCTTTATCCTCACATAAGAGATAAATGTCAAGTTTCCATAAGAGATAAATAT